>CM033627.1:29871235-30361136 GCA_019453435.1 Rhinogobius similis | reverse complement strand
TCATAACATTATTTACATGCGTGGAGGTTGTAAATTGATGTAGAGTGAAAACATTGGTTTGATTTTGATAATCAGCCGAATCTATTTCACTCGCGCTCGTAGGATTTACTGTTCGCCTCATCTCATTTTGACAACTTCATGGAAAAGGCATGCAGTGGGCTCCAGGGCTCCGGTGAAAATTCAATCCAACGGAAAGAATCCGGAGCACCTCCACCGGCACCACTGCACTGCAATGTGTGCGGTCTGAGCTCCACTCGCACTTTACAGTTACGGAAAGTCACTGCACCGGAGCTGGACTGTATGCGGTCTGAGCCCAGGCTGCAGGCAGTATCAGTGTTTTTTTGCGCTGCGCAATTTGGTACGCCACCTTATATGACGCCAATAGTGCAAGCTGGTTTGCTGAAGTGGCTTTCACAAAGCAGGACGACTGTTGGTGATAATCGGCAAGTTTACGCTGAAAAAACTCCAGCAGTTTATCGACGTGATCTGGGTGTATATTGTGTTTAAGTGATGCTTTAATTTACTTGGCTTTATACTGTCCACTGCCAACATTTTTATACACAGTAAACACACCGGCCTTTCCACGTTTCTCTCTATAATTACAGTGAAGCCGAGTGCTAAATAGGCATCATCGTACTTCCTCAACTTAGCTTTCGGACGACTTTCTTTTGCCTCACCAGCTATTCACAATAAGCACTTCTACAAATGGTGCACGTGTAGAATAGTAGGGGGAAGCGGAGTTTGTGTGAAGACAATTGCCAAGACTCTTCCACTTTCTGTGGCGGCTGTGGAGTCCTGCCCAGTGACTCCAGGGAAACACTGAGCTCAATGGGGCTTTTCCAAGGTGCACTCTGGTTATGCCTTGGAGAAAGTGCACTTGATCCAACAGTTTGTAAATGATGTGTAACAGCAGACAGGTGCAGTCAAGCCACAGTAGCGATCTGTCAGATAACATGCACAAGTTAAATGCCAGCATTATAGTATGGTATGATTTGCAAGCTTTAATGTAGCCTAACTCATTTAGCCATGGCTTAAGTGAATTACCTGTCTGTGTCAATTTGCCTGAGAACATTGATGTCGATCTCTAATGTATAAATGTCAACTTAATAATTTGTGAAATTACGTCTTTTTTAACTACTTTATTTTCCTCAATATTATGACTTTATTCTCATAGCTTTATGACTTTATTCCTGAAAGAATACAACTTTAATCTCTTTTTCTGGTTTTGATTTTAATGTCATAAAATTACGACTTTATTGTCGAAATATTACGGCTTTGTTCTTGTAAAATTAAGACTTTTTCTATCTTAGACTTTAATCACGTAATCTTTTTCACCATTTTTTCTCGAATTAAAACTGAAAATGAAATGAACAAAGGGTACACAGACCAAACATGTTTCACATATTTATTTTGCTCAGCCATCTGCACCTTCAGCACTTGACGCCAGATTTTGCCTAGTCCTGTAATCCGTCTCCTGACAGAGGACAACTTCTTGATGGAGCAGATTTTGCCCTGTCCACGCCCCAATGTGGAAGAGATAGAGCAACAGGCAGCCGCCTGCTCTGCACCCAACGTCATCAGCCCCGAAACAGTAACGACAAGCTCAAGCCCATGGTGTTCTTTGAGCGTGCGTCCATTACGGACCTGACAAGACGTGAGTCCAGGGAGGCGTTGGCAGAAATGTGTGATAGATACCCTCTCGAACCTGATCCTGGACACTTTCAGGAACGTGGTGTTAGAGGGCAGACCACGATAGAACCCTCTATAGGTGTCTGAGGAGGCTGTTAGAAGAGCTGTGTGCTCCAGCCTCTGGGACAGTTTCAAGGCAGTGCTGGGCTCAACTCACCACTCCATGAATGCCCTTTTCAAACTGAGAAAGTAAGGTGACCAGTCATGTTAACGTTGTCCTGTGCTGCATTCGAATAAAGGGCAAACTGTTGAGGATGCCACGCCAGAACCATGCTGCATTCCTTCAAGAACAATGCGAGGCTGGGCTGCAGGAGCTGTATGCCCACTGAGGAGCATTCTGCACTGGCTGAGCACCAGGAAGAGGAAGTGGGCACCCATCAGCAAGAACAAGTAGCTCAGGGAAACACTGGGTAGATGCATCCCATGTGGAAGCCGCTCTGAACAGCCCAAATGCTCTGATGAAGCAGGGAGTGAGGTGGAGCAGCCCAGAGCCAGATTGTGTCCTGTGAACTGTGACCTCTCTGAATGGTCGAAATACTCAGATGGAGCAGAGTTAAGAGGAGCTGCCCAGAGGCTCCAGAACCTCCAGTGCCAGCTTCGAAGCTATCACCGAAGAAGTGGCAGATCATCGTGGAGAAACGCCACAATCTTAACATACGATGTTGGACAGGAGTTCCCAACAAAATCAAGGCGTTCTTCACGTTGTGACAAAACCACCTTGCAAAGTTTACTGAGCCGCCTTTACTAGCCCCGCAGTGTCTTGGAAGGAGGTGATGGGGGAGGCCTCTTCTGTACTGCAGGGGCTGGGTCATGGGATGAACAAGGGAGAGCTCATACAGCTGAGCGAGCAGGTCACTGACATCATCTCCACCAGAATGGCTCTAGCACCAAGCCAGTCAGGTTCAGGAAGGGGGCCAGGATGGAGGTGCAGAACTTCCTGGACCTCATCTCTAACTGGCTGTACATGCAGAGGGAGTGGCCAGACCTGAAACACCCAGCCCAGAGAGCCCTGGGGAGGATACGCAGACTGGTATTCAGAACGTCCAGTCCCGGGCAGGCCAGACCAAGTGCCAAGTGCCCCCTTCAGCCTATTGACCACATGGGGCCTTTAGAAGTCCCACTCTTCCTTCAACCTTCTCAGGCCCCTCTGGAGCATGTGGTGCCCTGTGAGATCCCGGCTGAATGTGGAGTACCTAAAGTAGAGGTGCCCAGGGCTATGTTCGAGGGGCAAGACCATCTGGCCTCTGTCCCAAAATCTTCTGGCACTGCTTTGTGAGAAGGTGCTACAGTGGAATGTTCTGGTGAAGCCGAAGAGCTGTGCCAAGGCCGAGAGAAGCGTCATGTGACGCATGTTGCTTTGATCCAGGACGACTGCAGCTCTGAGGTCCTGGACATCATTCACCCGAACCTGACAAAAAAGATGTATGAAATTATGTGGCAAAGGAAAAAATGTCAAATAACTCTTAATGTTTTATATTTTGAATTCATATTCTTTGAAGAAGACACCCTTTGATATGTTGACAGTGCTGCAAACCCTTGAACTTCTATGAATGAGCTTCACCTGAAATGGGTTTCACTTCACTGCTGTATCTTGTCAGGGCTCAGAAGTGGGAAGCCTAGAGTGCGCGAAGCAGTGATCAGAGCAAAGGAGGACTGTTGTTATCATTTAAGATAGAAAATATGTTTGGTGTCATCTCACGGTTTTGTTAACTATATACCTGTTTGCAGTGCTTTCAGTGACTACTATGTAAATAATATTGATCATATAATAATAAGTTGTTTTATTTCAAACCTGCTTGCAGTTTACAACACAAATTCACATCAATCGCATACAATTGCCTGGTTTGAAAGGGGGATGGTGGAAGCTTTCGCTTTTTAGAAGTCCGACCCCCCACTCAACTCCACCTGCATATTATTACAACAATATTATTGTATAATAGATAGAACATGCAACATATAACATTTATTATACATCAAGACTACATATAACATATAACATATAACATAACACAACAACACAAGGACAGGCCCAGACACTCTCTAACCTCTCTACCTCACCCTCCCCATCTACACACTCCTGCTGAAGGCATCATTCACTCTCTTCCTGATACTTTTCCATCGTTTCTTTTTTAAACATTCGTTTAAACTGACAAGATTTAAACAATTTGCATTTCCTCCCTTAACCCATTCCACAAAATAACCCCCCGCACTGAAATACACATTGATTTTAAAGTAGTTCTTACCTGTGGTTGATAAAATTTATCGCTACCTCTAAGATTAAATTTGTGATGAGCATCTCGTCCTGAGAATAAATTTTGAATACTGACCGGAAGAGAGGATTTTGATGCCTTAAACATACTTTGAGCTGTTTTGTAATTGACTAAATCATGTAATTTTAATTCACAATTTTTAAGAAAAGTTGATTAGTATGACCATTGTAGGGGACTCTGTGGACAATTCTAATTGCTTTTTTGGAAGTAATCAGAGGCAACAGATTTGTCTTATAACAGTTTCCCAAACTTCTAAACAATAATTCAGATATGACATTATGAAAGATTGATACAGTAAAAGTAACACATTTTGATTGAGTACATAACTACATCTCTTCATGACACCTACACATTTAGCAACTTTGGGCGTAAATAACTTTATGTGAGGTTCCCATGAAATCTTCTCATCTAGAACTACTCCCAAGAACACATTTTGTGAAACTCTTTCAATAATTGAGCCATCAATGTTTAATTGCACTGGTATTTCAGTTTTACGGTTTCCAAATAGCATAAGTTTTGTCTTCTTTAAATTTAGTGATAATTTATTTACATTGAACCAGTTTTGTAATTTTTTAAACTCATGAGTTATTAGTTCCAAAAGTTGTTCCAGATTCTCCCCTGAAGTAATTATATTTGTGTCATCTGCAAAAGTACAAACTTCATAATTTTGGACATTCTGCATAGTTCATTTATATACATTATAAAAAGTGTGGGCCCCAATATTGACCCTGAGGGACACCACATGTAATGGTTTGACACCCAGATCTACATTGGTCAACTTGTACAAACTGTTGCCTGTCTCCCAAATAGCTCTTCAACCAGTTTTGTGGTATTCCCTGATACCATAATTGTCCAGTTTTTGTATTAAGATGTTGTGATCAATAGTGTCAAATGCTTTCTGTAAGTCGATGAAAATTCCAATAATGAATTTCTTCTTTTCAATGCAGGTAGTTATTTCTTCTACTAGATCTATCAGGGCAAGTGAAAGTTGATCTGTTCGCCTAAAACCATATTGACTGTCAGATAATAAATTGTGTTTTTCAATGAAGTTTTGTAGTCTTTTATCAAACAGTTTTCTAAAATTTTGAGAACTGTGGTAAAAGAAACAGGCTGTAGTTTGAGAAACAGTGTTTTGTCTCCTGATTTGAAAGAGGATGACTTTAGCTATTTTCATTTTGGATGAAATTGTCCACTCTGAAAAGATAAATTGCTTATATGTGTGAGTGGTTTTATAATTTCTTCTGCAACATTCTTTACCAATCTCATATTTATTTCGTTTACATCTCTTGACGTCTTATTACTACATGTTCTAATGGTATTCAGGACCTCCTCTCATCAACAGGTGTAAGAAACATTGAATGTGAGTTTATATCAATTAAATTTTCCAATGGCTTGCTGCATGACGGAATTTTTCAGCTAAGTTGGGCCCCACCTTTACAAAGAAATTATTAAAAGCCTCTACAATTTTTCCTTTCTCCCTTAAAATATTGTTGTTCTCCACAAAATACTCGGATAGCATGAACTGTTTGAACCATTCCTAATGATATTATTTAAAACTTTCCACATTCCTGTATATTGTTTTATTTTTGCAAAGGAGATTATTGTAGTAATCTTTTTCACATTTTCTCATAATACTGGTTAATTTATTTTTGTATTTCTTATACTTTTGTTCAACTTCAGTTCTGTTTTTATGAAATATTTTGTATAAATAATTTTCTTTTTACATGCATTCAATATCCCTTTTGTTATCCATGGAGTACTTGTAGTATTTTTTCTTCTGCATTTTTAATTGGACAGTTCTTGTCATACATTTTGTTGAATATATCTAAGAAGGTGTTGTAAGCTGCATTTACATCAGACTCTGCATAGACAGTTTCCCAACTTTGAGAAGCTAATTCATTCTTCAGGTTTATTGTTGACTGTTCTGTTTCCACTCTACTATTGCAGAAAAAATGTCTGTCCTTGATTGTTTTTAGGTCAATATTGTAGACCATGAAAATAGGAAGATGATCACTAATATCATTTAGTAAAAGGCCACTAGTAAGGTTACTATCAAGAATGTTTGAAAATATATTGTCAATCAAGGTAGCACTATATGTTGTTATTCTTGTCAGTCTTGTGATTAATGGAAAAAGGTTCATGCTAAACATTGTATCAACAAATTCTTCAGTAAATTTGTGTTTTTTGCATTCAGTAAATCTATATTGTAGTCACCACATATTAAAACATCTTTTTTGGTCTTAGTAGAAAATAAATTTTCCATCCACTCCTTAAATACTGCATATCAGAACCTGGAGCCCTATAAATGCAGCTTACAATAATGTTTTCTTTTTGCATTTTAATTTCTCTACAGTTACACATTCAAATACTTCTTCAACAGCTATACACATATCTTCAATATGTTTACATTCCAAATGTTTATTAATATATAACAACACCCTCCTTTCTTGTGTTCCCTATTTGTACTGAATATTTCACCAACCTTTTAAATTAAAATCAACCTCTTTGTCAACATTTATCCATGTTTCTGAGATTGCTATTATGCTAAAAGTTTGTTTAAGTTGATTAATATAGTTTTTAATTTTTTTCAAAGTTAGAGTATAAGCTCCTGCAATTAAAGTGAATAGCAGATAGTTTGCCTGAGATACTGATTTTGTCATTAAATGTAGTGTCTGTATGATATGTACAATTTTTGCTGTAATTTGTACAGAAGTTATCATCAGGATCAATTTCATTAATGCTGGTTTGTGCTTTATAGTCTGTGAAGTCAAAAGAGCTAAATTCTAGATCCTGATAGTTTAAATTTGTTTCGCTTCTCAGACGTGGACGAACTTTCACTGAGCATAATACTTTATCTCAGAAACATGGTGGATAAACAGGACTGGGAGTAGAGGTCAGAAAGTGAGGGCCACAGATGAAGACAGACGAGGACAGAGACAGACAGACTGACACAGAGACAAACAGACGAGGACAGAGACAGACAGACTGTCATAGAGACAGACAAACAGAAAGACAGACAGATTGTGACAGAGATACCGGCAGACAGAGACAAAAACAAAGACACGGACAGGTGAAGACAATGAAAAACGAATGGGGATGAGGACAAAAACAGACATGACACAAAGACAAACTGATGTACCCAATGACAAACATATAGGTACCACAACACACCCACAGTCACACACACACTGGCACACTTATAGATCTGGCCAATATGTACCCACAGACAAACAACCACACACCTGTACGCAGGCTGGCGCACACCCATGCACACACTCACATATTCACACATTGCAACCACACAAAATTATAAAATAAATGCAATAGACAAGAGAGAGAGGGAAAAAAAGGAAAAAAAAGAGAAAACAAACAACAACAAAAAAAAAAAACATGCATCTAGGCATTTGCTACTATAATGAAATTCAATGTCTTTCTTGATTTATCACCATTGCTTTTATTTATAAAGACTCATATGTGATTCCTTCCTTCAAGCAGAACAAGCATTTCATCGATTAGTCATTTTAGGACAAATAGCCCCATCACGCCAAATTTACGTCAGGCGATTTACGGCAAGCGTTTTACGGCAAACATTTCTCCGGTGCCATATGTAATAAGTGTTCAAACAAAGTCATCCCAAAGTATATTAAAGTTAAGTTTCCACATAAAGCGCTATGGTCAGCATCCAGACTTGGACAGAAAAGAACGTAACTGAAAAAGTCAAGCGTAACGCTGCGGAGAAGAATGTCTACTTACATCGCTGATCCAGAGGATACATCTCGAAAGAATACCTCAGCTTCTTTGGAACAGCGGAAGAATTTTGGCTTTCCTTCAACCATCACCCTTAGTGTGTTAGGGTAAAGCAAGGAGTATTTGATGTTGGCGGCCCGGAGCTTCTTTTTAACGGCATCAAAATCACGGCGTTTCTTGACAGTCTCAGCACAGAAGTCTGGATATATGAAGATGACTCTCCCTCCAAGCTGGAGATTTCCCTTATCCCTGGCTAGCCTCAAGATCTTCATTTTGTCTTGGAAATTTAAAAACTTAACCAGGATTGGTCTTGGGTGGCCAGATTGGGAGCTGCTGGTGGATGTCGGTGTGCGGTGCGCCCTCTCAATCACCGGTGCCGAGGTAAAATTTTCCTTCCCAAGGAGTGTTGGAATCTGCTGACTCAAAAAGGCGACTATGTCTCCCCCTTCACTTTTTTCGGGGACATTTAAGAAGCGAAGATTGGATCTCCTACTTCTGTTTTCCAAATCCTCCACCTTCTCCTTCAGGTAAGCGTTGTCCTTCTCCAAGGTGCACACCCGTTTCAACAGGTTGCTTATGTTGTCTTCGTTTGTGCTCACCCGGTCTTGTAGCTCCGAGATTTGCCCCGTGACCGAGCTCAGTGTTTTTTGAATGTCTATGAGACCAGTTTGAATATTTCCCATTTTCAGATCCAAATGGGTATTTACTTCAGTCGTAACGTCCCCTTTCATTTGTTGAATGGCATCCCAAATGGTTTGCAATGAGATGTCGGCCATGACGCCCGGGAAACAAACGTGCAGATGACTTTAAAGAAAGCCTTATGATATTATATCACGCAAATATCATGCGTATAAATGATTATCTATCATTGGCGATACAAGACTTTAGGATTAACAATGGTTTAATTGCCTGAAGTAGTGAAGTAGCCAGAGGCCCAGATCAGACGCTCACGCTGCGGCAGCCATCTTCACAGGTGACTAGTACTCTCAGTCGTGTTTAGTTTGTGAAGACTTAAACGTTCCTCCTCCCAGCCCCTCCTGCTCCTGGCCTGCCCCTGTCCAGCCCCTCCTGCTCCTGCCCTGTCCTGCCCTTGTCTCACTCTCTGCCCTTTAACACATCTGTTACATTCCAGCGAAGTTACTCCCTGGGTACTGGGTGGTAATAAGTTTCTAAACAAAACCTTTTTTTTTTTATTTTTTTTTAAACACCTTTTCTGAAATCTCAGGCCCCCCCGGTTTCAAAAATAATAGCCCAATAGCAACTGACTACAATCATTTCAATGACAATATACACCGTTACACCAAAAGCAAGAATATTTTAAATATCCCTCCTCAGCTTTTCCCCAACAGTGACCAGTACACGGACAACAGTAGGAAAACAAAGCGCTAAACTCTACTTTGAGTTTTAGCCACGCGGTGGGCACACGCGCGTGCCATACGCACACGTGCGCCACACCCACGCGCCACACCCACAGTCAGTTACTCACCTTACCGATGTGCAGCGAGTGCAAACACACGGCGCAGGTCTGATTTGGTCCGGATGAGAGCTGCGATGGACTGGCCGCTCGCTTTCGCTCGACCACCTCCGGTCTCACCTCCCGCTCCGACAGACGGGTCTCCCGCCTCGGGTTATAATCTCTCGGCTCAGAAACAGTCCACAGTCTCCTCTGAGCCTCTCCCTCTGCTCCGTGGCTCTCATATATGTGTTTGACTCGGGGGGAGTGCGCTCTGGACTGTCCGGCCTCTTTCTGAACTTTCCCGCATGTCTCTCTGCTCTAAGTCACGTGTACCCACCCCTTACTACCAACAGCCAATCACAATAGACTATACAAAGCGAATACCCAAATGACCAATAAAAACTAATAACACAGGAACAGTAAGAATAAACTAATGCGAAGCTAACTACATAAATCTCTGATATTATTATTTAAATGAAATAATACATAACTCTAAACATTGGTGTTAATTACTGTAATGACATAAAATCACAGAATATTTATCTCATTTTCATAATGTAAAATAATACATTATTTTGTCTTTAGAAATATGTGTCATTTATAGTTCATGTAAAGTAAATGAACCCCTTTTATTAATCATGTGACTTGTTTTAGAGTGAAATGTGGATTAACCCTAACCCATCAAGTTTTTATTCATTCAGTAAGTTCTATGGCATTAAATAACTAAACGATAAAGCAGCAAGGCCCGTGTGTTTGGTAAAAGACAGCGTCATGACGTTGACCACATTTTGTTTATGGCTGAAAGATTTGTGTCCTTATTTAAGCTGTTGTTGCATACACATGTTGTATATCTTTACCATTTCTGATCTTAACATTAAATGCAGCATGATATGGATGAAAACTGGGACATGTGAATAGAGATTTTTTTAATCGAGGCCATTATAAATACCGTTTTTAAAAGTATCCGGGCATGTGTAACCCGGGCCTTTATCATCTCAGAGTTATTTTAGCATACTGTCCTTAACAGCACCAGCACAATGAATTCAAAACAATTGTCTTGTATTACTTTGGCCATAAGATGTGTATGTCAGCGTTTTAATGTTTTTGTTTTCTCATAATGGTATTATGTGAAGCTAATTTGCAGCAGCAGTGGAGCAGAGCCAGCAGACTCCACATGATAAACTTCTGCTGCAGATGAGAACGCAGCACATATTAATATACAACAGAAACTCATACTGTTACATGCTCTTTTGGTGAGTCTGCCAAAATGTCTGCTTGTTACGTATGTTTATCTGTCTTTATAACTCTCAAATACTGTGTCTGTATTATGCTTTTATTTGCATTTGAATCATCAGCATAGTAACATTTTTGAATTGTTGGTGTCGGACTTAAGGAGACACTGCAGGGGAATAGAAAAAAAAAATCTTAAATTTAAAGATAGCAATTTGAAACTTTTCCTGTAGTTTACTCACATCAATGTAAGTTTTTAATTGCGTAATTTTTTCATATAAAAAATAAGGCATTTTATGTGTAAAAAACAGTCACAATTGTATATATTTTGGACATTTCAATGTGATAAATGGTGAGAACCAGGTTAACTTTTTTTGTTTATTTTGTACACTAATTAGTTTATAAAGTGTATAGTGTATAAAAAAAATATTTCTACAGAATGGATTTTGGATTTATTATTTGTTTTTGAGTTAACTAGATCTATGTGGCCTGAAATTCAACTTTTGTCTAATTTTTTATCTTAAAACTTTAATAAATCAGGCTTAGAATCAGATATCAACGAATCCTGGGGTGCGTTCCGTAAAAAAAATCTTCAGTACAAGATTGTAAAGTTTGGTGCGTGTAGGAGCCAAAGAAAAATGCATTTTAAGAAAACGGCCTTTGAAGTTACAATGTCCCAGAGAAATCTACGAATGAAGTGGATTAAATGAAACAATAAAAACATCTTTAGGAGCAGATTGGACAAGTTTGTTGTTTCCACATGAAAGTCGATACGTTGAGAGAGCAAACTGACCCAAAAACAAACAAAAAGAAGTGTTTTGCCAGTAGTGTCACCTCACCTTAAATAACAAACTCTACCTGAGAATTTTAACCTGACCTCTTCCAGCTCAATTTTAAACTATTTTTTTATGTTGTGATGTCAAGTGAGCACAATTTCTCTAAAAGCACACAACATTCTTCCGTGTTATTGTTGTCTGACCTTGAGTCCTGTGTTTGTCTACAGCGCAGGAGAAGTGGAGTGCTTTGAAATGTCTGAGGGCTGGCGCAGCATTTTAAAACCAAGCAAAGGTCAAACTGCACTGTATTCCGCCGACTTTGGGTGACTTTGACGGATATTGGCCCGCGGGCGGCGCACCGCGGTGTGAAATGTGTCATGAACGTCCACTACCAAGTTATTCCACAAGGGGTCAGCCAAGGAGCAACCAATCTGGTAGCATTGGGAGCATTTACCCCTGAACTTGAAGATCACAGAGCGTTATGATGTTAACACTATTATTAAAGGCGCTGTACCGGATTTGGACTATTTTCAAAAGGGAAAAACAGAACTAGTTTGTTTATTACATGCAAAAAAAATCGGGTACATAAACTAGTTCTGTTTTTCGTGTTTCAAAACAGTAAAAATCATGTACAGCCCCTTTAATCCTAGAGCCTGGAGCATTCTAGACCAGTGCATCCTTGTCCACCTCAGCTCTCAGCCCGTCTCTTCAGATCTGTCAGAAAACACCACTTCAGATCTCCAGCTCAGGCACCAGGTCCCGGTCTGACTGAAACCCCAGCCCCAGCCCCGGATGAGCACGCCTCACAGACGGGCGTAATCAAACACCTTAGACTCGACTTCAGCACATAACATTAGATAAACAATTGCAAAGCTTTATTTCGTCTCTCAATTTGTAGACCACAGTCGAGTCTAGAGCACGTTTCATCACAACTTCACTCCAGCTTTTGATGCGCTGTGTGTTTTAAACATGGCTTGATTCATTCAAATTTTGCTTTATTATTATTATTATTGTTTCATATTTAACTGTTGTCTGTTTAATTGTTCGGTCGATAATTCTTCATAAACTACGAAGGATGTCATTACTCAGTGAGTGTTATGGTCACAAGATCTGACAAACCTTCAGATTATTAATTAGTTATGTGTAGAATTGGTAAACCTTTATAGCTACAGTTGCAGGTCCACATTTGCTGAGTGGTGTTTTCTTACCTTAAAGTCTATATGACAGGTTCTCAAAATGTTTTAATTATAACTTAGTTTGGTGGGAGGGCATCTGTGGCAATTATTTACTATAGTTTTGTATCTGTGAAGTTGTTTGTGAAAAAATTGAGAAAAATAATTGTTTAAAATTACATGAAATGATGGAGTTCTAAAACAGAATCCCTCCACCTGGGATGTCATCAAAAAGCGACATGTTATGAAAAATACAAATACAATTTACACACAACTGACACAACTTTTTGGTACTTTTAAGTGTCATTCAACAAAATAAAGTTGTTATTGGGTATTATTATTTGTAAAATTATAACTATTGTGTCATTTATGTGGGTTTTGGCCCTTGTTTTGAAATTGGTTGCTAGGTAACAGCTGTGGAATTACCTCAACCTGTGTCATATTTGCTGGTCATGTCCAACCAGGAAGTAACATTATAAACGTTACAAAAACTGTCTAACTGGGGATAAACGGGCAAAATGTTTAGTAAAATCTTGAATATAATCATGTTCACTAAGTTTTAGTGAAATGTGTCATCCAATCTGTCATAGACTTTAAGCTGTGTACCCACTCACACTGGACTAGTGTGCCCTGCTTTTACTTAGAACCAAACTTGTCTCTACAGTTTTTATATCAGTTTTACCCTTTGTGTCGTGGGGGTGTCCATGTCTATGGCCCAAATAACCAAAAGTGTTGCAGAATAAATGGAAGCAGTCCGAGAGTTTAAAGAAAAGGCATGAGGCTGGACAAGTTTATTTCCATCAGTAAAGACGAAATGAATGTCTCAAGCCTTTTTAAAATGTCAAATAGAAAATAGAACATTTTTTATTTCACTGTCTGTGACCCTGCAGTCCCTGTATCTGGAGAAAAAGTTTGGACACTGCTCTACACATCAATATTGTGTTGTTGTATTTTTTTTACCTTGGAAAATAGAAAACTGAAATAAATGCGTTTACACCAACGATGCCTTGGCGTAGGTCTGTTCCATGGATGTATTAAATGAACTGGATAAGGCACGCCCCCCCTGTCCGTGTCCTAGATTGATTAGTGGCCATGCGAAGTACTGCAGCCTCTTGGGCCTAGCCTTTTTCTATAATTGCACATTATAACTGCAGACAGTACTTAATTATTATCGGTATTTAAATAAATTAGAAGGAAATTTTATTTTCTACTGTTTGTAAAATCACCGAAATGACCGTTTTTATATGAAGTGATGTCACATAAACACATGCGAACCACGTGAACGAGCACGTCGGACGATACAAACAGAAGCACGTGGACAAGGCTCGACTAGCGATACCTGTAAATTGTATTTTATTTAATTTCAGACGCTTTCATATTTGGCCTAACATGAAGAATACAATTTCAATCACACAAGCTAATATTGACACAAAAACTTGCAAGTTGTGTGATTGCTCCTGTCGCTCAAAGCATCATGGGGAATTGCCGTCACGTGGTGCCCCTAAAGCAAAGATGGCAGCCTCCATAAACCAAAGATGGCAGCCTCCGTATCAGGAAGTAACGCGGAAGTAAAGAACTTTTTTGGGGCCAATGAGCGCACGTCATAGGGATAAACAGGCCGCCATTTTGAGTTCATCTTCCAGTTTTAATTATAGTTCTATGCTCTGTTCTCTCCTGAGGCTTTTACGGCTTTCTGACATACAATTTCCATTACAATTGCTTCACTCATCAGTCATACAATGGTGGCGGGGATTGAACTGCCAACTTTTGCATTACTGGGCGATGGCACATTTCTTCTCTTTAATCGATAAGAAAATGAAAGCTCTGTCAAAGCCTTAAGTGCTTCTCTTCATCACAATTAGCAGAATGAACTCTGAGAACCACCTTTATATTGACTCCGTCTCTTCCTCCCAAACTGTGAAAGTAGTTAAGCACAAGATGGTAGAGAGACAGTAGAGCAGCAACTAAACGTAGATTCTGAAATGAGTTTATAAAATAGCATCATAGCATGGTTAACGCTTGTAAGGGTCAGTTTTTCTTTCAAGGTCTATTCTTTTATTAGCCATGTCTTACAACAGTATGGCATATGGTGTGGAAAAATGTTACGTACAATATATCACATGAGCTATGATTATTCCACTGGTCATTTGCGTGTCACGACATCGCTTTCTTCACTTAGTCCAGAATGTGCTGAGGAGGACCTTGATGCAACAGTTGCATCTTTGGGGCTGATCTCTGTCATGGCGTTATTCCCTCAGCAGCGTGATGTTTCTCTCAATAAGACTGGCTCTGATTGGTCTTGTGTTTTCTCTACCTCTGGCTTTAATAAGTATGTGTTTTATCATTGTTCGGGCTGTTATTGCCTTGTGGACTCGTGTAGGGAAAGAACATTTTTGTCATGGACAGATCATTTCAATTGTGCACAGGTAAATAAAAGATTTGATCAGTTGAAAGAGACAGAGCTCTGTTTGAACTCTTTATTTATGACTGTGTGTTAAGAAAATCCACAACAATACTGCATCATGAATCAGGAGTATGTCTGGGATAAAAGACTGTCACAGGCTAGGACTTTTTGCTTTCTTTCAGCTTCTTTCAGCCCACACGCTCTCAAACTTAGTTACTCTCTACAGTTGCAAGCAGACGGCTCCGTAACATAAGCATATGTTACAATGGTATAAAACGTCTCCTTTATCATGATGTTTGGAGTATCGGAGTGTGCTTAAACAAATTCGTCCGCCTCTCCTCTGTCTCTGTGTGGCCACTGGGGGAGGTAGAGAGCACCAGACAACCATCCATCACAAGTTACATCTACAAGGAGAACAACTACGTCATTATGGGCCAGTAAGGAACACTGAGAGTACAACTGACTCTACTGGTCGCTTCTGATCAAGAATGAGTGCTGCTATCTAGTTTTCTAAATAATCGAAGCCCCATTATGCCACTGTTTAGCCAAATGTGAGTGCAGCGGGCTTGCCTGTACACAAAGCTGACTCGTACTTGGCATGGATGAGCCTCCTCCTGCTTGTTTCAGTGGAATTTCATTCCTTTTGCTATAATATTCCACAGCATGGTATACTCAATGAAGAATGTGCCGAGGGATAGTTTTAGTGTTGTATTTCCGTGGGATTATGGGCTTTACACCTGAAAGTTACATATTTTGCAGCATACATGTTTTTATGGCACATTGGTGTTTCACATTCACAAAAAATAATGCTGGAAAAATTCAATTTTGAATGAAAAAAATTATAAATGAAGCTATTAGGAAACGTAACTGCAATGCTGAGTTGTGAACACAATTTGACCACAGAATGAGCCTGGTGATGGTTTATGGACTTAAAAACTACACAGGAGACTCCTGGGTAAATCTTCTGTTAAAGGACACAGATTTTGCTACAGTGACTTTTTGAGCTTTAAACCATGTTCTAACAATGTTCCGTCATCAAAAACCATACCTGAAGTAGCATTCAGTTGCATTCACGCTGATTTGAGAAATGTTCATTAGAAAATCCTCCCCTCTCTGAGCGTCAAACACACTTCCTGCTAAACTCCCTTGATCCGGGACATATTTTCGAATCATCTATCATCTACGCTAAACTCGTTTTGAGCTTTTCTGCCGTCTAAATACGATAACTGCTGCAGGAAATCCGCTTTATAACTTAATTTCAAACTTCACAAGATTGTATATTGCGTTGGCGCCATCTGCTGGCTGGATGCACTCAGTAAGTGTCATTTCATAGTGACTGATAACACAGGTCAGAGAATGAATAAGAAATGAGATGGCAAATTAAAAACACTCAAGAGCATAATAGCAATATGAAAAATGCAGAATATTTTTCCATTAAAGCTGGGGCATCCGACTTTTTCTTTTTTGTAAATTAATTATGTGTTTTCCACAAAAGAGTATCAAGCAGCACTTTGTGTCAAAAATGGGACAGCTGTGCGCTGTCTGCATCTAACAATAAAGTATTTTCTGTCTCGTCAAGAGCTAAAAAGCAGCGCTCTGATTGGCTGTGTTTGAGTGGTCCAACCCAGTTTCACTTTGCCGTTTGAAAAAAGTAGTTTTAAAGCTGTGCTCACAAATGTAAACGTGTGGATTTTAACGGCGTGCCGAAGAGTTTGTGAGAGTTACACAGATTTAAAAACCTACTTACAGTTCCGCAGTGTGAAAGGCAGGTACCTCAGCTTTAATGTAGCTATATGGGGAAAATTGAAACTGAGCAATTTCTGAGTGAACAGGAATCACGAAAAAAGCATGAATGAAGCAAAATACAACTCGGTATGTTTTTAATGACATAATATATAAAATAATACATAAAATCTCTTGCATGTTTCTTTTACATATGCAAATTAGAAGATATGAAGATGTTCAAACTTAATCTTTTCACATCTTTAGTAAAAAGTATGACGTGACAAATAAAAGTAAAATTTGTAAACGTAATACCCACTTCTTCCACACACACTCTCCCACACCTAAAGTATTCTCCGACATTCAGCCGCTAAAACATCGCACCGGGAGCTCTTCAGGCAGACAGCGGAACATCGGATACCACCAGGAGGCTCTTCTTTCAGCCCTAAAGCCGGCCCTGATCCAATCACAACACATGATGTATGGAGCTGTCAGGAGCTTCGGCACAGGAGGAGCAGCAGAGAGGAGCAGGGAGCGGATAAATCCATTCAGAATAATGGGAGAGAAAGAGTTTGACACCAAGTTTGGAGGGAGGAAATGCAAACTTACTTTCAGCCACAATGGAACGGTAAGAGGTAAAGATAATGTAGGAGTGTGATAAGAACTGTATGAAAGCACAAGCCCAGCTGTTTCCTGGTCAAGGATATACTAGTATGAGCATATATGTCCTTCAGAGTTTGTGGGGCAATAATGGTGTTTTTGTGTTTTACTGAGTTCACAAAAGTAGCATGGAAAGCTGCATATGTAACACTTTTTCTTCTTCATGGAGATACGTTTAATACTGTGGAACATTTCAGGAAAAGCGATAACATCTTGGTGGAGAAAAGCATGTGGCCGACCCCAAACAGTTATGAATAAGCGGGAATAAGCGGTAGAAAATGAATGAATGAATATTCATTCATTCATTTTTTTTTCATTCATTTTCTACCGCTTATCCCCCGTGACTGAGCTATCCCAGTGACTTTGGGCCTGAGTACAGTGACCTATAGTTTCAATAGGATCAATAGGATTTCAGGATCAATAATTGGCAATGAACCATTAACAGGTACCATTACAATAATATACAACATTAATAAAGAAATCAATTTAAGCCAACTCGAAAAGGAGTAAGAAGAAGTCAAATCCATGAGGTTGTGTTTAGACGTAGCACATTTACACATATAATCTGCATTTCAGTATCTTGAGTTACCTGGCTAAGGTTTACTTATAGGCATACGTTAATATGAAAATACATATATGCAGCTTATTTACAAGATATAATAATAAAGATAATATAAAATAGTTTTCCAGCTTCAGGTCCATGTTGTGTTGGAAAATTCTACTAAAGAACAAAGTAATAAGGAGTTCAGCTGTTTAAATGCAGCTCCAACAAATATTAAGATATATAAAAACACAAAAATAATCCTATAAAAGCCATAATAAAAGAAAATAAACAAACTGCATAAAATATAGACCAATGGAGTGTTTTTAGGCTGAATATTAATTTCATAAAGTAAAATGTTCTAACAGACACAGGAAGTGTTCTCTGCGTTATTGAGACCATTATATATGTCCCATTTTCCACACTGTTTTTCCATTATTTTCCATTAGAATTTTGCTCTTTCTCCACTCGCAAGATGGCTGCTACAACTGCCACAGCAACAGAACCCACGATCTCTCTTACCACAACTCATTAGCCCTACAGAAAGGTTACATAGAGCATCTTTAATGAATCCATATTTAATCCGTGCATTCGTGTTTCTCTGAATAAAATACCACTTAATTTGGTTAGAAACACTGTCTCACTTTACATGCTAAACTGTATTTTTAGCACAAGATGACGTAATAGAGTACAATAGAACACTTTGTGAAGCATTGACTGCGTATTGACAGAATCGACCGAAAGTTCGAAACGGTTCACGAGGTTTCATTCAATCAGTCAGCCACTGCAGCCACTGTCGTCCCAATGTCCTGTCGATCCGTTATTTCACTTCTTACTTCAGTCAAATCAAAGTTATTTCTCTCGTGTCGTGAAGCCTAACCAGCCGTGCCATTTCAGCTCTTTTACCGCCGTTCGCCGCGAAGCACTGTCACGGTCTGCTTGTCAGAAATGTGACTGCCTCAGCACTGGGACCATTCACCCTCATGCCGCGGTAGTAAAATATGTGGAGCCTATCGAGAAGGAGGTCAGAGGTCAGATGTGTTTTAACGCTTCCAATTTCCCCATTCTCCCACAAACGTCCTGCCTGATGAACGGCGGTATTGATTTGAATTCAAGTGTTCAATAGAAGACATTCGTGTTAACGTGGTCTTCGTTTCTCTTTTATGAAACAAGACAAAGAAAAGGATAAAACAAAACAAGGGCAGGTACATATCATTCAAAGCGGATGATTAACTCGGCTTAATAATAGAAATGGAATAGAATGTGTCCATTGACTTCCTGTTTAACACTCTAGAACTGATAAGCTCCGCCTCTTCATTAAGACATTTCATCGTCACAAGCATTATTATTATTATTATTTTACAATACAAAAGAGTCTTAAGTTTTTGAATAATCAGGGATAGGGGGTAGGTGAAAACAGGAATTTTCCGAGCACTCAAGCCTCAGTTGCAGGACAATGCAGGATTTAATCAAACAAGCAGGAATCAATCAAAATACAACATTTTGCATATTCACCTTTAACATTAGCAATTTGCACCTACATTTGCATATATGTTAACAATCACATAATAAAAAATTCTTACATCTAACGTTTTGCTGCCCAAATCATCCCAAAACTATAGCAGGCGACAACAGTTTGACAGTAAAATTATAATTTAATTTCTTCAAGCCAACAAATCCTGCAAACATTAATAAACTATATCATGACTATTATTATATCATTCCACATGTAACTAACATAAACAACAAATTTGTCTGCACTGTCTACAAACTTTTAAAAAAATCTTACTTTTGCTGCCTCATTAAAAGGAATGGAATAGAACATTTATATTTGCGCCAGGCTGATTGCGAAAATATTTTAATACGTAATGCTCTATTCAAATTGGCTGCAAAGATGTTTTTTCATTGTTATTTGAGCCCAGCCCTTGATAGTTTATTCATACAATTTATACATTCCATAGGTATCAATGAATTGTTTCCATTGCTGGAGTTGTATGTCCCAGATATCTGCTTTCTACTGTAATTACCTGCAAATAATTACTAAATCCTTACTAACTGAAATGTGTACAATCACTACTACTTTCACCATTACTACTCAACTACACAGCTTTTCTGGAGGCCAAAGAAAAAAGCCATCTTAAATCAGGACTACCACGACATTCTATACTAGTTATAACCCAGGACTAAACCAAAACAAAGCCATAAATCATATCTAAGCCGAGACTATGCCAAGCTACACCAGGGAAAAACCAGAATAAAACTAAAACTAAATATAGAACTTCAACAGGTCCAACCCAGGAGTAAACAGTGACCAAATGTACAAACACATTTTGTTGACTAAAAGCATGACTATTCATTCAAAAACCAATCAACATTTTGCAGTTACCACCCTCTCTTGTGTGTTTGAAAGTGTGTGGCCCTGCAGTGTGTGCTCGTGTGTACCCGGTGAGTCCACATGTTTTCAAAAGCTACGTATGAATATTTCCATTTGTGCAGCTCTTGATGTGTCTGCTCTCATCACTACTTCAATGGGACCAAAGCACTCTGCCAAGTATAAGAGCCACAGGAGAGAGGCAAATGTGGATCCAGGACTAAACCAGGCTTAGAAGACAAGTCTATGAATAAACCCGGGCTTAACCAGGATGAACAAGGACTGGGGACTAAAACAGGCTAAATACAGATCTAAACCAGGATAATACCAGGTTTGATCAGGGATTAAACCAGGTTAAAGTGAAGACTAAACAAGATCTAAACCATCGTCTGAACCAAGTCCAGACACAAAAAAAATTCTAATGAGAAAATATACACAATAGCACAAAATGACCTTTCAGCACCATGGACAGCGACACAATGACAACTAACGGATAAAAAGCAAGGAAGCACATTTCATCATTAAAAATTAATGCATGACAAAAGCTCAATACACCATCCTACTGAATGTTTGGATTCGTGTGCACCCTCTGCTGGTAACAGTTAGCATAAAAGTAAGTGGTAGACCATTAGAGAGAGATAAGACAACACCGCTGTAAAAAAAAAAAAAAACTCTATTCTTGTTTAGCAAAGATGTCTATATTTCCAGATGTTCAATAATAAATCATGTTAAATAGTAAATATCATGTTTTCAATAGAAGCCTGTATCAGAACACGTGGTCAAACATCACAGATGCTAAAACTGAGCTTAGCATCCATTCAGTGTAATAAATGTATTACAAGTAGTGATCCAGCAGCTTATCAGGTTGTTTCACAGCTTTTTTGTTTACTTGTTTTAACTAAAGCTCTATAAGTGTACTGGCCTCGTGAACCCTAACTACAATCCAGGAGTTAAACACCTCCACTGACGCCAGGCTGGGTTTAGTGCCAGTCGAGGCCTGGTCAGGACTTGGATGGGAGACTGCTGGAACACCAGGTGCCACAGTGAGGCGCTGGACGAGGAAATGCCGTTGTGTCCTTAGGCAGGGCACTTCACCCACATTACCTAGTATGGAGGTGGTGGGTGCGTGAATGGTTGCTGGTGGTCGGAGGGGCTGATGGCACAGATTGGAAACACCTTTTCCATCAGTCTGCCCCAAGGCCACTGTGGCTAAACTAGTATCTCACCACCATTGAGTGTGGAGTGAATGAATAATGCAATGTGGAGTGTCTTTGAGTGTCCAGAAGTGCTGAATAAGTATGATGCATTATTATTAATATATCCTGATTATTTTGCTGATAAATACAGAGTTAATTATGATAAATGCAGTGTTGCCAATGAATTTAATGAATTCTTTGTTAAAGTGGGACCTGATCTTGCAAGAACTATTCCTGACTTGGGTGAAGAAGATATGCATGAAACAATGCAGAAAAACCCATACTCTATGTTTTTGACACCTGTAGATGAAACAGAAGTAAAAGCAACAGTTAACAAATTTAAGAATAAAAAATCAACGGACTGTAATAATATAGATATGGTGATAATTAAAAACACAATAAGTAGCATATTAAAACCTCTTACTTATATCTTCAATCTTTCCTTTACATCTGGTACATTCCCAACCGAAATGAAAAAAGCAAAAGTAATACCAATACACAAAGGTGGTGACAAACATCTCTACACTAACTACAGACCAATTTCTCTCTTACCACAATTCTCCAAAATCCTCGAAAAATTATTCAATAAAAGACTAGAGGATTTTATCAAAAGCATGCATTAATTAATGACAGTCAATATGGGTTTAAGACTCATAACTCCACCTCCTTGGCACTCATTGAGGCAGTAGCAGAAATCACTAATGCTGTAGATAAAAACAAATATGCAGCTGGAATCTTCATTGACTTGAAGAAAGCATTTGATACATTAAATCACTCTATATTGTTTAAGAAACTTGAACTGTGCAGGGGTAAGAGGAGTAGCGCTAGATTGGGTAAAAAGTTACTTACATAAGAGAAAGCAATTTGTAAAAATGGGAGAAACAATATCCTCCTGTTCTGTAGTTGCTTGTGGTGTCCCCCAGGGGGTCAGTTTTGGGCCCTAAACTGTTTAACTTGTACATCAATGACCTATTCAAAACATCTGATCAACTTAAATACATATTATTTGCTGATGATACAAATATATTTTACTCCAGTGACAATTATGATCATTTGATTAATGTTGTGAACAACGAGTTGATCAAACTAAAATTATGGATGGACAGAAATAAATTATCTTTAAATCTTAGTAAAACTAAAGTAATGTTTTTTGGCAACTGTAATAATGAAGCTGAATCCAAAATATACATAAATAACACTGAAATTGAAAAAGTAACAGAGATCAAATTTCTTGGAGTAAAAATAGACAACAAACTCAGCTGGAAGTCGCACATTCGACATATACAAAACAAAATGGCTAAAAAGCATTTCAATAATAAACAAATCCAAGATTTTTCTAGATACTAACTCACTTCGCATGCTTTATTGTGCTCTGGTTCAACCATATCTTACATATTGTGTTGAAGTGTGGGGCAATAACTACAAATCTGTATTAAAACCAATCTCTGCGATTCAAAAAGAGCAATAAGGGTAATACATAAAGTTGGATATTTAGAGCACACCAACCCATTATTCTTACAGTCAAAATTACTAAAGTTAAAGGATCTTGTCTCAATATTCTACAGCTCAACTAATGTACTGGGGCAAACTATAATGCTCTCCCTGGCAACATACAAAAATTATTTAAACGTAGAGAGGGAAGTATCCGCTGAGAGGAGGAACAATTTTAAAGTAAACACCATACGGACAACAAGAAAAAGTTTTGTGTGTCTGTGTGCAGTGTAAAACTATGGAATAGTCTTGGGAACAGCACAAACAATGCAAAAACATTCACAAATTTAAAAGCATGCATAAACACATGATATTCTCACAGTATAAAACTGAGTATGAACTGTAAAGGTGTGTGTATGTATGTATGTATATTTATATATATATATATATATATATATATATATATATATATATATATATATATATATATATATATATATATATATATATATATATATATGTGTGTGTATATGTGTGTATATGTGTGTATATATATATATATATATATATATATTTATTTATTTTCTCTTTCTTTTTTTCCTACTTGATAGCTTGGCTTGGAAATATATTATGTAATAGGAATTATAATGAATTTTGTTTTGTAACACTTATCTTAGTGTATATGTGGGTAGTTAGCAGTTTGACGTAAAAGATGTATGTACAGGAAGCATATTAAAATATTTATTTAATAAATTGTGTGCAAGGGGTGGGATTTAATAAGTATTACTTCATCCCACTCCTTTTCGAGCAAAGATAATTAAGAAAATCTTGAGGTATTCAAGTATTTATTTGTTAATTTAAAACATGTTTTCTTTTGTCTTGCTTCTTCTTTTTTTTGTTATATTTAATGAATGGCTTTATGTACATTACAAGAAATCTACATGATTAATTCATTGCTCGAATAAAATATTCTCCAATTATCATCATTATTATTATTACATGAATTAGAGATGTTTGATGGTGAATAGCTTAAACACCGCAACGAGTTGGCCCTTGTCCAGGGTGGACCCCACCTATGGCCCAAAGTCAATGGGATAGGCTCCAGTCACCCGTGACGCCTAATGGGAACAAGCAGTAGAAACTGAATGAATGAATGCTTAAACGCACCTTATTTATGAGTAACCTTAGATTTTATGACAAGTGGCCTTTAGGTGCAACATCCTGTCAGAACTGAACGTTTATAGAATGTAACTGTGGCTCTCAGAGTGAAGAGCCAGTGTCATATTCAAAATGTAAACGAACCCTTTTATCCAGTGCTTTTCCACACAAGGCACTCAAACATAAACCACTCACACACATTCCCACAAGTGTACATAGACACTGGGGGCTGGGGGCATCTATGTCATCGGCCCTCCAACCTGTGGGCCAGTGGATGTCAAGAGTGGGATTTGAACTACTGACTCCATGGATCAGAGGATGAACGCTCCACCAACTGAGTTACAGTCGCTCCAATATACTGTAAGGGAGCTGGAGACATACAACCGACTGGCACAACCAATGTTTCTATGCACTATTTAACTTCTTAGTAGGCGAAGTTCAACATAATCTTTTCAATACCAAATATAGACTGCAACCCAGACACTGTGATGGAAAACAACAGAGCTCCAATTTGATTACCGGAAAATCATTCTACATTTCACAGTTTTCTATCAGATAACCAGTGCACTCTTCTGCATTAATGACACTGGACATCAACATTCAACATCTGTCTCCTTTTAGAGACAGTGTCCATCAGGCCTGTGTGTTTCTGACAGAACAATCTCATCATGTCTTCTCCCTCAAAACCAGTCTGAAAGTTAGTGCCTGGAGCATTTGCATGATCCAGCACAAGTGGATTTCAACGGCGCCTAAAAGGGGAAAATGACGAGATTGTTCAAAATATACCAGGCGTTAGGATGCCTCTTGAATCTCAAACGTGTATTTTTAAACGTGTCATGCACCTTCTGATGCCTGTGAACGGTAATAATAGCGAGCGAAATGAGGGAAAGTGGATGTTCCCTGTGGCAGCAATACAAAGAGAAAAATACAAAAGATGGGGAGGGGAAGATGTCAACAATAAACAGTGTGACAAAAGCTGGAGACGGGAGAGAGAGACACGACATTTTGTGTTAAAATCGTAAGGGCGAGACTGCAGGGGTGAATGTACAAAACGGAGTGACATTTTGTAAGTTTTCTGTCTTTCTGTCTCTTCTCTTTCTGACTACCAGACGCCAGATTGAAATGCACGAGTGAAGTTACACCTTATCAATCTGGGACGACTCTTGCTGAAATAATTCAAATCGAAATCTTCAAGGTGGATGGAGGAATCATCACAGCGGAGGAGCGAGCAGAGAAATAAACGTTTTACTGAATCCAGATTTGGGGCGTTTATGGTTAACCGGTTAACTGTCAATAAATGCATAACCAAGTGAGCGGTATAATTGGTGTGTTCCATTTGCCGAGTTTTTTACAGATGCTTGTAATACACAGTTGTGCCACCAGAGAGAGTGTAAGTGCTCTTTACAAACATCACCACTCCTGAGTGAAAAAAGGTTTGCTGAACTGCAGAAATATTGGCTTTATCTCATAACGGCTGAGAAAACCTGAGTGACACTGGAGTATCTATGGATTAACATCATTAATAAGGTGAAGAAAACAGACTGGATTATTCAAATCTTTACCTCAGATCGGTCTTTCAACAGCTCAAGCTAAAGTAAGAGGCTAACGTTATCAGTTTTACGCCGTGACTCTTTATTTAAGGCTGGTTTATGATCAGGACAAATGATGCTTTAGATGCTTTCATTGGGTGTGTTGTGCTGTTCTGCTCTGTGTTTACTCTTGCAGTGCGTTATTGTGGATCAGACAAGTGGAAAAAAATAACACTGCGTTAACGTAATTGGTTAACTGACTATTGACCGTGAAGGGCTCCAACTTAATCATTAAAGAACATTTGAAAATGTGCATCCACAGTTGAGAGAAAAGCACAGACATGTTTCACTATCCACAGATGCACTTCATGCCTTTCCCTCTGATTCTTTACTCCCAGTATAGTGTCCAAATTTGGGCTAAAATAGGGCCAACATCAACCTACACCCATCAGCGTCGCAATATATGCTTTGGTTCATTTGAGTGCTTCACCTTTAGCTTCTGCTCAAACCACAAAGCTGTGATGGATCAGATCAAAGTGCGGATCTGAGCTCAAAGAGAACAGCACAAGAGATTCTTGTTTATGAACTCACTAATGTTGTGATATATACAAAGTAACTGACTTTGTAGGAAAATATACTTTAATTAGAAAAACAAAATGGTCACATTTATATAGCGCTTTTCTGCCTACAAAAACACACACAACAGCCAATATCACCTGAGCCACTGCTACCTAATGTCATCAGCTGATTCCTGATTAGATTAACCTGCTTTGTAAAATGTAATACAAAAAAGTATTGTCTCTTAGTTTGTTGGTTTTTTGGTCTTACCTGGTTCAAAAAAAAGTAAAAGTAATATTTTACTTTTTCTCCCCTTACAATCTACCACTTGGTTTCCAGTGAGTTTTTTTATTAGAGCGCTCTCTGCTGTCTGCAGTGGAAATGAGCAATGAAAAAATAAATGAAATAAGGCAACGTGAATAGATGAAGAGCGACACATTTGTTATGAACATGATTTGACCACAGAGTCCGATGGTTTATGATGATTTTGATGATGATTTTTTTTACCTGCATGTAATGCAACAATCTGGAGAAAATTGGAACACAGTGTTTTGTGAGCACTAAAACATGAGGACCTCATAAACAAGATTTCTGAGACAAGCCAAATACAACTTCAGTTATGTTTTTAAGGAGCAAACAAATGGTATAACATGGTTAAAGGCTAAAAATGCATATGTTATATTCTTTAATTCACCCCATTTTAAAGCATAATATATACAATTTTAAGTGCCTAAAAACTCAATATTCAGAAAACTCCTTTTCTATTCCAATTAACCAGGACTAAACAAGAAACAAGGTGTACTTAGACCCTCTTTTACCCATAGTTAAACCACATCTAACGCTAACACTAACTTTTTAATAGCCCCTTAATGAAGAGGAATGGTTGTATTTGTGCAGCAGGTGCAGAGCCACTCCTCGGTGTAATACTTCAGATCAGATGGATGCACTGGTCCTGTGTAAACCTGTGCCATACTTCACCTCCGCACATTAGAGTGAGCCTGCCCATCCGTCCTGGTGATGGCTTTACCGCACCACTGGCTTCTGCAGACATTCACGGCACAAATGTTTGTAACTTCGAGTATTTACGAGAAGTGGGGTGGTATTTATGCATAAGGAACATAAACCTAAACATACAGTGCTTAAAGTGGCTGTCGTGTACATGTAGTTAAGCCAAATTTGACCCAGTGCTGGTATATTGTAAAAGTAACTCTAAATTCTACTCTACTCTGGATGAAACTCTAAAGTGTTTCATCCAGGAAGTGCGCTGTTAGCATGCTAGCTTTTGTAACCTAAACTGAGGTTGACAATATGAAATCATTTTAATTTGTGTTTCTTGCACCGCTCGTCTATGCTTATAATACAAAAAAAAAAAATGCTGTATTTCATCTTTCGTCATATTTACGTTAATTACGTCAACTTCTATATATAAATCAGAAATACTTTTATAGTCATACTTGCTTGAACCACTACTTTTACATGAGTGATACTTTTGAAGTAATACTCTTACTTTAGTAGTATTTTATATAATCTACCCATCTCTGTTTTCGATTCTGAATGAAACAAAAGATACACCAGATTTAACGAGGAAACATTAACATTAAAATTTCATAAAAGTTGAGTACGAAAATGAGAACTACACTTTCCTGTAATGACAAACTTCACCGACTCTGATTATGAGATGCAAATGGGTCAACACATGAATAATTAAACAGATCTGAGGTAAGTATCCGGTCAGCTCCTGTTACGATGAAATCAAAAGCTTAAATCGCATGTTAATGAGTTGAAATGTAAAACTAATATTCATTATACAAGGGATATTGAAAAGTTGCTGTTTTTAAATTGACCTTTCGAGTCCATATGTTCTCTGATGTTGCTTGAATGAGAATGATTAGAAATATTGTTTGATCATAGACTTTTGGGGATTACAGAGTGCTTGTATTGAACCGTGACTTTGGGCTTGCGCTGTTGTGTTGAGATCAAAGTGAATTTATGGGATTGAAAAATGTTTTATCGGTTACATATTCATTAAAATTCCCAACACAAAAGATCCAGAAAACATTGGACAGGATAATGTTCAAGAAGACCAAGCAACAATCCAAGTTAGCACCATTTCAAAGGGAAAAGCAAGCTTATTTATCTATTTTAGTCAATTTTTTTAAAGTTAAGGTGGATGGCAGGTAAGAATTCAATGGACGATTCTAATAAATAAGTTTTGGCAGTGTTTAGAGAACCGTCCTATCAACTCTCTTTGCTATGTTGCAGTCTTTGCTGGTTGTCATGTTAATGCCTGAAAAGTGTCCAATGTCGAATAATTCCAAAATGTTCACGATCTTTTATCTCGGAAAGTCGGGATTTCAACGTCACCCGTAATAAATTCACTGAGTCCGATCATTAATAGAGCTAACTAGTAAGATTCGTTACTGTTAGCCTTCCCAAAAGCTGTTGTCAAAAAATGTTAAACGTTTAAGAACGCATGCTACCATTTTTACTTGAGCTAGCTAATGCTATATTGGTAATTATGGTGCATTCCAGTTGTCCTCCGAGGTCTGATTTTCTGAGTTCTGACTTGTAAATTCACACTGGCTACTTGGAAACTCAACATTTCAGAATTTATCCCAGTTAGCCAATCCAACATGACTGCGCCCTGTGTTTGGATAAAGTTTTACATCCTAGAGTTAAAATATTGATAATACTTGTGTTATTTTCCCCCCTACTGTCTGTGGAGCTGCTCCTGTGCTGCATTGCTCTTCTGCAGTTATAAATGCATTGTTTTGTTAATGTTGCAAACGTCTACACCGAGCTCATGACAACTAACACAAAAAAGTACGTTCAGATGTTGATTTATAACTTACAAATGTAACTTGAACACTGTCTGGGTTCATAAATCAGCTTAATTGGATCCATATTTTTGTTGATTTGAGCGCCTTTGTGGGTATTATTCTTTGATTTGAATCGTTACAGTTCATACACTGTAATGTATGGCTCATAGTTTTTCATGACTCGACACTGGAACGCAGAAACTTGTAGAAAACGTCTCCCTGAGGTCCAAGTTCCGACCTCCGAGGACGACTGGAACGCAGTATTAGTATCTGTGGCTCTAATGATACGGACGACTGACAGTAAACTCCTAACTGTAGTAATGTTAGTCCATGACCTCAAATGATTAAGAAAGTTTGATAAACCGGCTGATTTTCTTCCGTCTCCACACCAGTGACATCTGGTTTTGGAGTCGGGTAGCAGCTTCTTACCCGAGTTCCCAAGTTGTTTTCCCGACTTGTGCGAGCGTTCATGTGTATTTTCCCCGAGTTCGCAAGGACCACATAGCATTAGCACACAACACGTAGCATTACTCTTATTGTAGCTCATTTTTTCACAACACACAACAGTTAACCTAAACTGTTTCCCAACCCTAACTTTTGCCATAACACAACATAACATAAATGCTATCCTTAACCTAAACTTTTCCCGTTTCCTGACTGTAACCTTAACCATTACTGTAACCTCAACTTAAGTCTTTCCCAAACCTTAACCATTACCCATAACCTTCTTTGTTTTATTCGTTCTGTTTCAACTCTTTGTTTGTAAAATGTGCTATATAAATAAAGTGGATTGGATTGGACAACCTGTTCCAAAACCTAACCTTTCCTTTAACCTTAACCTTAACTATTCCCTGTTTTTCAAACTAACACTTTTCCAAACCTTTACGCAAAACTCGTTCCTAAACCTAACCTTTTCCTGCCTCTTCCATAACGCGTTCCTTAACCTTAATCAGTTTGACGAACAAACTGTGATCCAAAATTAGCGTTTTCCATTACCTTAAACATAACTAAACTTAATTAAACTACGTCCACCAAGCCAAAGCCAAAGATTTATGTTATGTTTATAATAAATGATGGCAGAACGGCAGCTGAGAACTGCCGGACAGCAACATTATTAGCATTATTAAATTACATCCATTTTACTATGAAATTACAGTTTCTGGACTCCATTTACAGTTTGTGAATTTTCTTTTTGGATATCGCTTTGAAAAATAGTACCTCAGCTATGGAGTCAATGGGTCCCGCATCGTCCATTTGTAATCTTGACACCGTGAAATTCCATAATGTGAATGTAACCTGGATAATTTATGATATTAGATTTTTTTTTATTTTTTTTTATGCACCTGTGCTGAATGAGCAAAATAATAGCCCCGCGTATCATGAACGGGCCGTGTATGCTAACGACATTTTGTATTAGGCCTACTACAAAACTGCACACTCAGCAATTCTGTGCTCCGTGTGCAAAATGCTCTTACTATCATTTGGAAGACTCTTAAATAGGCACCTAATGGAAAAAAAATTACTGAAAAACCTAAAATAAAAAATGCTATCCGCCTTTGGAGAAGTTTTATATTCAAGTATCATTAATAATAGACCAGAGTTTGTAAACTGAAGGCTGCATTAAAAAAATTTGTTCTGCGTGCTAAAAAAAAAAAAAAAGACGAGAATTAGACGCTAAACATCTCAAATCCAGATGGTTTTAGCAATTGACAAAAAGAGAATTAGACGCTAAACATCTCAAATCCAGATGGTTTTAGCAATTGACAAACCCACACAACCACAACAGAGCCTGGATACTAAACATTAATGCCATATTTTTATGAAATGCAGCTAAGGTCCTGACTGAGCCTATAGATAAATCAGGAGATGGGTCCCTGGTGGCTGTGCTATGGTTTTATTGCTCCAGATGGGTCAAATGCTATGGGAAATTTTCTTTACAGGGACAAAAAAAGCTGTCTTAATCTCTAATACAATTTCTTTTGGACTGGGAAGTGAAACAGGTTGGATCAACATCAGCTCTCATCCCAAAGTGACACACAGCTCTTTTTTCCGAGTGCAGTTGAGTTAATAAACAACTCTTTTGATGTTTTCAGTCAGGTTTTAGATCTCCTCACAGCACTGAGCCTGCCCTTGACAAATGACATCCACCTGAACACTGACGCGGGCAACGCCTCAGTCTTAATTCTGTTAGAGCTGAGCGCTGCTTTTGACACTGTCCATCATGGGATTCTCCTACAGAGACTAGAGGACTGGGTGGGCATCACTGGCACCGCTAAATTGGTTGAAGTCCTATCGGGAAGACTTTGTTGACTTTGTTGAGATTGTGTCTCAGACCACATGGACTTACCCAAGACTTAAACATTAACACTAATGTGTCTTATCACAACTCTGCAGATCTATGTCTCACTGACTTTGATCAATTTATAACCAACAATGATTGTGATGAATTATTGCAAACCTACAAAAGTCAAAGTGCTCCGGCTCCAAATGGATCATTGGGCATTTTTATTAATCTTTGTGTCCAGCTGATAATATAATGTACAGCTTCTAGAACTCTAATCTTAAGTGTAGACAAAAACACCTTCAGGGTTTTTTTTTTAACTTGGGCTGTGTCCGAATGGCCATACTAATCCCCTAACCCCTCAACAAGTCCTGCCCTATTCAGTGGACTTTATAGTGCACTGAATCCTGGAGCGATTTGGACGCTCAGCTCAATGAGCATCCTCGCCACGGGTCACATGACTCTGGCATCTGGAAGAAACAAAAGTCAGCCAAACTCCGATAAAAAAAAAAAAAAATTGTAATGAATATTGCTCAAATTCTCCAAATATTTATGGACTAATAATTGTCATAGAAGTTTTGTTTACAATGGATTGCATGTTAAATACCAAACAGACTGGATTATTCAACTTTTTGCCTGAGATTTATGATCTATTCACAGTTCAAGCTAAAGTAAGCGGCTAACGCTAGCAAATGCTGACGGTTTATTGAAAATGTTTTGTTCATAATCTCGGCTCAACAGTTTGTTTAAACAGCAGAATCTACTTTCATTCAGACTGTTGTTTTTCAAATCAGAACGTGTATATTTATTCATTTTTAAATATACACATAGTATTCAAACAAAGTTTGAATATATTGACTGTTTTTTAAACAAAAAACAAAGCTCTTCCAGTCCCAAAGCTATACGTGTAAAGCAGGGCTATTCAATTTAAGGCCTGGGGGCCAAATCAGGCCCTCCAAGGGTTATGGTCCGGCCCTCAACCCATCTTGTAAAATATAGAAAATATTTGATTTGTTGTTAGTGGTACAGACCTGGTTTAGTCCTGGTTCAGACCTGGTTTAGATCTGTTTTAGTCTTGGTTTAGTCCTGGTATAGACCTGTTTTAGTTGTGGCTTAGAGCTGGTTTAGTCTTGTTTAGTTGTAGTTTAGTCCTGGTTCAGTCTTGGTTTAGACCTGTTTTAGTCCTGTTTTAGTCCTGGTTTAGTCCTGGTTCAGTTCTGCAGATGTTGTTAAAGCCTGTGTGTCATGTTTCTCGTATTTCAAAAACGATGGACTCACTTCTGGCCCCAAGGACAAAACCATCTGGAAAATCTGGCCCTCAGTGAAATAAAGACTGCACTAAACCAGTGAGACTCGTTGGTCCCTGAGATCAAGACTAAGACTTCTGAGACAACAAATGAAAGAGCACATATGAGAGTTTTGATGGTAAAACTGACGAAAAAGGAAATTCTGTTCAAGTTTATGTTTGAGCTGTTTTGCTAATGTCAAATATGTGCCAAACTGTGTCAAAACGATTGCAAAACACTGTAACCAAACCTCAACATCAAATTCTCTTTTTTCGTCCGCCAAAAAGCATCCTGGTGTCTCACCACGCCAAACACTCCACCCATAGCCACTCATCTACAGCGTGTACAGTGTCTCACCGCTGATGCAGAGGCTGAAGCGACACAGCTCGTCACACAGTGTATCCGGGCTCTCCAGTTCTCCTTGTCCTCCCACTCTCCTCCTCTTCCTCGGAGACATCCTCTTCACCAGCTTCATCACCCGCTCCACTTTGTCCATCGTCAGATCCGGAACAAGATGTGATTTTATATCCCAAATTTGAGGTCCAGTACTTCACGTTTTGGTTTGAAATTGTCCACGTCAATATAGGTTTTTAGAACATTTTGGTCCCAGCAATTGGAAATTTTCTTGGAGGAAATTTAGAAAACGAAAACTAGCTCTCTTTCAATGGGTTCACTTTTGTCGTACTGTATTCCACATTTTGGCTTGAAAATTCCAATTTAGTGTTGTTCAGTCGTACGTTTCTTCCCAATAAAGTCTTGATTTTACCTGACATGAAAAAGTAAAAAGAAAAAAAAAAAAAAGTTCAAATACTCCAGAATTTAACAGTCCAAAGTTTTGACCCAGTATTCTTGCAAATGTCCACTTCCGAATTAATTGTGCAATTTTATTTCCAGAAAACTAGATTTTTGTTTTTTTATTGTCCTTTTTTTTCTTGAAAATGTTCACTTCAAAATTGGTTTGTTGTACAATTGTAAATCCAACAATCTGATATTCCCTTGGAAAACTTTTTTCTAAATAGTCCAGTCTTCTATCTCACAGTGCCATGTTTCCTATGTTTTGTTTTGGATTCTTCAATACTTTTGTTTTTTTTTTAAATCAAAAAATGTACTTTCACCTTGGTTTGCTCCAAAACCAAAAACTTCAACCATTTGAACTACTTTTAAAATGTCCACTTTCTTGTCAACTTGTCTGTTGAGCTTTTTTTTTTCTTAAAATGTCCACTTCGTTTTTTCAAAAAACACAAAAAAAAAAAAGTGAGCCAAATAGTGACTGTTTTTCTAATGTTTTTTTACCATGTGTTTTTGTTCTTTCTCCTTTAGTCTCTTGAAAGTTAACGATCAATGTCTAAACAATAACAATCCTATTTTTTTTTATTTGATTTTTCGATTTTGTCATCCTTTAACTTTCAACTCTCCATGTTTTATAGCAGTTCTTTATCTGTGCACAAAAGTCCCTTCATAAATTCAAAATAAATTCAAAACGTCTACAAAGAATTCACAATGTCATCCAAAAAACTTCTCCAATTCTTGCTCGTTTCTTGCGTTCCTACCTTCAGATTTTGTTTCCACTAACTTCTCTGCAACATCCTTCAAATCCCTCTCCGTAAAAAACGTGCTCCTCTTCCGTGGTTCTTTTGCTCTTGCTCAGAAAACTCCAAAATTAAAATTCTTTCGCCGATTCCTTGGACTCAAACCATGTTCTCTCTCCATTCGCTCCTCGGTTTGTGGTGGATCCGGCAGCAGCAGCAGCAGCAGCAGCAGAGGAAGAGCGAGCATCGAGTGTTCACGCCCCCAAAGTTAACCCTCTCTTGCCCACATCTTTTCTGTCATCTCCAGCTCCTGTCGCTCTCTCTCTCTCTTCATATCTCTCTCTTTTGATTTTCTATCCCGCTCCCATCTTTTCTCCTCTTTCTCCTCTCCTCTCTCACTGAAACCCTCTCTTGCCATGAAGGTCCGATGCACTCCTCCCTCTTTCACTCGCTCTCTCTCACGCGTTCTCTATCTTTCCTTGCTTTCTCTTTCATCTCTCTGTTTGTCCTCTCTCTCAGCCTTTCTCTCCTCTCTCTTATTCTCTCCCTTTTCCTCTCTCCTATCTCTCTCTTTTTTTCTCTCCTCTTTCTCCCCTCTCTATCTTTCTCCATATTCTATTTCTTGCTCTCTCTCCCTCTGCCTTCCTGTCTCTCCTCTTTCTCTCTCTCCTATTTTTTCTCCTCTCTCCTTTCTCCTCCTCTCTTTCTCTCTCTTTCCTCTTTTCCCTTATCTTTCTCTCATTCCAGTTTCTCCCCGTCTCTCTCTTCTCTGTCTTCTCCTCTATCTATCACACTCCGTATTCTCTATCTCTCTGTCTTTCTATCCTTTCTTTTCTCTCTCTCTTACTCTCTCTGTCTCTCCTCACCCCCTCCCTCCTTCTCGCTCTTCTTTTTCTCTCACTGCCCTCTTTTTGCTCCTCTATCCCTCTTACCCGTCAATCCTCTTTCCCTCCTCTCTCTTTTTTCTTTCTCATCTCTCCCCACACTCTCTCTCTCTTTCACCTTTCTCCTGTCTCTCTCTTTTCACTCTTTTTCACTTCTTTCTACCCCTCTCACTCTCTCTACTCCTGTCTCTTTTATCTCTCTGTCTCTTTCTCCCTCTGTCCTTTCTCTCCCCCTTCATCCCCCCAATCTGTCTCTCCTCTCTCTCCAAACCCAATCCTACAAACTTCAAAAAAACCTCAGCAGGTGACTCCCCGAGAGAAATGCACCACATTACCCTGTGATATATTCAAAAATGAGGCTCACAGAAGCTAGTTATGCACCACACGATGGCCTAGGGGTTAAATTGCAGCACATATTCAAGGTAATATGCAATACTCAGTGGTGTAATATATTTTCTCAGCCTGAATTTGAGGAGGGACTCATTTGTCCTGAGGGCGGTTACTCTCCAGTCCTCCTGTCAAACTGGACTGAGACCTTTGTTAAAGTTATTCTAAAGGCATGTTTCCAGCAAATCCTGCAAGAAGCAGATTTAAATGAAAATAATAATAAGAAATCTCACCAGACACTGACTTCATCTTGGGATAAACCCCCATACACATTTTACCCTGCGATGGCAACATTGTATGTTGAACCAACAGAGTTAGCAAAACAAAGCTACAGCACGTTAGCATCAGCTGTTTCCTGTTTATTGACGCACGGTAAGATCAAAAATATAAAATGTCCAGTGCATTGTTCATGTAATACTATCCAAATCCAATGCGTTTCATACAGAGTCATTAAAATGCGTTGTAGAAGAGCAGTGAATGAAAATGAAAGTTCATTCTGTCTTCTTGTAAATATTAACTTTTGAGTTTCTCCTATGAAGACATGTTTCGGCTGCATGATTTCTGCGCAAAAATAGTAGGATCTGAGGAACACGAGTACAAAAGATGGACACGAGAGGCTGTTGAAATCTGGAAGTGAGGCACACGGACCATCAACAAAGACGAGGGGCTTTTACTTTGGCTCACATATGGGACGCACTTCTGCAGAGACCACCAGGGGGCAGTGGTCAGTTTGATAGATCTGTCAGACTGACCACGCCTGGGAACAACATCTGATCATGTCACACGTCACATCCATCAGACTTCACCTCTAACGAAGGTAGAAGTCAGCCCGCCGGAACATGTCAGGGAAATGAGCTTGTTTTTTTGTTTTTTTTTACAACTTGTCTTATTAGAAGAAACTCACAATTTAATAAATGCAGAAAAACTTTTTTTCAAACAAAACATATTAACACAGAATTAACATCATCCAGCATTCGATTCTGAAGTAGTTTCTTGTGTACTTTTAGCTTTAGCCATGTCTCACAGCGCCACAAACAAAATTTTTTTCGTTGAGAACTGCCTCATGATTAAAAACTATAATTCAAGAATGCACTCCACCATGACCAAAACCGCTCCACTGCGCTCTAAAGCTAACAGGTCTGGGTGATTGGGGCCAGTCGAAACGTGGCTGATTATTATTATTGATTCGATCTGCGGAGTGTGCTTAAATTGCTCCTCAGGGATAAATAAAGTTATATTGATGGATTAAGGTGCACATTTTAACTGTAAGTGTGTGGGGCAGTACATTTATCCCACTGTGAGAATTGAAATCCGTGTGAATCATCATTCGTTCACGTGATGCTTTATAAAGGATGTTAAACGTGGAGTGAACATAACCCGACCGTTTCTGTTTCTGTGCGTGTCATTCTTCAAAATATGGTAATACATTCAAACATGTTGTGGGCGCTGACTTCAACACATCTGGGTAATGAACCGTCTCTCGCCTCACAACATGAAAACTTTGACAAATTTAAACCGAAAATCAAAAAACGACCTACTGTTTCTCTCGTCTTTGCGCAGGCTCTATATTGTTACTTAGCCCTGTTGAGTTGTCGTGTTCTTGGCCAAGACTTCGCCCCCTGATTTCACCCACTGTGTAATTGTCACGTATTTCTTTTCTACTTGTATACTTTGTACGGGAAAAAAATAAATCAAATTGTTGTCGGTCTTCCCACTGTGCAACATTTACGTTAAAAATGTGGGGAGATTTAAAAGAAACACAGGCTGTAGTGATTCTCTGGAGCTTTTAACCCTGTTCTAACAATGTTCTGTCATCAAAAACACGCCTGGAGTTGCATTTAGCTTCATTCACGCTAGTTTCTGGTTCCTGGTGAGAAAATCCTCTCCCCTCACTGTCAAAAGCTGAAAAAAGCAGAACTCCCTCGATGACCTACATTTTTCTGATATTTGACGTCACTTATCTGAGGATCTTCGGCTGTTTTAGGTCCTTAAATGATGAGCGTTTGTGCCGTCTAAACACAATCACTGGAACTGCTGGGCTGCATTAGCTTCTGCCGTTCCTAGAGTAATAACACATTTTAATTTAGTTGTGTAATCTCTATGCAGCCAGTAGATGGCGCCAAACTTAGTAAGTGCCGTGAGAAACATACAGATGTTCATTTAGTTTTTTATATAAACAATTTAAAGCTAACAGAACTGTAAACCATTCTACTCTCCACGTGAGTTCGCTTCATTCATTCTCGCCGCTGTTGACATCCGCGTCTTATGAACACACAGGAGGCACAGCGCGGTGTAGCGGAGCGGGTTTTGAATACGGAGCAGGACTTCCCGGACTCCTTGTTGATCATCCTCGGGGATTTTAACAAGGGTAATCTCAGCCAGGAACTACCAAAGTACAGACAGTTTATTAAATGCCCGACCAGAGAGCAGAACACGCTGGATCATTGTTACACTACAGTGAGTGGGTCCTTCCGCGGTTCCTCAGCTCTGCCCTAGGGCTCTCAGATCACGCCATGATCCACCTGATCCCCACGCATTATAGACAGAGGCTGAAGCTCCAAACCTGTAGTGAGGACTTCTAAGAAGTGGACCAGCGAGGCAGTGGAGGAGCCTACGCGCTGTTTGGACATTACAGACGGGGATGTGTTCAAAACTGCCACGGATGGTTTGGATGAGTACACGGACACTGTGACGTCATACATCCAATTCTGTGAGGACAGTATCATTCCCACACGCACCAGGGTGATTTATAACAATGACAAGCCCTGGTTCACACCCAAACTGAGGCAGCTCAGGCAGCAGAAGGAGGCAGGAGCAGGGGACAGAGAGAGCTACAAAGGTGCTAAGTACAGATTTAGCAGGGAGGTGTCAAGAGCTAGATCTCTGTACAACACGCGCCTAAAGCAGTCTTTCTCTGCTAACAACGCCTCGGCGGTTTGGAGGGGACTTAGGCAGATCACCAACTACAAGCCCAAAGCCCCCATGCTGCTGACGACCAGAGAAACTCGCTGAAGAGCTCGCCTCCATCTATTCACGAGTCGAAATCTCAACCCCCTCCCCCACCCATCTCACTACAATAGACATTTCTGCCAATCACACCCCGGGTCCCCCCACCTCCCGCACTGGCCTTTCACTACACAGGACAATGTAAGGAAACAGTTTCGGAAGTCCAACCCCCGGAAAGCTGCTGGACCAGCCGGTGTCTACCCCGCCACCCTGAGACACTGTGCAGGCGAGCTGACTCCTGTCTTCACAGACATTTTTAACACCTCCTGGAGTCATGCCATGTCCCAGCCTGCTTCAAGTCGTCCATCATCGCCCCTGTCCCCAAGAAGCCCCGGATCACTGGACTTAATGACTTCAGGCCTGTGGCTCTGACGCCTGTCGCCATGAAGTCCTTTAGCGCCTGGTCCTGCCCCATCTCAAGTCCTTCACCTCCTCCGCCCTGGACCCACTACAGTTCGCCACAGAGCCAACAGATCTGTAGATCTACGCCATCAACCTGGCCCTCCACTTCATCCTGCAGCATCTGGACTCCCGGGGAACCCCTACGCCAGGGTCCTGTTTGTGGACTTCAGCTCTGCATTCCAACACCATCATCCCTGCTCTGCTCCAGGACAAGCTCTCTCAGCTCCACGTGCCTGACTCCATCTGCAGGTGGATCACTGACTTCCTGACGGACCGGAGGCAGTGCGTGCGGCTGGGGAAGAATGTCTCAGAGACTCGGACTATCAACACAGGAACTCCACAGGGCTGTGTACTTTCTCTCTGCTCTTCTCCCTGTACACCAACTGCCTGCAACTCCAGCCACGACTCTGTAAAACTGATCAAGTTTGCAGGCATACACCACCCTCATCGGACTCATCTCGGACGGCGATGAGTCTGTCTACAGGAGGGAGGTGGACCGGCTGGTGTCCTGGTGCAGCGACAACAACCTGGAGCTCAACGCCCAGAAGACAGTGGAGATGATCGTAGACTTCAGGAAAGTCTCAGCCCCCCTGCCCCCCCTTGCCCTGACAGACTCTCCCATCACCACCGTGGACTCTTTCCGCTTCCTTGGCACCACCATCCCTCAGGACCACAAGTGCGGAGCCAACCATCAGCTCCATCATCAAGAAGGCCCAGCAGAGGATGTACTTCCCTGCGGCAGCTGAGGAAAGCCAAGCTGCCGGGCGCAGATGATGGTGCAGTTCTACACGGCCATCATTGAGTCCATCCTCACCTCCTCCATCACCGTGTGGTACGCTGGAGCCACAGCCAGGGACAAACAGAGACTACAGCGCATTGTGCGCTCTGCTGAGAAGGTGATCGGCTGCAGCCTTCCATCTGTCCAGGACCTGTACGTCTCCAGGACTCGGGGACGAGCAGGTCGGATCACAGCTGACCCTTCTCACCCTGGACATGGACTATTTGAGCCACTCCCCTCGGGCAGGAGGCTACGGTCCATCCGGACCAGAACCTCCCGCCACAAGAACAGTTTCTCTCTGCCGTTGGACTCATGAACACTTTGTAACACCTGTCACTTCAACAATAATACTATTTAAGAACAATCTATTTGCACTACTCATTTGGACATTGCACTGCCAACTGTACATTCTGTATATAGTCTATCTTAGTCTATTTTATTCTTAATTTTATGCATGCCTTTTTATATATTTTTTATATTTTATCCTTTGCTTTATGTTGCACCTACGCCGAAGCAAGTTCCTACGTTTGTGAATTTCACTGACAATGGCAATAAACAGTTTCTGATTCTGAAAAACATGCCATGCTGAACTTAACAATATAGAAAAATGCATCATAATTTTCCTTTAATTTTGTTGTTTTTGTTCCTTAAGGCGAGACACTACAGGCAGGTCCTCTCAACATTTAGGTTTTCATGAGGAAATAACATACTTGTAATTCTGTTTAATCCACTTCATCTCTAGAACTTCAGAGGCCGTTTTATTAAAATGCATTTTTCTCCTCTAGGGACATTAAGACCAGCCTTAACGTAGATCCCACACCAAACTGAACAATCTGGGACTTAGAAAGATTTTGATGAAGAGTACAGGAGGATTTGATAATAGATTATTTGAAGCCTTAAATTGAAGGTTTAAGTCTAAAAAAATGTGAACATTTTGAATTTTTAGGCCATTTTCCCATCAGCTCTAGTTTACTCACAAACCCAACAAGATCAAATCAAAAATCCCTCCCGTACATTTTTCATGACTAATATGTGTACAAAATGAACCAAGAAATTTAAACCTATTTCTGTCAATTTTTCAGATTTAAATGTCCCAAATATGTGCAATGTTGGCCACTTTTCCACATAAAATGCCTTATTTCTATCTGAAAACATGACATGATGAAAAACGTGCAATATTTTTTTTTCTTACATTTATGAGAGTAAACTACAGAAGGAGTTTCAAATTGATATCTTTAAATTAAGATGTTTTCCTAGTGTCTCGCCTTCATACTGTAGCACAGTGGTTCCCAAAGTGGGGGTCGAGAGGGGTGAGCTGGGGGTCGCAAGATGATTTCAAGATCTAATTTGAATAAATATGACACTGTATTTGCTCTATTTTTATTTATTTATTTTATTAACAACAGTATATTATAATGAAATAGGGTCTAATAAGACAATAAACTATTCAAATAACCAATATTAAAGCTGATTTAACATGCTTTGACACTTTAAATTATTTTTCATTTCACTTTGGGGGTCTCGAGTCGGTTGCATGGCTATTTTGGGGGTCCTGGCCAGAAAAGATTGGGAACCCTGCTGCAGCACATTATCTTTTCCAGCTTAATGTTTTGATCTTTCCTTCACAAACTCCCACTTGACTGATGTAAAACTATGATAAATATTTACCACAATAAGATAAACACGACACTTTCCATTTGTACTTTAAACCAGGAGCCCTCCCTCAGTAATCGTACAGTGTCTAACGTCTCATTTCTGACCTTCACGCTCATCAGCAAAAGTCTCCTAAGCACTTTTTGCCTCATAAACTCTGAGTGCTGACTTTTAACACACCATGTAGTCAACGGCCCATTTTACAACTTCATCAGTGTGTCTCCTTTAATCTTCTGCCTCAAACTAGACATTACATCACCACAAAGGTGTCATGATGCTACACTAAAGCCCTTTAGATTAGATTTGCAGACTTCATTATCGGTTTATTGTGGTTCTTGTAATTCAGGCTTCACAGGCAAAAGTAATTGATACGTAAAATAAAAAAAAATACAACACAATTCAGAAGAAGAATTCAGAAGCTGTATATCAAGAAGTGTAATTTTATCTTTGATTAAATTAAATCAGAACTGAGTAAAAATCTGACCTCATTAAACGTCTTTGTAAGTCCATGTGGTGGTTGCATATGTATTATTGGCGTGTTTGAAGTTCCTGTCGTCGCCCCCTGCTGTTTCGGGTCGGAAAACCAGCCAACTCTCCTGAGAAACCCTCGCTCTTTTTTTTTTTTTACATTTGGAACTTGAAATGTTTTTGTATGTGAGAAAAAGTAAAGAAAAAAAGAACCTTTAACGTCAGTGTGTTTTCTCAGTAGACCTACAGGGGGAGCTCTGTCGCGGAAGTTGCTTTCTGTGGTTCAGCTTTAAAGGTGCTTTATGTAAATTAGCATACATCCCCATGGAAACAAGCATGGAGACTTTGAGTTACAGGTCAGATCTGTGAAGAGACATGTTTTTACTGTAATTTATTTACTTTTTTATCCAATAAAGCACCTTTTGAGGGTTATTCTTCAGAAAAGTGACATAGTGCAGTTTTAACTAATACAAGTCAATAGCTGTGGTTGACTTGATTAGAGTTGTTGAAGCTAATTTGACTTTGTTTTGCTTTTTGGCCACGAGTCAAATCAAAGTTTATTTCAGTTCATGCAGACATTTCTTTATAGATTTTTTTATCGATCCAAAAAAGACATCACGCGACATTCTCTTCACATACAATAAATCCTCTTCTGATCTGATTTGCAGAGAATAGTTTGACCTTCTTGTCTTTTTACCTTGATGGATAGTCTCTCTCTCGCTCTCTCTCCCTTCTCGCTCTTCTTTCAGCTCCATCTCTCTTTTTTTCCTTCTCTCTTCCTTCTTTCCTCTTCCTCTCTCTTTCTCTCTCTTTCCTCTCTCTCTCTCTCTCCTCATTCTTTTTCCTTCTCTCTTCCCTTTTCCTCTTCCTCTCTCTTTCTCTCTTTCTTCTCTCTCATCTCTCTCTTCCCGCTCTTCCTCCAGCTCCCTCTCTCTCTCCTCATTCTTTTTGCTTCTCTCTTCCCTCCTCCATCTCTTTTCCTTTTCTCTCTCCTCCTCATTCTTTTTCTCTGTCTCTCCTCCAACTCTGTCCCTCCTTTTCTCTCTCTCCCACATCTTTCTCCTACTTATTCTCTCTCTTTCTTTTTCTCCCTTTCTCCCTTTTCTCTTTCATTTTCTCTCTCCCCCTTACTCTTTTTTCTCTATCTCTCCTCCATCTCTCTCTCTCTCTCCTTCTTAATCTCTCTCTTCTTTTACTCTCTTTCACCTCTTTCTCTTTCCTTTTTCTCTCCCCCATCACTTTGTTTTTCTCTATCCCTCCTCTGTCTGTCTCCTTTTCTCTTTCTCCTCCTTCTCTTTCCTTTTCTCTCTCTTGCTCTCTCTATCCCACTTTTACTCTCTCCTCCTTCTCCTCTCTCTCTACTCTTCTCTTCTTCCGCTTTCTTTCACTCTCTATCCTTGCTTCCTCACTCTCTACTCCTCTCTCTCCCTCTCTCTCATTCACTCCTCTCTCCTTTTCTCTCTCTCTCTTCTTTCACCCTCTCTTCTCTCTCTCTCCCCCTCCTCTCTCTACTCTTTTCTTCTTCCGCTTTCTTTCACTCCCTCGCTCCTCACTTCCTCTGTCTCTACTCCTCTCTCTCTCCATCTCTCTCTCTCTCCCTCCTTTCTCTCTCATCTCTCCCTTGCACTACTCCTCTCTCCCCCTCCCTCCTCTCTCTGTCTCCCTGTCTCTCTCTCTCTCCTCTCTCACGCTTTCCCTCTGTCTCTACTTCTCTCTTTCTCTCTCCTCTCTCTCTCACTCCCTCTCTCTCTCTCTCCCCCTCCTCTCTCACACACTCTCCTCTCACTCTTTTCCCTCTGTCTCTACTCTTCTCTCTTTCTCTCTCCTCTCTCTCTCACTCCTCTCTCTTTCTTCTCTCCCTCCCTCTCCCTCGCTCTCTCTCTCCTCTCTCTCTCCCCTCTGTCCTCTCTCCCTCCCTCTCTCTCCCTCTCACAGTCTTTTCTCCGTCCTGTGTCAGATGCTTGTCTCGGTCTAATCTCTGGAGCGTGCTTGTCCATAATCAGCTCCTGGTGGTTGCTCAGACACAGGGAGCAGGAGCAGGTATAAAACACGCTGCTCAGTGGACACTTAGGCTTAGCTGTCTCATGATAACAACGACAGACAAACATCAGCGCTGCAGCTTAAGGCGGATGAACTAACAGAAAGTCACCTGGGCGCCTTATTCACAGACTTCAGATAGAACGCATGTGACGTAAGAAGATTTTTGTAATAGCTTTTAATCTGGTTCCTAGTTTTGCTAATTAGTATTTATTAGCTGTGGAAATCCTTCTCGGAGATGCTTTAGGGACCAGCCTCCTGCTGGTGCCAGAGTCAGGACTAAAAATGGACCGGCCTCCTGCTGGTGCCAGAGTCAGGACTTAAACATGGACCGGCCTCCTGCTGGTGCCAGAGTCAGGACTAAACATGGACCGGCCTCCTGCTGGTGCCAGAGTCAGGACTAAACATGGACCGGCCTCCTGCTGGTGCCAGAGTCAGGACTAAACATGGACCGGCCTCCTGCTGGTGCCAGAGTAAGGACTTAAACATGGACCGGCCTCCTGCTGGTGCCAGAGTCAGGACTAAACATGGACCGGCCTCCTGCTGGTGCCAGAGTCAGGACTAAACATGGACCGGCCTCCTGCTGGTGCCAGAGTCAGGACTAAACATGGACCGGCCTCCTGCTGGTGCCAGAGTCAGGACTAAACATGGACCGGCCTCCTGCTGGTGCCAGAGTCAGGACTTAAACATGGACCGGCCTCCTGCTGGTGCCAGAGTCAGGACTTAAACATGGACCCGCCTCCTGCTGGTGCTAGAGTCAGGACTAGACATGGACCGGCCTCCTGCTGGTGCCAGAGTCAGGACTAAACATGGACCGGCCTCCTGCTGGTGCCAGAGTCAGGACTTAAACATGGACCGGCCTCCTGCTGGTGCCAGAGTCAGGACTAAACATGGATCGCCTCCTGCTGGTGCCAGAGTCAGGACTAAACATGGGCCTCCTGCTGGTGCCCAGAGTCAGGACTAAACATGGACCGGCCTCCTGCTGGTGCCAGAGTCAGGACTAAACATGGATTGCCTCCTGCTGGTGCCAGAGTCAGGACTAAACATGGACCGGCCTCCAGCTGGTGCCAGTGTCAGGACTAAACATGGACCGGCCTCCTGCTGGTGCCAGAGTCAAGACTTAAACATGGACCGGCCTCCTGCTGGTGCCAGAGTCAGGACTAAACATGGACCGGCCTCCTGCTGGTGCCAGAGTCAGGACTAAACATGGACCGCCTCCTGCTGGTGCCAGAGTCAGGACTAAACATGGACCGGCCTCCTGCTGGTGCCAAAGTCAGGACTAAACATGGACCGGCCTCCTGCTGGTGCCAGTGTCAGGACTAAACATGGACCGGCCTCCTGCTGGTGCCAGAGTCAGGACTAAACATGGACCGGCCTCCTGCTGGTGCCAAAGTCAGGACTAAACATGGACCGGCCTCCTGCTGGTGCCAGAGTCAGGACTAAACATGGGCCTCCTGCTGGTGCCCAGAGTCAGGACTAAACATGGACCGGCCTCCTGCTGGTGCCAGAGTCAGGACTAAACATGGGCCTCCTGCTGGTGCCAGAGTCAGGACTAAACATGGGCTTCCTGCTGGTGCCCAGAGTCAGGACTAAACATGGACCGGCCTCCTGCTGGTGCCCAGAGTCAGGACTAAACATGGACCGGCCTCCTGCTGGTGCCAGACTCAGGACTAAACATGGACCGGCCTCCTGCTGGTGCCCAGAGTCAGGACTAAACATGGACCGGCCTCCTGCTGGTGCCAGAGTCAGGACTAAACATGGACCGGCCTCCTGCTGGTGCCAGAGTAAGGACTAAACATGGGCCTCCTGCTGGTGCCAGAGTCAGGACTAAACATGGGCTTCCTGCTGGTGCCCAGAGTCAGGACTAAACATGGACCGGCCTCCTGCTGGTGCCCAGAGTCAGGACTAAACATGGACCGGCCTCCTGCTGGTGCCAGACTCAGGACTAAACATGGACCGGCCTCCTGCTGGTGCCCAGAGTCAGGACTAAACATGGACCGGCCTCCTGCTGGTGCCAGAGTCAGAACTAAACATGGACCAGCCTCCTGCTGGTGCCAGAGTCAGGACTAAACATGGACCGGCCTCCTGCTGGTGCCAGAGTCAGGACTAAATATGGGCCTCCTGCTGGTGCCCAGAGTCAGGACTAAACATGGACCGGCCTCCTGCTGGTGCCAGTGTCAGGACTAAACATGGACCGGCCTCCTGCTGGTGCCAGAGTCAGGACTTAAACATGGACCGGCCTCCTGCTGGTGCCAGAGTCAGGACTAAACATGGACCGGCCTCCTGCTGGTGCCAGAGTCAGGACTAAACATGGACCGGCCTCCAGCTGGTGCCAGTGTCAGGACTAAACATGGACCGGCCTCCTGCTGGTGCCAGAGTCAGGACTTAAACATGGACCGGCCTCCCGCTGGTGCCAGAGTCAGGACTAAACATGGACCGGCCTCCTGTTGGTGCCAGAGTCAGGACTAAACATGGACCGGCCTCCCGCTGGTGCCAGAGTCAGGACTAAACATGGACCGGCCTCCCGCTGGTGCCAGAGTCAGGACTAAACATGGGGAATCATCATTTCACTTTTGTGCAGCTAAACTAAAAATATTTTATCTGCATTATTATGTTTTTTCAATGCATCTTTCCCTGTTCTGTACTTAAAATTACAAATTGTTGTCTGAAAATGTGATGCAAAACTTTTTGTGTTTCCTTTTCACCTGTAGTGTTTCGCCTTAAGCCCATTAAGACATCGTTGGCATCGTTTCACAGAGCAAGTTTTAGTGTTTTCTTCTAATCCCCAAAGAGCTGTTTCACTTCTTTATTAAACGTAACACCATATTGGATTGGTTTCTGACAGGAGATTATAGGAACATGATAAAACCAAAGCAAAGTCACTGTCGCCCTCAGCCACTTTAATACAAGGCTATGAAATATTGATCCAAATGTGTCGGGAAAATGTATCTCGAAAAGATGAAGTCGTTGCAAGCAGCAGTGGGAGAAAGTTGTAAAGGTTTCTGTAACAGTAGTAGAAGAAGTAGTCGAATAGTTTTGTAGTTTCTTCTAAAGTATTATGCATTTTGTTTTGTTATTATCCTTTAAACATACTCATGAGTGCCTTAAGTTTGGCAGCTCATGTTTGAGAACAAAAAAAACAAAATAAACGTCTGTGTCTGGTTCTGTTTGCCCTTGCAGTTACTGAGTTTAGGCGCCATCTACTGGCTGAATAACGCTTTCACAAGTAAAAATGCGTTTGTGAAGAAATGCGAGTTAGGCTAGCAGTTTGTAGTGGTCATGTTTAGACGTCAGAAATGCTCATAATGTGTCTGGAGATGATTTAAAGCAGAACTAAGTAACATTTTTACCTTATTAAATGTCTGTGCAAGTATGTGCGGTGGTTGCAAATGTGTTTTGGGGCATTTGAAGCCCCCGTCGTCGCCCCCTGCTGTCTCTGCGTGGAAAACCAGATGCAACATTTCCTGACGCCGACCCAAAAAAAACAGTTCTCCTGAGAAACACTGGGTCTCTTTTTTATATTAGGCGACATAAAAAATGTTGTATGTAGTTGTACTTCCTTATTTCAATTCAGTTTCAATTTCAAATGATGGGGCAAAAAGGAAGAAAAAGAAGAAAAAAAAAGCAACTGCGTGTTTTTACTGGTACTGTATTTTCACACTAACCCCAAGTGACCTGCAGGCGGAGCTCTGTCGCTGAAGTTATTTATTTCTGCTTTACGGACGTAAACAGTCAAAGATTCTTGGGTCAACTATTGCAAAAATGTCATTCATCGAGGGAATTCCTCAGGGAGTGTTTTTGACGGTCGGAGGGTGAGGATTTTCTAACCAGGATTTATCAAACTAGCGTGAATAAAGCTAAATACAACTCCAGGTATGTTTTTGATGACGGAACATTGTTAGATCATGGTTAAAAGCTCAAAAAAACGTCACTGTGGCATGGTATGTTCCCTTTACGAGCTGTTAAGCGTGGTCAAACTGTCAGGTCCATCAGGCTGACTACGCCCTGGCCACGCCCTGACCACATTCTGACCTCGCCTTGGCCATGCCCTGACCATGCCACAGAGAGTTTGAAACCCCCTTCGTCTCGGTTCAATGTGCCTATGCCTTGTTTCGTGATCACTGTTGCTTCTTTGACACAGTGTTTGTATTTATTGGACTTGGTTGCGCTGAAACAAGTTAACTGATGACAATTGTTAAGTAATCGAATAATGGTTAGCTTGTCTACACACAGACTCCAAACATGGCATGAGCTGCAGAGAAGAGGTTTAATGACTCAGACAGAGCAGGAATCACACAACAGGGAAATGTGTAAATGTTGTGTTTTGATGAAGACACCCTTTCATCTGTAAATATTCTCCACCAGGACGTCCTCAAACAGCTTCTCTTCAGCTTTATCTGGGTCACACTGAATAAACATCTCACAGGCCCTTCACGTTCTAATTGAAAGAAGAATCACTATTAATTGATCATCAAAATAATCATTAGTCACAGCTCTAGCTCCACGTCGTCCCAGTCCTTATGTGGTTATTGCCTTTGCAGTGATTCGAGTTTTGATCACTCACTTTCCCTTCGTCTCAATTCAATTCAATTTGTTTTTGTGGGGCCCAAAATCACAACAACAGTTGCCTCGATGGGCCACAGGTAGAAAGCAGTTTAATTAAACAATGTTCAATAGAATTTAGCAGTGGATAAACGTCCCAGAGCATCCCCTGTCCTTGACCCTCCTTCTCTTAAGGAAAAACTATACAAACCTCGGAGAGAACCACCAGTGAAGGGGAGATCCTACTCCTACGGACGGAAAGACTGCAGATGGACCAGGACTGACACACTTGGGGGGGGGGGTCATCACTGGAGTCTAAGAAGAACATTACATCATCTCTCATCTACTGTCTGAACTGAAATAAACTACAAAACAATTTATACTACTTTATACTAGATGCTACAAGACAAGATGAACATTATTAATCTAGCACTAGTAGCAGTACCATGTGAGTAGCAGTAAGCGCTGGTTGTAGCTTAGTTGATGAACATTTATCCACAAAAGGTTTGATGCAAAGCCTGGCCAAATGAAAAGTCGCCACAGACAAAAAAAGGTCACACACTGTAGTATTTCACTGTAGCGCCTTTAGCTTTGATCACAGCACACTTTTGCCGTGCCATTGTTTCAAAAAGATTCTGCGATGTCAAAACATGAATTTTCACCCAGTGTTGTGTTCATTTTTGACCATAATCTTGTATTGATGATGGATGATAACCTTCTAGTTTTTAATGATGTTTTGGACAGTTCTTAAGCCATTTTCAGTACTTTGTGCTTCTCCTTAGTTGTTCTCTGCTTGATGTCAATTATTTGATCCTTCTCAAATACTCTGACATCTTTTTCACGACCACACGATTTGTCTTTCCACATTTGTTAAAGAAATGTGAAGCCACTCACTGCATTAGGTTAAAAACACATGCAGCAATTATCCAATAAGAGGAGAGGACCTGTTTGCTTAGTTGAATCCAGGTGGCGACTTTATTTTTTCTTGCCACGCAGTATTACTCTCCTTGAAGTTCTGATTTCTTTGCCTTCAGAGGATTATAATGGCCATTCCTTTGTTTCATTTCTTGATTATAATGACTGCAACCTTTTGTAAGCACCTGTAAAAGGATTCCTTCAACACACCAAAGCTTTTCATCGACTTTCTTTTTACAATCTGGTGAAAAATGTCTATGCTTTTTGTTATCTAGCTCTGAAATCTCAGGTCTGTGCTGTTTGGTTTAAAAACTTTGATCAACAGGCAACAGGTTTAAGATTGGTACAGTACTTTTCGACCGGTTCCAAACTGAAACCGAGCTTCTATGCACAGCCTTACATGCTACTGAGAAAAGATCATCGAAAACATGTCACGGTTTGGAAAAAAAAACTCGAATCGAAAGAAAGTGTCGAAATCAAAGAAACAACAGCAGCATTTGTGGGACCCTTCAACCCCCTCGTTCTTGGACAAACAGTCTTCAAAAGCATGTATTCTGTCAGTAAAAGCGTACAATGCCACTCTATCTTTACTGGCATGCTGTCATGTCCCTGTTGTTAATCCTGCGTTCATTTTGAAGTGCTCTCCGTCCAAGCCAAGTCTGAGCCGGTGCATGTGCGGCCGGTCTAATCTCCCCTGACCAGAGCATGTGTCCGGGCGTCTGTGGGTGCTGTTGATGGAGCACCCGAGGGAGACGAGTGGGACGAGCCAGGACCTGACGAGAGGAGAGGGGAGAGAGCGCTACTGGTGTGAGACGGAAAGCGTTAGAGAAGAGAACAGAGAGGAAGTGATGGCTGGACCAGTCGCGTGTCGTTTTACAGGCCATCGTTAAGTTATTTTAATCTGGTTGGGTTTTTAACAGTGGAGGAAAGTAAGTAAGTACAAAAGGATAATAAATGTGCTCATGTATATTTTTAGGTATCTGTATTTCATTTAAGAACATTTAAAGTGGATACTTTTACTTCAGTACATTCATGAGCAGCAGTTGTATGGTTTGAGACCGTCTGAAATGGCTGAGGAGTTATTGTTTTAGCGTGTTTAGGACTTGCCTGAAGGTTCTGAGTTCAAGTCTATGCTTTGAACAAAAATATGACTTCAATGGCTTCTATTGACTGAAAATCACCAAAATGATTCACTATGTTTGACTCTTTCAACATTTCAGAATGCTATATTAGATATTTTTACTTTTTTACTCACTCTTACTGATAGTAAATGTTTACACATGTACTTCAATACTCAAAAATGTGAAAAACAGAGTTCATTTGCAGCAGTACAAATGTGTTGCTCACTTACTTAATGCATTCTGAGCATTGTAATTATTGTAATGTAATGAGTTTATAAGAAGTTTTCACAACTCTCTGCCCCCACAGCAGCAGGGATGTCACTAGACTTCTACTATTACTTCTGCTCTACTTCGGCACAAGCCCCATTAATTAGTTCCTACATTTGGTCGTAAAAGTGTGAAGTAGTGCAACTTTTTAAGACAGGGGGTCTGGGGTCCTCCCCTATGAAGTTTGCAGGTGTCATTTCCTGTAATCTGGTAGATTTTAGATGAATAAAACCAAATGCACTAACATACAGTAATGTTTCCCAAGATAGGCTTTTACTTATATTAGTCTATTATAACAACAACTCCTATTAAATAGTTGGCTTAATCTGCACTTTACACATGTAGTTGATAACTTGTGTCCAACTCCTGTGTCAGTAGTTTCCAGAGCTGCCTCCTTTTGCTCGGTCAAAGAAGAAACATCTGAGTGTGGGGCATCTGAGTGTGGTTCATAAGAGTGCAGCCTCCGGGTGTGCAGATTTACACAACTGTGAAGCTTGAGTGCAGACAAAGTGAGCCTGCAGCCTCACACTGGACTGTGCAGAGTCCAGACAACACTAAAGGGACACCTCTCCTCACGTTTTATGTTGTCTTTAGTCCATGCAAATTATTGATAGAAATGTGTCGTGCTTAGGCTATAGGCCTAGCTTATTAAATTAAACATGGCTCCAAAGCTTTAGATGAGGCCTTGTGCTGAGTTGCCACTTTATAAAGCAGAGGAGCATTGGATCAGACTCACTCACATGTAGACTGAGCTGTCTGACTGGCTCGGAGGTTACAGGTCGACCCGCGTATCCCCACACCACGTGGTTATACTGTACAGTCTGTATGTGCAGTGCAGCCCACTGTGAGCTGCACACCGGGGCAGGGCATGGACAGGACTGTTTATACTGGGGCACAGGTGACTTATACTTCCTCTTGTATCTGTACTTTATGAAACAAAACTGAGTGCGTCTTCCACCACTGGTTGTGTAGAAATAGTAATAATGGATTCTTTTATTGTGTCAACCTTCTCCAGCAGAGGTCGATATTTTGAATGAACCAACCTGCTGCCTAAAGAAATTGAGGCGAGACACTACAGGCAAAACTTAATTTTTTTACATTCTCAACACATCGGCATCTAATTTCAAAACTGGTTTGTTGAAGTTTTGAGTCAAAAAATGAGGTGAAATATGAATTTCCAAAACAATTTTCAGTCCAATCTAGTTTGCTCAAAAACCAAATAAGAAATCCAAAATCCCCTCTGTAATTTTTTTTAGAACTAATATGTGTACATAATGAAAAAGAAACTTAAGAAAAACTTATAATATATATTTTTTCTTGTGTAAGTAAACTGCAGGGGAAGTTTCAAATTGATATCTTTAAATTTAAGATTTTTTCCTATTCACCTGCAGCGTCTCACCTAAAGCACTGCACAAGACCTGACTGGACTACCCTCTTATCTAGTCTGTAGTAAACAAGTTTATGGATGAGTTTAGAGTAACATCTCATTATATAGTTTGGGGAAAATAATAAAAATTGGCTCTACATCTTGCCCCAAAAATACTGGCAGTTTATCAGGCTTGTCTGGACTCCAATGAATCAGAATCATCTATGAAAAAAAACATATTGGTCGAGCTTTAATACATTTGACACTAAATATATGCAACAAGGAAACAACACTGTAGCATATGTTTAAGAAAATCAGTTTAAACTAAGACTGTGAAGACTTTTTTAAAATTAATAATCCTCCAGTTTTTAAACCTCTAAAAGCCTTACAAGCCCTTCATGAGCATAACAGCCCCCTTTGTGTTTTATAAGTTCTTTAGCCTCAAAGTCAAAGTGTTGGACTAAGCCCCCTGTCATTCCCTTTGACACGGCCAACAATGGACTTTTTATTTGTTAGCAGCTCGCACAAGAAGTAGGGCCTTTTTTGTGCCCGTGTGTGTGTGTGAATATTAAGCCTGCACAGAACTCAGCGTGTAGTTAATTAGAAAGATGCCTGAAAAGCATGAAAGCTGATATAGAGTCTCAGGCTAAAAGCTAAAATGTTCAAAAGCGACATGCACAGATGGAGGTGGAGCGGCAAGCTGGAGAATATGCTCTGATTGTGAACAGGCTGTTAATAGAGTGCATTTATGTAACCCTTTTTTTTTTTCCATTTTTATTGTTTTTCTGTAATACAAAACAAAACAGACAGAACAAAGAGAGTGAAAATGCAAAATGAAAAGAGTCGAAAGTCAGTCTGGCATATGTCCTTTTGTGTTTGTCTAATGTAGATGTCAAATGTCGTTTTTTCAGTCTTGACCATTGGCAAGACTCTTTACAACACAACAAAAACAACCTATTTGGTCGTCTTATTAGGACACAAAAAAGGTAAAATAAAGACGTATTTCATGTGCCAAAACAGCGCCCCTGCAGGTCATGCCGAAATTACACTCACAATAAGCCGGCAGAGACGTGAAAACAGGACTTACTGTGAGTTTGAGACTCCAGATTTGCTCAATGTCAGATTTCAAGAATGGATCTTGGGGAAAAACGTATTTTCTCACGATAAATCACTCATTCTGGTCACAAACGTAGAGTGAAATCCACAATCAAAGAGCTAGAGTTAAACTCCTCAGGTTTGTTTATGTCCCCGACAGGAAGTGACAGGAACATGACATCTCATCTGCCTGGAGGAACTCTCTCTAACTCTGTTGAACTGCTCCTCATCTGCCCGGATTTGGTTGTTTGCGAAGGAAATTATGGCCGCCTTTGTGATTTGCTAATTGTGTCCATTAAAATTGCGATTTCAATTCAATTTCGTACTTTTACTTACAAAATTTGTTTGTACGGTTTCTCAGGGTGTTCACTTTCTTCATGATGAATTGTATACGCAGTGATGGAAGGACCAGTACTTCGCTACTTAACGCAAATACATGTTTTAGTACTTCAGTTTTCTTCCTGGATTCACACCTAGTTCAGGCCTCAGTGAAAACGTAAGCACAATTCGTCATCAAAACATAAATTCTTCCTTTGTAGGGCGCACTCCTACCAGGTGTTTTGAATCGTGCCGTGCTCAGGGGGGACCGCGGCGCCTTCTGTGGCCCGCTCTCTCACGCCGCAACAAACAAACCGTTTCGTGGCCTGGTGACGTCATCGGGGAGCTCTGTTTGTTTACATCTTGCGCTGAAGTTCTAACGCTGTGGCGGAGAGAATAAGCGCAGCGGCATGAAAGGTCTCTAACATACTACGGCAGGTTATGAGTCGTGCCGTGATCTGCACTCCTCTGTCGGGTTTCGGATTACACAACAGCGTGGAGAAGCGAGGGCAACAGGACATGGGAGGCTTCAACACCTCTGTAGCTGTCCACACTTCTTGTTTGATACAGTATTACAAGTTTCTGGTTGCTGTCTAAGAAAAAATAGAAGAGAAGTCACAGAATTTTTTTTCTGATGTTGAAAAACAGATACTTCTTCCAGCAGAGAGACAGAGGGGCTGAGTCAGAGTAGCAGATCCCTTTTATACATTAAAGTGCCTCTGACAGGTTGGACTACTCATTCATTCATTCATTTTCTACCACTTGTTCCTGTTAGGGGTCACGGGTGACTGGAGCCTATCCCAGTGACTTTGGGTACATCCTGGACAGTGGCCAACTCGTCGCAGGGTAAACACAGAGACATGAACAGACAACCATTCACTCTCACATCCATACACTATGGGGAATTTAGAGTTACCAATTAACCTGAACACAGTCATGTCTTTGGATGGTGGGAGGAGCCGGAAAACCCAGAGAGAACCCACGGTAACACGGGGAGGACATGAAGACTCCACCCAGAGAGAGAGTGATGTTGGTCTGGTCCAGGATTCGAACCCACGATCTCCTTATAGAGAGGCAGGAGCTATAGCTGCTCTGTCACCTTGTTTTAAATAACTTTTAATGCTGATGTCATTTCATTTAATTGTATTGTTGTTTGTTGTGATTGTTTTACTTTGCTGCTTCTTGGCCAGGACTCCCTTGTAGAAGAAGTTTTTAATCTCCTGGTTAAATGAAGTTATTAAAAAAAAAAGCCTTCTGCAGCTCATTCCAAAGATTCTCAATGGAGTTAAGATCTGGAACAGGGAAAACCTGGACTCATCAGACCACAACACTGTCCCTTCTTCCATTGCTCCACAGTCCAATCTTTACGCTCTTCAGCAAATTGACGCTTTTTTTTGCGGTTAGCTTCACTGATTAGTGGTTTTCTTAAGGTCAATCCCTTGAGTTCCCTTCACACCGTTCTTGTGGAAATGCTCTTACTTTCACTATTAAACACGGCCCTGAGTTGCACAGTTGTTTTTCTCAACAACAAGTCCCGTGTTGCAGCTGAAAAACAATCTCCCATGCAATAACTATCCAACACGAGGCTCGTATCTATTTGTTTGAATCCAGGTCATTACTTTTTTTTGGCCAGGCAGTGTATAATTTAAATGATGCTTAATACACCGTGCATTTGCTCAGTGTCTGATGCGGCTAAATGAACAGTGGGTCATTACTTTGAACGATTGAATGCACAATGTCTCTGGCCAGTGCGACAGATTGAATGAGCCTCTGACTGGTTTAATCCGTGCTCCACAGCGGATAAAGGTCACACACTTCTGGAGACAGACTTTTCATGAGCAGTTTGTGCAGGGCTGAAGTTTTACTCAAAAGAGCCGTGTGACTGCTATAGCGACGGAATCTTGAACAGAATCAATACATTTGACAATCCCAGACTATTTTGTTGGTCTTTTTCTTGTTTAAAAGGTACACTGCACTGCTTTACTGTGATATTGAGAGAATAACAACTGCTTGGCTGTGATGATTGGGAAGGGCGTCTTACTGGGGGGCCCTTCAGATTGGGGGCCCAAGGTAATTGTGGACTGTTGCCTAATGGTAAATCCGCCACTGAAAAGCACCTTTGGTCAAAACAAACCACGAGATTAAAGTGAGTATGACAAGTTTTTATGATTTTCAAATTTTTTCTTTATTTAGTGTATTAATACAAACTTGTGAGTTTCTTCTAATAAGACAGTTTGTAAATAGCTATGATCTCATTGACCTGACATGTTTGGACGGCAGGACTTCCGCCTTTGTCAGTGGTGATGTCTGATGGATGTGACGTGACAGATCTATCAAACTGACCACTGCCCCCTGGTGGTCTCTGCAGAAGTGCGTCCCATGTGTGAGCCAAAGTAAAAGCCCCTTGTCTATGTTGATGGTCCGTGTGTCCCGCTTCCTCATTTCAACAGCCTCTCGTATCCATCTTTTGTACTCGTGTTCCTCAGTTCTAAATATTTTTGCTCTGTCCCAGTCCATGACGTGGTTTTCTCTTTTGCAGTGGTCAGATATTGCAGATTTGAGATTTTCCTGTGTTGCCTTTTCTTCTTCTGATCTTGTTAGTTGTCCTTGTGAAGGTAAATGAGCTTTAGCTATTTACAAACTGTCTTATTAGAAGAATCTCACAAGTTAATAATAACAAGAAGACAGAATGAACTTTCCAAATATGTATTAATATCAGTTGTGAATATAAATTATAGTTTTACACCAATCAAGCAGCTGAAAGTGGAGTAATATTTGAAAATCTGTTGAAAATTACAGGAAGTAAAACCAAATTGATGCACAATAATCATCATTATCATCAATTTGGTTTTTACTTCCTGTAATTATCCTGTAATTATTGTGCACCATAATTGTGGCTCACAGGACACACTAAGCCAAGTAAAAAAAAAAAAAAAAAAAAAAAAGATCAAAAGCATCACATTAGGGAGACTAAGTTAATACATAATTTACCCAAAATAAACAACTTTTTTATCCCTTAAACATTGAAAAAACATTGAACCATTGAAAAAAAAACTAAAATAAAGGTGTTCACGTGTAAAATAAATGAATAAATAAAACCAATACAATATTAAGGCCGCAAAGCGGCGATGATGGCCCTCGCCCCGCACGCGACCGCCTTCCCACGCGGCCTCGGCCGGTCCCAAACCGCCCCGAGGCACCGTCCTTCGCCTCTGAGCGTCACCCGGGCCCCCGTGACCTCCCCTCCCCCCGCTCACGCCGGGTGGCGTCCCTATAGAAGTGCATTGGCGGGCGCTGCTCTCCAGAAGTGGCGAAACCGTCCAAAACACGGCTTTGATGTAATTGAGTTTTTAGATCGAAATGCTCTAAATAATGCATCTGCCAAGTTTCACTGACTTTGCTCGAAATAATTTTGGCCTCTCCATAGACTTATGACATGTCTCATAGGAAATTAATGGGGAATATGCGGGTCCCCCCAGGCCAAACGATCTAAAATAGGACATCGGTGTAATGGACTTTTTTGCATTTTTTGCCGCTTAAAATCTGTTTACAAGATTTCGTGGAAATCAGGAAATGTTGGTACTTTTACATGACCAGCAGGGGGCGCTATAGTGAAAATTGCTTATGTGCTCCTGAGTCTGTTCCGTTTAATATTTTATTCTGCATCTATGACTACAGTTTGGGCTCTGTAGGGCAATACCTGTGGCTAGGAGAGATATTCTAATTAACAGGAAATTAAGGCGTTTTTATGCAGGAAATCACGATAAAACCGTGCGAGATAGGCCAAAAACATTGGCAGATTATTACATTTCAATCTGTCTTGATTAGACACGTGTAGGTTAGACCGGTGTCGGGACAAAACCCTAGGACAAGTTCTCAATGGAAAATAAAAACTTAAAGTGGCGTTTAAAATTAAAATCAATATGGCTGCCTTGTCGTTGGTCTGATGACTGAGCACCAATTATGTTTTAGGGTGCTTTTTATGTGTACTATCACTGTGCCAAATTTTATGGGCCTCCTCCAAAGTAAATGTGTCTCCCTCTCCATAGGCCTGACCCAAAAGGTGGCGCTGCAGAGGCTGTTTATGAGTTTCAGGAAAAATATAGTTATGACCCATTAATGTTCCTTAAAAGGAGTCGCTGTATTAAGTTTGGTGGCTGTACCACAGGTTTTAGTTGGTTTTTGTTGCAGCCTTGTGTGAATAGAATCAGACTCCCATAGAGAATGAATAGGAGCTCTGGGGGGCTCTAGAGGCAAAATTATGAAGAATAGGGCATGGGTCCCATTGACTTTTTTGCATCTTATGAAGCATAGAATCATCTCCCCAAATTTGGTGTCAATCGGACAAGCTTGCAGCTTTTAACTGAACTGTAGGGGGCGCTATAGTGATTCGTGGTCCTGTGCTCCCTAGTCTATTGTGTGTAGTATTTAGTTCTCCATCATTGGTGGCAATTTGGACTCTGTAGGTCCAGTGCATGTGTCTTTGAGGAGCACGAAAAGAATCAGGAAATAGAGGAGATTTTTGACAGGAAGTCATGACTAAACCGCGCGAGATAGGCCCAAAAAAATGGCAGATTATTAAATTCCAATCTGTCTTGATTAGGCACGTGTACGTTAGACCGATGTCGGTACAAAACCCTAGGACAAGTTCTCAATGGAAAACAAAAACTTAAAGTGACGTTTAAAATTAAAATCAATATGGCCGCCTTGTCGTTGGTCTGATGACTGAGCACCAATTATGTTTTAGGGTGCTTTTTATGTGTACTATCACTGTGCCAAATTTTATGGGCCTCTTCCAAAGTAAATGTGTCTCCCTCTCCATAGGCCTCACCCAAAAGGTGGCGCTGTAGAGGCTGTATTTTACTTGCATGTAAAATGGTGTTATGGGGCATTTATTTTCCTTAAAAGGAGTCACTGTATTAAGTTTGGTGGCTATTCCTCACTGTTTAGTGGCTTTTTGCTGCATCTTTGTGTAAAGAGAGCATATTCTCCCATAGAGAATGATTAGGAGCTCTGGAGGGCCCTGGAGGGCCCTAGAGGCAAAAGTGTGAAGAATAGGCCATGGGTCTCATTGGCTTTTCTGATCAGGAGGCCGTCTAGGATTTGTGTGCAAATTTTCAAAAATAAAAGTCAAAGTAATTGTTTTTCTCCCCATTGTAATTTAGTGCGCTCCTACAGGTGGCGCAGTAGGGTTGATTGTTATTGTGCGCACATAAATGGATTCAGCTGCTTGACGTTTACGTGTGTTTCAAATTTCATGTCGATCGGAGAATGCGTGTGCGCGCAGGAGCTATTTAAATGATTTCGTGAGTACTCTTTGCGCCCCTGGTGGCCAACGGTGATAAATGCATCATATCACTAATTCAGTTTTTTTCATGGCGCCCTGCACTGGACATATTCCCCAAGTTTCGTCCAAATCGGACAAAGTCGATGTTTGACTTAATAGGTAGGTGGCGCTAGCGAGTACTTTTAATTTATTTTTATTAATGCATTACATTCAGATCATAATTACGCACTCGTGACTGAAATTACAGCTCTCTCAGTCCAAGCGTGTAGCCGTGACATGCGATCGGAAAAACAGGAAACGAAGGCGTTCGTCGATGGCGAGCCGCGGCGAAACCATTTGAGATATCCGAAAAAAAGTGGCAGATTATTAAATTTCAATGCGTGACGATCGCAGAAATGTGTGCAAGACCCACGTCAGGCAAAAGCCCTAGTCCATGTTCTCCGTCAAAAAAAAAAAGTCAAACTGGCGTGGCGACTTCGGTCCAATATGGCCGCCGTGCGCTTGGTCCGAGGGCCGCGCTCCAATGTCATGTTTTGCTCGGTTCACTGTTCTCTATCACTGCTCCGAGTTTCGTGCACGTCGGGCAAAATTAGCTTTCCCATAGGGGTCCGATTCGGGCCGGTGCTGTTCGTCCGGTTCGGGTCGGACGCTCTCGAGACGCGCGAAATACGAATTTTTTTTCCGGGCCGATCGCGACTATACCCCCATTGAAGACTTTTCGTGCATGTTTACTGGGTCAAAAAGGGCCGCGAAGAGTAAGAAAACGACAAAAATAATAATAAGCAAGAAACCAGCGAAGAACAATGTCCCTCGCCAGTTTACTGGCTCGGGCCAATTAGAGGAGTTTGGGCCCAACTGTACCATCATGTCCAGTTTCCTAGTGTGATGTCATCATTTACAACCAGGAAGTAAACTTAAAAAAACTTAAAAAATGTCTACTGGAATAAAATGTGTAAAAAAATTACATTTACCTTGCATTGCATTTTACTTGCATGCATTTTACTTAAATGAGTATTCCAACCTGTCATAGGCACTTTCAGCTGTGTTTTGCTTTCACAGCCATAATCTAAACTTTCCAACAACTTTTAAGGAATCAAACCCACAAAAGTCGATATATTTGGACATTTTTCTACCAATTATTTTGATAACATCCTCCTTTTAGACTCAGAAATATGCTCCATCTATTCTCCTTTCGCTTATGTTGGAAGTGTGCCAGGGACGCTAAATAGTGCTGAGTGCAAAAGAGTAGTGTGTGGAGGCGAGATAGTGTTCAAATGTCTCGAGTGTCCCAGTATGTGCAGCAAAAGTCAAAGTCAATGATGGATTAAGGTTAATAAGTTGAGTAAGGAGCTTGCAAAGTGAAGGGTGCTGAGAAAATGTGTGTGTGTGCATATGTAGGTCGGATTTGTCCAAAAAAAAAAAAGGGTTTTAAATGATTGAAAGGGTTCAAAGGAGGATGTTGTCACCAAATATGAAGATTTAGAAAGCTTTTTGGGATTTTTGGTCTCACTCGGTGCACAGTTTATCACAATGGAATCAAAAATGCCATTTGAGTAGCTTCAATTGTCAAAAACTCAAAGGATGTAATTATTTTAAAAGGACAATTTTTAGTTTTTGGAGAAAGTTTGTCCTACCTGTAGTTTCAGACCTCTGCAAACATGTTCTGAAATGTCTGATTGTTGTTTAAGTTCATCGGTTCACATTTCCTTTCGCTCAAATGTTTAAATGTTGAACAGAATCCCACGTTTGCAAAACTTAATCGCAATCGAAGAAAAATTACATTCAGATTTGTTTCCAAGATGGTGCAGCTCTGAAGCAGGTTAACGTTAACTTTCATCTTTCATTCTCCACTCTTGCTGGTGCAGGGATAGAGTCTCACTCGGCATGTAAAAATATGTGTTTATGTAAGGATTTTGAACATAGGAAAGAGTTTGTTGACTTCTAAGTTGTATCTCACCATGAGACAAAAATGTGCTGCACTCTTAAATGTCAATCGCTCACTTTTACACTAAGTCATATTAAAGGTGCTGTACCTGAGTTTTACTGTTTTGAAATTTGAAAAACAGAACTAGTTGATGTTAAAGTCTTTACATCAGTCACATGTATCACTTTCCTAATTCACCTCCATGAGTTTAGAAGCACTTTTCACCTGACTCTGAGCCCAGACCTTCACAGGTAAAGCTAACAAACACTAGCACGCTAATGGCACACTTTCTGTAGGATAAAAATAAATAAATAGCAGAGTAACAATCAGGTATACAGGTTATTAAAGTTATAAATTGTGAAATACTAAAAGCATAATGCCTGCATAAATCATAACACCACTCTCTAAATTGAACTGGGTCCTGGATTTCCAGTTGGCGGCCCCCAGGCCTGGCCATATTGCTTGGCGGGCCGGACTTGGCACTTGAGTCACTTCTTGGAGGTCCATTTTCCCAAATTCAAAAATATAATTGTTTTTGTGTGTGTTGTTTTCTACAATTCAGTGCATCACCTCGCTGCGTTTGGATGTCAGCAATTATATTTGCAACGGAGAAATAGATCCATAAAGACAAGAATTAGAATTATTTTACAACAAACTAGCCATTTACAATCAAATATTTAAAACAGGAGACACTGCATCACTGGTTGTGATTCCATGTCTGAAGCCACGTTTACACTGGCCCCGGACCCCGGGCTGGTTCACTCACATATTCAGCTACAGCCTTTAATCATGTTCTAACATTGTTCTGTCATTATTTACATAGCTGGAGTTGCATTTAGCTTCATTCACAATGTTTTGAGGAATGTTGGTTTAAAAATCCTCTCCCTCCGACCGTCAAAAACACTTCCTGCTGAACTCCCTATATCATGAGGGTTTGTTTGGTTTTTTCATTTTTGGACATCACTTCTGAGAATCTTCTGTTGTTTTAAGTCCTTAAATCATCACCAGACTCTGAGCATTTCTGCCTCTAAACATGAGAACTGCTGCTGATACCCTAATCACAGCATGCCATGCAGTCATGCAGAGTAATACATTTCTGTATAGCACTAGGTGCCATCTACTGGCTGTATTCACTCAATAAGTGGAAAGCCAAACTGCAGAGAAATTTGAAACTAGAATCATATACTTTATTATAAACATTTTTCCCCAGTCAAATTCAGCTCTGCCTCATAGTTATTAACTTGTCTTTGGTTTGAACGGTTTTCAAAACACTGATCAATAATCACAAAAGTGCAACAGAATTATAAGAGACAACTTTTATATGGATTCTTTAAACTGGATTTTTTAAACTTTATTCCCTAAAACATTTGTTTTTGTTAAAATAGCTTTAGATTTAAATGAGGAATTTTCAAAAATGAACAAATGCCCAAACTAATGTCAACCCGGCAAAACCTATAAACACCAGCTTTACCTCTTCATATATTTAACAACAAAAATGTAGGTGGACTTTAATTTTGGGTTTTCCTCTTTGCAGAGCCTGTTTCCACTTGTAATTAGAATAAATTACACACCAGAGGCCAAAACTACAGAGTCTCAGCTTCACAAAGAGTCCAGACAATAGTTTGTGCTTTACAGGGTTCAGAAACAGCTTCAGTTTGAATTGAGACTCATTTTACTCATGCTTTTTTGGAAAAACAGGCCAGAGCTGAAATTAAGATGGGTTAGGCCTGACGTAAGACCTACTGTAGTTCAGGGTCAGTCTTGCTTTAGTCCTATTTTACAGCTTTAGTCCTGGTCTTTTTCTGCTAGATGTGGTTTGTTTTAAACCTGGTCCTAGATCTGCTTTATATGATCTGCACTAGTTCAAGTTTAGTTTCTGGTGGACACTGGGTTTGCCTTGGTTTAGTCCTTGCTTTAGTCCTGTTTATAGTCATTTGACAGATCAGTATGGTATCATTTCAGTCATTGAGTTGCACCATGGTTAGTTTATGTTACAGAGAGAAAAGAAACAAAATTGTGGTAAGGTTTTGTATTCCAGCTCACTGATCATAGCCTTCTAAATACTCCCACTGAATTCTAGGAACACTGTCATTGCAAGATAAGGACAATGATCTGACGACGACGGCGTTCTAATCATAGAAAGGCAGTTATCATGTTGGTTTGCATGTGAGACGTCGACAAATGATTATGTTGTGGTTTTCAAATACTTTCATCTGTGTGTCATTTTAAAATTCATATCATGCACATTTATACCGACAACTCCATCTGCACATTTAATAGTGTTCAGTCCAATTTGATGGAATGAAATTTGGACTTTTGTAATTGCTATAAAAAAGTCAATATGGTGGATGTCAGCAATAATATTTTTGGAAGGATGCCACAGAGAAATAGATCCATAAAGAGACCAATCATAATAATTTTACGACAAACAAATAGTTTACAATGCAATATAAAAAAACACCAGATGAAGATTGTAATGACAGACATAGCATCATCCCCTGGCTCTGTGAGAAGCCATGTTTCCACTGGCCCGGGGCCCTGGCCGGTGCACTTTGAAGCGCCTCAGGACACGTCTGTTAATGGTGGTGTGCATTTCCGTGCACAGGACCAGGCTCACAGAGATCCGTTACGTAAGCAGCTGTCATCACTCAAACATAACTCATGTTTTCTTAAAGGTCCTGTACCTGATCTTTGCGGTTTTGTAAGGTGAAAAACAGAACTAGTTTGTGATAAAGTCTTTACAGCAGTCACATGTATCGCCCTAAAAATCCTAAAAATTCACCGGCTTAAGTTTATTAGCACTTTTCATGAGTCTCTGAGCCCGGAGTAAAAGCTGACAAACATTAGCATGCTAACGACACACTTCCTGCTTCGTAGGATAAAACACTCTATAAATAGATGTAGAATGGATGCTTTTTATAATTTTACTTTATTATATTCATAAAATTGAGTAGTTCTGTTTTTGTTATTTTTTTCAATTTCCCTGGTACTGGCCCTGTAATAGATAAATCTAACTTGAATTCAACTTTTTTCTTCATACAAGCCAATATCATTCACGTGTGTCGAAAATACATAATTGAAATTGTAATTTGAAGAAATTGTAATCAAGCACTGTTACTTCTTTTGGTGTTGTTCAGAAAATAGTTACATTTTCAAAATCAGAGGAATACATTGTGGTATTTAGTCATGACATGAAGGTTCTGAACGGAGTCAGTGCTGTGAGAAAAAGATAAGCTACAGATGTTCATTTTGTTTTGTATAAAAAAAAACATGAGATGCCCAACTTAGGGTACTCAAGCATGTTTAAAGGCCAATAACATTCCTTTAATTGAAGAATAAGTCAATATAGTACCAGACATAAACAGGGAGAACACACAGAGTCCAGCGTTCTCGTTGTGAGGCGAGAGCGCTAACCACAGCTAACTCGAGGTAGGTTTTCACAAAATAATAGCATTTTTTATGTTCCATCCATCTTTGTCCGGCTGTCAAGAGAAAACTCGACTGTAACTTTATTACATTTCTGCACAACTTGTACATTTAGGTCAGAAAGTACTTGAACTCATATATAATTCCCCTTTTCCTCACCACTTTCCAATTCTCCTCGTCTCCTCCTTGTTCCAAAAGCCATGTCTGACTAATGGCCGTATGATTCTGTCACAGCGCTTTACCTAGTTGTAAGTCACCTCAGCTCACAGTCAATTCCAACTACACATCTTCCATTAAAATAAAAGTTAAAACAAATACTTTCATCTCGTCTCCCTCCTGCCGCGGCTCCCACAAACCTCTCCATCGCTGCACTTTTGGGAGAAAGTGGAGTTTTATCTGAGAAATAATGTTCAAAGGTGGAACACGGCAGAGCTGTAGTCAAATAATGCAGAGCGAGGAGACAAGAGGAAAGTAGGGCACTGGCTTTATCGCTGCTTTAGAGACTGCTACAAAAGTGAAATGTATCTGGGCGGTAAAGGGAAAGCTTTCACGTGTAAAGGTACAAACCAAAAATCTGTGTTATAAGAGCCCAGGTTGTGCTGTTCACGATTCAACTTCTTGGTAACTGTTGAAAGAACAAAATTGTGGGTTATTGATCCAATGAAACAGACCCAAGAATCAGAACCAACTTGATTTTAAAATATGTACCCATTTTCAAGCAGTTTGGGTAAAAAGTATATCGATTTTATATATATATAGCAATATTGGAGAGGTTAGAAGTCCAAAAACAAAACAAAAAACTAGCTAATCAGTGTAGACGGGGCCTGTTCATTAAAAGTCTAATGGTGGCTTGTTACACATCCCTTTTTATCTGCATTCTGTTCTTGAGTTCTGCGCTGACTGAAGAAGGACCACCATCCTTTATTTTAAAAACAAGGTTTAAAAAGTCATTATCTGGACGCTGTTTCAAAAATCCTTTCGACTTCCATGCAAAAGTCATTCTGACTCAGTAGAGCTGGTCTGAGAATACAAGCCAGAGTTCTCAGACCGTCTCAACGGAGGGAGAACGACTTTTGGATCGAAAGTCGAAAAGTCTTGATGTGCAAAACAGCGTCCAGATGAGCTTTAAAACCTTTTGGACCAGGACAACGTTGTGATATTTCAGATCTCTCTTCAAATCCATTTTGGCGACTTACAACAACAGTCAGCCAGACGAGAGTAACACCAGAAACTCGTTAGAACAGTTTAGTTTAGTTTTGTAACGTTAGCAATCAGCACCAAAATGAGCAGACACCTGTGCTGACCACCACAGAAAAGATCTTAAATCTAATGCGCTGGATTACACCAAACACACAGCGGGCCACACCAGAACAAGAACGTTTTTGTTTTGTTTCACCGATCGCCACAAATCCAACTTTAATTAGTGAACTTTAGAAAACAGAGCAGGAAGTTAGATTGGTTATTGACTCTCGATACTTGCTGAAAATGTAATGAACAAATAAACAACAACTTTGTCTGTGCAGCCGACACAATAACGCTTTTTAATCTGGCGCATTAAAATGAATGGGATGCAACGCTTAAATAAGTACCAGGCTGTGGATGGAGAGGCCAATGGGGATGAAGTGTCCTGCCCAGGGACACAATGGCACGCAATCAAGGGAGGATGAGCTACCACCCTCCTGCCACACTGAACGGCCATCCAAACGTCCTGACGTGACGTAATGACATTTCTCTTTTTCCTTTAAAATAAGCTTTTACATCACACGATCTCTCTGGGTGGAGTCTGCATGTCCTCCCCGTGTTACCGTGGGTTCTCTCCGGGTTCTCCGGCTTCCTCCCACCGTCCAAAGACATGACTGTGTAGGTTAATTGACAACTCTAAATTGTCCCTAGTGAATGAATGTGAGAGTGAATGGTTGTCTGTCCTTGTCCATGTCTCTGTGTCAGCCTGCGACGAGTTGGCCACTGTCCAGGGTGTACCCCGCCTAAGGCCCAAAGTCACTGGGATAGGCTCCAGTCACCCGCGACCCCTAACGGGAATAAGCGGTAGAAAATGAATGAATGAAAAATGAATTTCAATCAATCCAATCAATTTTATTCATTACAAACAGCCTAAAGAGTGAGGATTTACGTTTAAGGTGAGAAAAAGGAAAAAATCTTAAATTTAAAGATATTCATTTAAAACTTCCCCTGTAGTTTACGCACATAAATGTAAGGAAAAAATGTCTTACAAGTTTTTCATCATGTCATGTTTTCATGTAGAAATAAGGCATTTAATGTGTGAAAATGCCCAAAAAATACACCGATTTGGGACATATAAAACTGAACAATGGACGGAACCAGGTTTACATTTCTTAGTTCATTTTGTGCACATATTAGTTTCAAATATATATATGTACAGAGGGGATTTTGGATTTCTTATTCAGTTTTCAACTAGAGTGGACTGAAATTTGTCCTAAAAACTCACAACATTTTTTTGTCTTAAAACTTCACTAAATCAAATCTAATCCTTCAGTACGTTTCGTCAAAATTTTGTTGAGTCCACGATTGTAAAGTCTGATGTGTGTGGGGGGAAAAATACATTCTAAGAAAACAGCCTTTGAAGTTCCAACGTCCCAGAGAAATCTATGGATGAAGTGGATTCAATAGACCAACAAAACATCTTTAGGAGCAGATTGGACAAGTTTGTTCTTTCCACATGAAAGCGGATATGTCGAGAGAGCAAACTGACCAAAAAACTGAAAAAACTAACCCTGAATCATTTTTAATAAGTTCTATGTTTGTTACAAATTAAGTTTTTGTTCATACTTTATCACGAAATGAAGTGTTATTATCAAGCGATGCCAGAAAGTAAATCATAAACTCATTCTGTATTTATTTTTTGTGACAGGGCATTTAAAGGGGAAAAAAAATTACACCCAACATGAAGAAATCAGTGTTTAAACATCCATTACCGCCCTTTCTCCGTTCTACATACTTAATCCCGTGTGCAGTGCGTCTGTCCTCTGTCTGAACTGGTTCTGTCACTCTGCGTAGGTGGAAGTTAATAATCAAAGCGCCCAGAGCCGAGTGACTCATTAGAAGGCGGCCATAGAAAGCTGCTGAGGTGTAAATATATGGATTAGCCTCTTCAAAATGTCACCGATGCTACAGACTAAAAATAATTCAGCCAGGAGTGACAAACAGAAAACAGGTGCTGGGGCCGAGGCAGAGATAATGTGACGAAGAGGAGGAGGAGAGGGAGGAGGAGGGTGCTGCTGCTGCGTCTGAATGGGCGGAGCAAGGTGGAACGGAATCTTCACATAGTTTAAAGGTTGAAGGTTATCTTGGATGGGTATTTTATTCAAAGGGGCGCAGTATAGGCCCTTTAAAATGTAGTAAACAAAAAGATTTTAAATTCTGAATGGAGGCCAAAGTGAAGTGGAACATGTGATTTTACTGGAGAAACTGGGATTAACCTCAGAATATCACAAAATATGAACAATTTAGATGATTTTTAAACACATTTATTATTGTATTTTACATTATGTTTTAGGAAATTATGATAAACTCTTTGCATTTTTGATGAAGGAACAATCCAGATTTATGGGTTTTACTGGAAAAATACTCACAGAAAACTTGAACCCACAATCATTTTTCATTTTATTACATACTATTCCATAAATTAGATACTTTTGAAGCTAAAATACAATTTTAAGGATAGGAAATTGTATTTGGTCGTTGGTCTATCGTTTGAAATAGAAAACTGACCTCTCTACCCTGGTAATTCAAATATGTTTTTTCTTTTTCCCAACACAAACACTTAAATCGAATTTGAATTTAGATCTAATTTGAGATAATCATTGAAAGCATTTAAAGTCAACTTTATTTTGCCTCCAGTCGCCTCCATTCCGGAATTTTGATGAGATCACATTTTAAAGGGTCCATAGTTTGCTGAAACATTCTGTTCTGGAAATGGAAAAAAACCAAGAAATCTCCTGGAGACAAGCAAAAAACTTGTTTTGGCAATAAAAACTTTAACTCTGAAAATGAAACATAGATTTATATCATACTGTAGAACCTTCCAGGCAAAGCAAAAACTTTATACTAGAAAATCAGGTGATGAACCTCAACTAGAAAATCTTCATAGTGCACCTTTAAAAAGTTGCTCTGTTTTCATGATTTAAAGTCTACATGACACGTTAGACGACGTTAATTCACTAAAACGTGATTATATTTAACATTTTACTCAACATTTTTCCTGTTTGTCCCCAGTTTTAGTAATGTTTATAATGTTACTTCCTGGTTGAACATGGGCAGCAAATATCACATCCACACCTGTTACCTGGCAACCATTTGGAAACAAGGGCCGAAATCCATAAAAAATACACAATAGTTAGGAATTGACAAATAATAATACCTGATAACATTTTCACTAAATTGAATGACTGTAAACTGTTTAAACTGTTGTAAACTGTACCTCGCTTTTTGATGACATCACAGAGAGATTCTGTTTTTTGTACTAGTTTGATAATAAAGTGTCCCACATTCACTCAGTAAGTGTCAGGAGACAACTGAGATTTTTTTGTTTGTTTGTTTCAAAACATGAGATAGCAAATTAAAGCTACGAAAGGGCATGTTTAAAGGCTAATAACAATACACAAAATGCATAATATTTTCCCTTTAAGAACATCCTTAATCAGGCTTAGAATCAACAAATCCTTCAGTTTGTTCCATCAAAATCTTGTTTAGTCCAAGATTGTAAAATTTGGTGTGTGTAAGAGCTACTTTAAGGCTGATCTTTATGTCTCTCTGGGAGAAAAATACATTTAAAAAAAAAAGCCTTTGAAGTTACAATGTCCCAGAGAATTCTATGGATGTGCTTGTTGTTTCCACATGTTGGGAGAGCAAACTGACTAAATGACAAAAGAGAGAAAAAAAAAAGTTTTACCTGTAGTGTCTCGCCTTATTTTATTCATTTATAGACCTTTGTTTAACCAGGATAGTCCCACTGAGCTTCAGAATCTCTTCAGGGGAGGAGCCTATTGTACATGTTTTTAGTGATGGGGGAAACTGGAGCACTCGGTGGAAACCTATGCAGAATGTGCAACCTCCACACAGAAAGGCCCCGGGCTGCCCTGGTGTCGAACCCAGGACCTTCTATCTGTGAAGCCAGAGCGCTACCGTGTCGCCCCGAAAGCCTAAAGGCCAATAACGAGATAAATTATGCAAAAGATCTATCATTTAATATATACAGCGAACCCTGCCTTCCTGCCAGTCTTGCAAATGACCCACACTTTTCATTATCCACACGGTGCATCGGTTGGTTAAGGGTAGTAACTCTTCTGCCGGGGGTCCCTCACCCGCTCGTCTCATGGGGAATTTTATTTTCGTCACCTGGAATATTGCACAGTAAAGGTATCTTGCATATATTCTCACATGGGCGTTATTTCATTCCCTTTTGTGGAAGCTTACATCGAATACGTTGCAGAGCTGCTTTCTCCAGTCATCACTAACACTTATTCTGTTCTTGAATGCTCTTTCTTTTTGTAAAATAAGCTCATTTCTCACAACAAAAGCACGCTCATTAACTACACAAGCTGCACAGTTACTATAGTTAGCTTCGTGCCATGTTAATAAGTTGTTTTCACCGTAGAAGCGATTGGAAGGCAGTGTTCGTATCTCATAATTATCACAGTCATTTAAAAAAACACATATAATTATAACTTTAGTCGTTCGGTTTTAATGAGGAGAGTGTGCGGCGGAAACGCAGCGAAAACAGCCCTGTTTTTTTTTTTTGCTCGGTAACATTTGCCCCCCGTAAAGCCCGAGCCATTATCAGTAATGAGAATCTCAACAAGTTCAAATCAGAGTGCCACGCTCCATTTGAAGTCACCGCTGTTACTGTTGTATGATTTTACAGATGGATAAAACAAGCCCTGTGTTCAGCCTCCTGAGTACACGTGAGGATTAGAGGACTTTTGTTTGGAAGATTGGGCAAAAATGAATATCTCTATACTTTTTGGAGTATCCCAATATTTATGTCAGTGTGTTAAATAAAGTCTTTAAATATATCAGTTGAGGTTTAATTATCAGACAAATAGGAAATGTCAGTAAAACTAATTTCAAGTCACAAGTTTCAGAAATATCGCCGTTTACCCTTAAAGGACACAGATTCTGCTACAGTGACTTTTTTGACCTTTTAATCCTGTTCTAACAATGTTCCGTCATCAAAAACACACCTGAAGTGGCATTCTGTTTCACTCACGCTGTTTTGAGGAATGTTTATTAAAAATCCTCTCCCTCTGAGCATCGAACACGCTTCCTGCTGAACTCCTTCTGTCCGGGACGTATTTTCGGATGATATACGACATTCATCAGAGAGTCTTCTGCTGTTTTTAGTTCTTAAATCATCGCTAAACTCGTTCTGAGCTTTTCTGCCATCTAAATACAATAACTAGATTGTATATTGTGTTGGCGCCATCTGCTGGCTGGATGCACTCAGTAAGTGTCATTTCACAGTGACAGATAACACAGGTCAGAGAATTAATGAGAAACTTTTTTGTTGTTTTTAAACATGAGATGGCAAATTGAATGCACTCAATAGAATGTTTAAAGGCTAATAGCAATATGAAAATTGCTGAATATTTTTTTCCTTTAAAGCTGAACTAAGTAACTTCAGAGACAAAGCACCCCCTGCAGGTCTCTTGTGTAAATACACTGCCAGTAAAAAAACGCAAAAGATTTCTACTCTTTTTCCTTTTTTTCCCTTCCTTTTTAACGAAATAAGGAAGTACAATCACATAAAAAAAAAACTAAAAAAAAAAAAACACACATTTCATGTCGCCAAATATAAAAAAGAGAGCCATGGTTTTTCAGGAGAGTTGTCTCCAGGTCGGTGTCAGGAAATGTTGCAAGGCTGGTTTTCTGCGCAGAGACAGTAGGGGGCGACGACGGGGGTTATATTTAAGATTCTGCTAAAGAATTAACTATTTTTATCCCAGTTTGGTAATTTTTGAAGTTTTTGAAATTTTACTTCCTGGTTGTAAATCATGACATCACACTAGGAAATTCTGTAATTGTTATGCATCTACTGTCACAGAAATTATAATTTGACAAATAAATATATGGGAACACCTGTATTTTATTGAATTAATGTTTAAAGGATCAGAAAAAAATTGTTTCTTGGTTGTAAATTGTCCCGTGTGTGTCTCCCTACTGTGATGTCATCATGTTTTGGAACTCTGCTCTACTTCTTATGAATTTCTACATATTTTTCAACTTTTCTTGATTGGTGGAAAACTATCATTTATACTTACAACAGGTTTTAATCAAGTCAATAAAGTCAAAACTAGATAATCATAAAAAACGGTGGCACTTTAATTGAAAGTTCCTTCAGAAACAACACGAGACAGAAAAATCCTAGAAAATCACACGTGATGAGGAGGGGCCTGTACTTAAATAAATTTTACCCCATATTCCCAGGTCCGCCTCTGCCTATAAACAGGAAGCTGAAACTCAAGAATAGTAATTTTGCAGTACGAAAAGTAGCAGCAAACGCAGTAAAAGTTGTGTAACCTCTCTTTGCACTTCTTCAGTATTTGCAGTAACTGGAGCCAGCTCTTGTTCCAAACCCGCTCTGTCCCACAGTGTACAGTTTTATCGTGTTGTTTACCAGGTGGCTGAATAACACGTCTCGCTCAGTCCTGGAGGAGTCATTTTCAGCTGTCAAAAAATTCAGCTGGACCCACTCTCCCCTGCAAAACAACCTCTCACTTCGACCTTTCCCGCAGCTCGGGCTTGGGGCCAATTCAGAGTAAAGTTTAATCATGAGTGTGTTGAAAAATCGTAAATAGGTCAAGTAGGATTCTGTTTATAGTATCTGGCAACACACAGTTTGGTTTTGAAGTGAAGCTTGGTCCCGAGGTGTCACACGGTGAGCTTTGTACTGACAGCAAACTGAATGTGCGATCACAAGTGTTTTATTTCCAGATTCAGAGTTTATCAAATCAAAAGGCGTTTGTGTGACGTGAGGGTGTGCTGTCCACTGTGTCAGTGGGTCTTATGACAAGGACAAAGCTGAACAAAGTCAAAACAGAACTTTATTAGAAGGTTTGATTCCTGGACCTTTGGCATGTTTCCACTGGATCTGGTGCCTTGCCTTGGAGCTCTGCACTTGTATGTTTAATACCAGAGCGCTCTGGGTCCTTAAATCAAATCTAAATCTGAATTATACTTTTTAATCATAAAGCCGATATCAATGATCCACAAAAAGACGTTTAGTAATTCCAAGTTTGTGCTGTGAGACACAAACTAAAGCTAGAGTAAATAAGAAACTTCTTCTGGTTTATTTTTATATTTTGGGTATTGACATGAGTGCCGTGCATCGATAAACAGGAAACAGCAGCTGTTGCTTATGTGCACTAGTTTTGTTTTGCTAAGTCTGTCAGCTTAACATATCAGTGTAATATATATATATATATATATATATATATATATATATATATATATATATATTACACAATTACATTATTCATGATAAAGTCAGTGTTTGGTGAGAAATTCAGTTTTTTGCTGTCGTGTGTTCTCTCCAGTTACATTTCTGTGGTGTTCAGTTCCACTTTAACTAAAGTAGCTCTGTGAGCTGAACAGGACTAGACGTATAAGTATAAGAAGATCTGGAAGATGAATCCAAGATGGCGGTGGGTTGTTTTCAACGGCCTGTGCTCATTGGAGAATGATGCTGAAAAATATTTTTTTCTTCTGCATTACTTCCTGAAGCCCTGGCCAATCAGTGCGACGCCGACGAGAGCAGGAGGAGAGTGGGGGAGCTCTCGGGGAGCCCGGGCTGAGCGTGAAGCTAAGCTAAAGCTACATTTTAAAGTTCATAATTAGAAAATAGAAAGGAATCCCTTCAAAATGTGACCTTTTTCAAATCAAATTAAACTGTTTTTATAAAGCACTTTTCATACAAATAGTAACACAAAGTGCTTTACAGTGAAACTTTCCAACACATGCCCACATCCCACCCAACCACCCGACAACCACCCCACAACCACCCTACAACCAACGGACAATCACCCCACAACCACCCTACAACCACCGGACAATCACCCCACAACCACCCTACAACCACCGGACAATCACCCCACAACCACCCTACAACCACCGGACAATCACCCCACAACCACCCTACAACCACCGGACAACAAGAGGCAGCAGGTACAGCAGGTACATATGGACCAGTTGTTAAAGCTGTGGCTGCACCGTCAGCCCACACCTTCAGTTTGATTCCTAACAACAATGTACTGAGGCCCAGACGTTGCAGTACTGCAGAGTGACCACTACTGCGTCTCACACACAGAGGGGGAGTGTCTTATCCAGGTCTTATAACAGATCCCTGGGCTGGATCCCCTTTGGGCGTAGTGTCTCTTGTGGACCCCCCTCAAAGGCCTGGGTCGGCTCACATCAGAACGTGAAACACTTTGATGAGCGCACAAAGTGAACCAGTGGAAACATGCAGGGTCTCACGCAGAGAGGAGGGCACTTTCTATTCTTGTGTCGGGTGTCGTCAGCGTTCTACACTTTCCCTTGGACTATCATGGTTCAGATCTGGTAAAGTGTTCAGTGCAGACCACAAATGTATTTACAGTAACAATATATTGAGCTTTTACAAAACACAAAAAAGGTAGATATAAAGCATGCTAGACCGCGCGGGTTAAAAACTGAGTCGGAGGAGTTCATTATGGTAGAATTTGCATTTTAGATTTCAAAATGCAGATGTTTTGACCTGGTTTTATTATTAATATCTTACCATATATTAATATTAATTCATTCATATTAGAAACAAAAAAATGTCTGATAAAACTAAGGTGATGATGTTTTTGCTTTAATAAGTTGAACAGAAAGGTCAAAGGTCAAATGTATTTTTTTGTATATCTATAAACAGACACACAGCCTCAAAGTGCTGCTTTCGTCCCGGTGAGCGTTTCGGCCCAGTCTGCACACTGAGCACTGGACCAGGCCAAAGTACAGTTACAATAGTCCATGTTATCAACGCGTGACCTGCTTTCCACATTTGGTTCGGGGGCAAGTAGGACTTAACTTTGCTTAAGATTCGAAGTCGGAAAAAGCCATTTTTCACCACTGTACTGATCTGTTTGTCAAGTTATCATCAGGAAAAACACCAAGACTTTTCACAACAGGAGAACAACATTTTAAAAATCAGGACAATCAACAAATACTACAATTTCAGTCTTTTTCATCAGCAGCAATATCCAGTTCTCAACTTCATTTTGGCCTTTGTGGACGGACTTCAGACAAAAAATGACCGTGACATGTTTGTGGACAAAATCTCCGACAATCTTCAACATTTGTGGATTTACAGATTGGATATTTCTTTCAAAAACTCTGAATTGCTTGCGCTAGAGAGTCATAAACAACACAATCTGAATAAATCACGCATATTCAAATGACATCGCTCTACTGTAACCGTGCGTCAACTGTTTCTCAAACCTTGCAGCATCTTTTTGAGGACAAATCCGTCACCACCTTGAGCGTAAACTGTCGCAGCGAATCGGGGGAAGTTCTTTGCGGTGTTTTTGTCGCTTGTCTGTTCTAACAATACCTTTTATTTTTAGGGACGCTCTTCGTTATTGTCCTCTCCCCTGCGTCCGTCCGATGACTATTGTTTCGTAATCTGCGGGTCTCAAAGTCTTGACGGGGAACAATGGAGGAGGTTGTGCACAAAACGCTGAACGGAGCGGAGCGGTTTGACAAGGTTGTTGCCCGCCCTCGCCTGAACCTTTTGGAGCATTTCCCGAGGCGTGATGGGAAAATGGAAACAATCGGTGAGCTAATTAATGTCAGGGAGCTGCTTAGACATCCAGGCGCAGACGTGACTGACACGGCAGGTAACAGAAGAGGATTGTGTGTCGCAAAAGGGTGCTGTATCTCGTCGTTGAAACGCGTGAATATGCAACTAGATTATTTTTCAAACTTTCACAATAATCATCTCACAGTAAATAAGTTGTGTCTCTTTTTTAAGTGCATATACTTTACTTATTTACTGTTGCTGTACTTTTTTATAATGTCAGTAACATCAAGAGGAAAACATTTTAAATTTAAAGATATCTATTTAAAACTTCTCCTGTAGTTTACTCACATAAATGTAAGAAAAAATATTTTAATATATATTTTCATCATGTCATGTTTTCATGTAGAAATAAGGCATTTTATGTGTAAAAATGGCCAAAAATACACATATTTGGGACATTTAAAACTGAAAAATGGACAGAACCATGTTTAAATATCTTGGTTCATTTTGTACACATATTTGTTACTGAGGGGATTTTGGACTTCTCATTTAGTTTTAAGTAAACTAGATTAGACTGAAAATTGTCCTAAAAATGCAAATTTCACCTCTTTTTTTTTCACTTCAATAAATCAGTTTTGAGTTAAATATGTTTTTTTTAATCCTTCTGTACGTTTCATCAAAATCTTATTGAGTCCAAGACTGTCCCAAAGAAATGGATGAAGTGGGTTAAATGGATTTTTTTTTTTTTTTTTTTTTTTTTCAGTTAAATCTCTCAACATATTTTTTTCATGTGGAAACAACAAATGTATCCAATCTGCTCCTACATTTTTTATTTAATCCACTTCATCCATAGATTTCTCTGGGATGTTGTAACATCTGGGATGTTGCAAAGGCCGTTGTCTTAAAATGCATTTTTCTCCCTCGGCACATAACGATCAGCCTTAAAGTAGATCCCACACCAAACTGTACAATCTTGGCAAAACCAAGATCAGTTTTTTTGTTTTTTGGTCAGTTTGCTCTCTCAACATATCAGCTTTCATTTGAAAATAATAAACCTATCCTGTCTGCTCCTAAAGAGGTTTTATGTCATTTAATCAATTTTGTGATTAAATTTGTTGGAGATATGCATCAGTATTCTTTTTCATATCAGAAAAAAAACTTCTATTGACAAAAAGGACATTCCAAAGGTATCCAACTATTGTTTCCATTGCAGTAGTTTAATGTGCCAGGTACAGAATGAGGTGTTAATGTTGAAGATCATTTGCAGTGCTTTATTTATCTCAGTCCAAAATGTATGAAGGGTCGGATTATCCCAAAACACATCATAATGTTGGGCCATTCGGCAGCCACAATTTCAACAGGCATTTTCTTCTGAACAGTGAGCACTTTGACAATTCTTTTCAAACACGTACTTCTCCACTGAAATGCAAACACTATAGGTTCCCTCTCCTCACCCGTTACACTTTTTCTCACTTATTTTCAATGTTAGCATTTCGAACCATTGAATAAACGCTTATTTTATACCTTATACCTTCTCCCAACATAAGACTTTCCGCTGTAGCCGAGTTAAACTTCACTTTTAATTCGGAGCAGAAATAGAGTACAGAAAAAAAGTGATTTTTGGAGGAATTGGGGAAAGTGCTGACGATGCTGTGCGGTGAATGGGTTTATTTCAGTGAGCGAGTCTCCGGCAGAGGTTAGAAGACTTCAGTACGGCTCCGGTGCAGGGGAAGCGCGCCTGTCTGTGGAGTTTGACCTGGTTTCGACAGTTTTAAGCTTCACGTGGAGGAGAGAGACAGCGGCAGACGACAGCCAGAGCTAAACTGTCAGGTGTGAACGGAGGCTAAACCAGGGACACGAACTACAGAGCTGAATCGGAGAGTCGGAAATACAGCTTGAGACCGAATGCGTTAATAATAGTAGAATTATTCAGAGGCATAATAATGGCTTGCCTGTCCCAAACTCGGGTCTGCATATGGACCCGGCTCAACCAGAACCCGCACACGAGAACAAGTGCGCAGTGGTGTCAGGAATAGAAAGGAACGCCCGACGCTTAACGAATACTGGTTCGATACCTTTGCAGCCCTTCCTCAGGTTCTCCCGATCTCTCTGAGCTCCAATCCACTGACGGCTCCATTCGGCCTGTCCACAACCCCGCTTTTGTCACCAACTTCTAAGCGGGCCATCGCCTTTACCACACGATTAGCCCGACTCTGATCCTACTCAAATGGAAACACAAAGCACCTCCTGCGCATAACTGCTGGTTACAAGAAATTCTACAGTGTATCCATTTAGAAAAACGTATGTGCTGCAACCAATGGATCACACAATACATGGGCCCTTTATACAATACAATTTTCTTTTTTTTTCTTCATATTTTGTTGATTGACTATTATTATTATTACAAATACAGGTGTAGATTCCCGACTATTCTCCTATTTTCTTGCTGGGGGGTTGTTACATAGACATAGACTGCTGGAACAAGAAGAAGAAGAAGAAGAAGAAGGGGGCAACCAAACAACAATTCAACAACAATACGTCAATCAAGGTGCAAAGACAAAGGACGAACAAGTCTACGGAACAATAAAAAAATCCTATTGTAACCCATATTGAACCCCTCACTAAAACTAGAATGGGTGTTGTTGCAGTTATTTTCTATGAGCTGAATTAGCCTGAGTCCGTCCCTCCATGTCCCGCTGCGTTCAATAGCATGAATTCCCTCTTTTTACACAGTTTGAGCTGGTCATCTAAGCAGCTTGTAACAGCTCTGCAGACTTAATGCTTTTTATAGTTATTCGGCGATGCCAAGCCCAAGACAATATTTCGTAAAGCAAGGAAAATCATGTAGTATTTTGGAGATAGTGTTAAGTTTGCTAGTTTTTCAAAAGGACTAGAATGACCTGCTTGAGCAACGAAATAGATGTTTTTTGTACAGCGATGGCAATTTGGGCATTAAAAGCAACACAAGTCTTTAAAAGTGCATAGACTTGAAAGGGAGACACTTTATGGACAATCGACTTTTAAGTGCTGCCTCATCATTAGTTTAGAGTGAACAATCTTGTACGTCCTGCACTTAAAATTGAAGTGTTCAGAACAGTTCTGTTTTCACTTTCCCCCTATCTCCGCCCACATCTCTGTTCATCCAGGACCAGGTCATTTAAGGTTCAGTGACACTTGTTGTTTTGTTGTTATTAAGCTGTTGTAGATTAATTATGTGCTTAATGATGACTATAATATTGACCTATGTTTGTTAATAGTTTTCCAAATACCACGAAAAGGCCTAATATGTCTTTGAAAACTAGGGATGTCACTAACGATTATTTTAGTAGTTGACTATTCAGCGATTCAAATAATTGTTTCTGTTGTAAATGTACACTTTTTAAATTTAAAAACATTTAAAATTTACATTATCAACCAAATAAAAGTTGAAATATGTCGACTGAAGGATTCCTGATTGAGAATATATGTAAATAAAGTGTATTATCGATGACAAATAGTTATCATTTATTCTTTTTGACATTTTGATTTCATAATGTTGCTGCCTTTTGGAGTCTTTTGACATGTGTTTTGAGTCTATATGGTTCAGTTAACGATTAGTCAATTATCAGTTTTTATAGTCAATTTTTTTTATAGTAGAATTGAATATAGTATAGTATATGTTGCAGAATTTTATAGAATTGAAAACACATGGAGCATGTTCTGGAGAAGACAGATATGACTGCATGGAGTACTCAAACATTAATGATGAAACAAACGCAACTCCAGGTATATTTGGATACGAAAAGGGGAAAAAAAGGTTAAATGTCCATTAACAGAGTATGTGCCCAGAATGAAACGCCTTATATTCTGTCCGACTCGTGCGTCTCCACAGTCCCCATCAGATAATTGAATTCATATTTGCCGTCAGTAATGATGTGGCAAAGCGCACACTGACAGTCTATTACAGCCTGTGCGTGGAGCCAGTTATTTGAGTCTGGAGCTAAACCACAGCCTCCACCTGCACAGTACGGATCTGAATGAGCTTTGCATTTTGATATGCCATTTCTCAGGTTTATTGGACCCAGATTGGATGCAACGATACTTTATCGAGCAATTTTGGGGGTTTCGCAATCAAAATGTAGTAATTAATGGTTGCTATTCACCTTATTCCGGAAGTTGCCTTACGCGCCGCCGTCTTGTTTCTGTTGTATTTGTTTACATGGAGCAGACGAGCTCAACAGAAAATAAGTTCTACATGGACTAAAAAGCCGTTTTCAGACTGACCAGGAAATCGGTGCGTTGTTGACTTGTTGTTGCTCGTGTTCATTAAACATTTTACACAAATCAACCTACTTTATGTAACATTTTAGCGGCGAGACTTTTCCCTCGTTCATCATTAGCTTTAACGGAGTTCTCATCAAACGAAAGTGCGTTTACAACAAAAGTGCAAAAAACGGCAAAAGTGGGCGGGGCAGAATAAGGTCAATACCTCTTCAGAGAACTTAAAGGACAAATATTATGCATAATTTGTATTGTTATTGGCCTTTAAACATTCTCTTGGTTATCTTTACTTTGACATCACAAGTTTAGAACAAAAATAAAATGTTTTACATAGAACAATATAACTTTATCACTGCATTGGAAAAACCCATATTAACTTAGCTGTGGCTCCATCTACTGGCTGCCGAGGCAATTGCATCTGTGTAGATGGCAGAAAAGCTCAGAGCGAGTCTGATGATGATGATGATGATGATTTAAGGACTTGAAACAGCAGAAGAGTCTCGGGTAAGTGATGTATAAAATGGGAAAAAATGTCACACGTCGAGGGAGTTCAGCAGGAAGTGTTTTTGACAGAGAGGGTTTTCTTACCAGGATTTCTCAAACTTGCATGAATGAAGCTAAATGCAAGTCCAGGTATGTTTTTTTTTTTTTGTTTGTTTTTTTAATGATGGGACATTGTTAGAACATGGTTAAAAGCTCAGAAAAGTCACTGTAGCAGAATAAGTGTCTTTAATGTTCTTGTGTCTCCACGTGGTCTAACTCTGCTTTTGTATAAGTTAAGTCAACTGTAAAAGGTGCCTTTCATAACTCTTCTGGTAATGGGTCTGCCACCTGCTGGTTTACATTTACATTTTTTTTATCTTCATGCATTCATTAAATTATACGCATTTACATTGTATTAAAAATACCTTGAAAAACTGTGAGCGGGGTCCTCTCATCACAGATCTGACCTGTAACTTGTTCTAAAAGTAACCCTTAACTGTGAATGTAGTATGGAACACAGCGCCGTTTGCTGGACAAATGCGTGTTATGCAGTTTTTCACACCTAAAACAGTTTCTCTTCGAGCCTGAGAGTGAGCAGTCGAAAACTGTCAAGTCTGAAAAAGAATAAAAATCTCTGGTCTGAAAAAAGAACCTGGAAGAGCTTCCTTGGTCTGACCTGGAACTTGACCTGGTGGCGCCAACTATTTATCTTCATAGATAAGTTTAATCTTACGGTTACTTTAAGTAATATAATATCTGCATGCAAGGATCAGGATCACCATGGCAGACCCTCCGACAAAGTTGCATAGTGCACCTTTAAAATGCTTATGACTGGACGACTCATTTAACTAAAACGCAGTTAAGAGAAATAGATTTCAAATTTTGCTAACATCTTCACAAATTTTACTCCAGTTTAGCTCTTTTTGTTTTTGTTTTTTAATTTTACTTCCTGGTCATAAATGATGACATCACACCAGGAAATGACCAAGAAACATCCTGTACACTGGGCCAAAACTTCTAATGTTACAGATTTGTTTTTTGTTTTTTTCATTTGACAAAGAAATTAATTGAATCAATGTTTAAAGGGTCAAAAAAATAGTTTCTTTTGTGTAAATTCTGCATAACCTTTGTCTCCCCAGTGTGATGTCATCAGTTTGTTTACTTCCTGTAATTTTCAACAGATTTTTCAACTTTTCTCCACAAACAGCGACCTGATTGGTGTAAAACTACAATTTATGTTTACAAGACGTGTTAAAACACTGGACAAAATCAAAATGAGAAAATCATAAAAACCTGTCATACACACTTTAAAACTGTATGTGCGTTTATTAAAATCCCCTGTCAGCTGCATCTCAACCTCGTCAGAATATGAAAATGTATTCCATCTTCACTTGTAGCTGTGAGGAGGCAGTGAATGTGATGTGATATGAAATATGAAAAACTGGAGAAGGGATTACTTAGGCTACAGCTCGACCTAGTGGCTGGTTTGGTAACAGCTCCTACTGTACTGTCAGTCACAGTGTGTAATCCAGATAAAGACACATTTATGATTATTGTATAGACAGCAGTCACTACATAAGTTAACAGTGCTTTTCACACGGTTTAAGGTAATGTTTGGTTGTGTACTTAAGGCGAGACACTACTCAATTTTTTTGTTTTTTGGTCTGTTTGCTCTCTCAACTCTCTCAGCTTTCATGTAGAAACAACAAACTTGTCCAATCTGCTCCTAAAGATGTTTTATTCTTTCGTTTACTCCACTTCATCCATAGATTTCTCTGGGACATTGTAACTTCAAAGGCCGTTTTCTTAAAATGTATTTTTCTCCCTCGGGACATAAAGATCAGCCTTAAAGTAGATCCCACACACACCAAACTTTATAATCTGGGACTGAACAAGATTTTTCACAAAATGTACAGAAGGATTTTTTTATATCTAATTTTAACTAATGAACAAATAACCTGGTTCTATCCATTTTTCAGTTGTAAATGTCCCAAATCTGTGTATTTTTGGCTGTTTTTACACATCAAATGCTTTATTTCTACATCAAAACATGACATGATGAAAAACTTGTAATTTTTTTTTCTTACATTTATGTGAGTAAACTACAGGAGAAGTTTTAAATTAAAATCTTTAAATGTAAGATTTTTTCCTATTCACCTGCAGTGTTTCACCTTAATAAAAAGCACAGCCACACTGCAAAAAAAAAAAAAAAAAATGTAGATAAGTTTATTTGACTTGAATTCAATATTAATTTCAACCACTTTGAATAGTTAAGGTGCCTTTTCTTCATGGACCTAGATGATTTCACTTGTTTAAAGGCGTTTTTGACATGTTTCAGGTCATTTCACTTGTTTGCCAATGAGGTCAGATGTTTTTACTAACCTCATTGGCAAATTCATTTTCTTATTTGAAGCTAATTTGAAGCAAAATAATCTCAGTCAACAATGTTTTGAAACCAGTGAACCAGTGTTGTCTACGGCACAAAAGCAATTAAATCTCCTCAAAAGTCAAAACTACTCAAAATAAGATTCTTGTTCTGAATTCAGGTCATTTTAAGCAATGCTAGATATTGAATTTGCAGTGCACATTATGGTATAGTACAGGATTAAAAAGTAGTTAAAAGCCATACTTCTTTTTCTCCTTCCTTTCTTCCCTCTATATTTCCTTCCCTTTCCTCCCTTCCTTCTGTCCACCTTCCTTCCATCTCCCCTTCCTTCTTTCCTCTTCCTTCCCTCTGTGCTTCTTTTTCCTGTCCTCCTTCCTTCCCTGTGTCCTCCCTTCCTTCTTTCCTCTTCCTTCCTTCTCTATACTTCCTTTTTTCCTTCCCTCTGTCCTCCCTTCCTTCTTTCCTCTTCCTTCCTTCTCTATACTTCCTTCTTTCCTTCCCTCTGTCCTCCCTACCTTCTTTACTCTTCCTTCCTTCTCTACACTTCCTTCTTCTTTCCTTCCCTCTGTCCTCCCTTCCTTCTTTCTTCCTCTTCCTTCCTTCTCTATACTTCCTTCTTTCCTTCCCCTCTGTCGTCCCTTCTTTTTTTCCTCTTCCTTCCTTCTCTATACTTCCTTCTTTCCTTCTCTTTACGTCCTTCTTTCCTTCCCTCTGTCCTCCCTTCCTTCTTTCCTCTTCCTTCCTTCTCTATACTTCCTTCTTTCCTTCCCTCTGTCCTCCCTTCCTTCTTTCCTCTTCCTTCCTTCTCTATACTTCCTTCTTTCCTTCCCTCTGTCCTCCCTCCCTTCTTTCCTCTTCCTTCCTTCTCTACACTTCCTTCTTTCCTTCCCTCTGTCCTCCCTTCCTTCTTTCCTCTTCCTTCCTTCTCTATACTTCCTTCTTTCCTTCCCTCTGTCCTCCCTTCCTTCTTTCCTCTTCCTTCCTTCTCTATACTTCCTTCTTTCCTTCTCTATACTTCCTTCTTTCCTTCCCTCTGTCCTCCCTTCCTTCTTTCCTCTTCCTTCCTTCTCTATACTTCCTTCTTTCCTTCCCTCTGTCCTCCCTTCCTTCTTTCCTCTTCCTTCCTTCTCTATACTTCCTTCTTTCCTTCCCTCTGTCCTCCCTTCCTTCTTTCCTCTTCCTTCCTTCTCTATACTTCCTTCTTTCCTTCCTTCTGTTCTCCCTTACTGTAAAACTTGGCTCATGCAACCACAAAAATCCAATACAAATCGACACTAAAAGAAGCCACAAAACTAGATAAGTATTGATGCAAAAATATAAATAAAAAACTCATCATAAACAGGGCAAAGTACGATCTTTCCTCAACAGTTTTATAGAATGTATAAGACCACAATGTAACGCAAAGAAAAAGCTATTATTTATTGGTGAAAAGGACATAGTCACATAACAACCAGGGCTGGGTTACATACAGAATCCACGATACAATAGGATACTTGATTGTCAGAACTTGATCCGTTTAAAAGTGTTCTAAAATGATCTAGAATAGTAAAATGCAACTAATAAGTCACATTTTCAGCCCAGCAGATTCAGCCTTAAAGTGAATATGACAGTTTAGACGACACATTTCACTAAAATGTAGTGAACATGATTGTATTTAACATTTTACTTAGCATTTTGGGACATTTAAATCTGAAAAATGGACAGGTTTAAATTTCTTGGTTCATGTTGTACACATGTAGAAAAATTACTAAGAGGATTTTGGATTTCTTATTTAGTTTTTAAATCTAGATTGGACTGAAAATTCAAATTTCACCTCATTTTTTGACTTAAAACTTAAATAAATCAGTTTTAAAATTAGATATTAAAAAATCCTTTTGCACGTTTTGTCAAAATCTTGTTGAGTCCAGATTGTACAGTTTGGTGTAGGATCTACTATAAGGCTGATCTTTATGTCTCGAAGGAGAAAAATGCATTTTAAGAAAACGACCTTTGAAGTTACAACGTCCCTGAGAAATCTATGGATGAAGTGGATTAAATGGAAGAATAAAACATCTTTAGGAGCAGATTGGACACGTTTGTTGTTTCCACATGAAAGCCGGTATGTTGAGAGAGCAAAGTGACCAAAAAAATGGTTGACAGCACCAGTGTTGAGACAAGAAGTGTACATTTGAGCGTCCAGTCCAGATGCAGTCGAACAACGAAATGTGAAACAGGTGAGTTTTCCTCTTATTGCTCTTAGTGGTCTTCAAGTAAAACTAACGACTTATATTTGTCACTTGAAAAGAAACTGGTTTATGGAAACATGCCATTTTGGACAAATGCACTTCATTTCATTCACTTCCTTCATATTTTACAGCTTTTACCGCCCGGTGCTTCATGTTGCTGTATTAATATTGTGAGTATCTATGACATCGTTCGGCCTCACTGCATGATACCAGACCTTCTTTTCTGTGACTCGTTTCAGTTGGTCTCTGTGTGCGTCGGGTAAATAAAGGAGTGTGTGCAGACTCCACATGTTCCATTATAATGGCCCCTAATGCATTCTCACCACGGACTTCCCCAACATTACAATTCAATAAACACACAAGACTAATGTGTCTGTGACTATTCCTGCCTTCCTCCCTCTCTCATCTATCCTTTCCCCTCACCTCTTCCTCCCTTTTCGTTGGTCTTTTCACCTTCTCTCCTTTGTTATATCCTTGTTTCCTTCCTTTCTTTTGGTCTTCCTCATGGACTTCTGTAATTATTGCTTCGTTTTTTCTTTCCTCTATCCTTCTTTCCTTCTTGTCTTTATTCTTCCTTCCTTCCTTCCTTCCTCGCAGCCATTGTACATTTTATCCAAGTTTGGTTCCTTTATCCTTCCTTCTTTTCTTCCTCTTTTATTTCTTTCCTTCCAGCCGTAATTCTTCCTTCTTCCTTCCATTCTTCTTTCCTTGTCCGTCATTCCCTCCCTCCTTCCTCCCTCCTGTCCTCCACCCTTCCTTCTATTGCTCCCTCCTTCCTTTTTTTCCTTCCTTCTGTCTCCTTCCCTGCCTACATTTATCCCTCCATCCCTCCTGTCTTCCTTCTATCTTTCCTTCTTTCCTTGTGTGCCCTTCATTCTGTTGTCCTTCCTTCTGTCCTCCATCCTTCCTACCCTCCTTATTTCCTTGTCCTCCTTCCTTTATATCCATCTCCTCCCGTTCTCCCTTCCATCCCACATTCCTTCTTTTCAATTTTTTCTATCCTTCCTTCCTTTCTTTTCTCATTCCTTCCTTGCTTCAGACTTTCTTTCCATCCTTTCTTCTCTCCTCCTTCCTTGTGCTCCCTCCTTCCTTATATCATCTTCCTTCCCTCCTTCCTTGTCCTCCTTCCTTTCTTCTATCCCTACCTCCTTCCATTCTTCCTTATTTCTGTCTGCATTCTATCCTTCTTCCCTTGTCTTTTTTCTTTCCTCCCTCCCATTCCTTTCTTATTTTCTTCCTTTTTCTGTGTTTCTATTCTCCATCCTTCTTTTCTTCTTCATTCCTTCCTTCCTTCCTTCCTTCCCCATATATTTCCTTCGGTTCTCATTCCTTCATTCCAACTTTCTATCTATCTTTCCTTCCTTTCTTCTTTTTTCTTTCTTCATTTTGTCCATCTCTCTCCATCTCTCCTTCCCTCCTTCTTTCCTCTTCCTTCCTTCTGTCTCTCCTTCCTTTCTTCTTTCCTCCTCCTTTATCCATCCTTCTTTCCTTCTAGCTTTCTTTCCTTCCTTTCTTTATCCCTTCTTCCATATGTTTTCGTTCCTTACATCCCTCCTTCCCACCTTCCCTCTTCCTTTCTTCTGTCTCCCCTCCTTTCTTTTGCACTTCTTCCCTCTAACCATCCCTCCATCCTTTTATTTTCCTTCATTTTCCTTCCTTCTTTCACCCTTTCTTCTATCTTTCCTCCTTCCTTGTCCTTCCTTCCTTCCTTCCTTCCTTCCTTCAAAACTTCCCTCTGTCTTTCCTCCTTCCTTCAAACCATCCATGCCTTCATCCTTGTTTTTTTTCCTTTCCTTCCTTTCCCTTCCTTCTGTTATCCTTTCCTCTGTCTTCCCCTCCTTCCTTGCCCTTCCTTCCTTGCCCTTCTTTCCTTCCTTGTCCTTCCTTCCTTCCTTCCTTCCTTCCTTGCTCTTCCTTCCTTGCCCTTCATTCCTTCCTTGTCCTTCCTTCCCACCTTCCCTCCTTCCTTCCTTCCTTCCTTCCTTCCTCGCCCCCTTCACCTCTGTTCCGCTCAAACCTCTCATCTCTCCCCGTTGTTTGCGCTCTTCTGCTTTCCACTCGGCTCATTTGAAACCCCCCTCTCACCCCTCGTTCATATCCTGCCCTCTATCAAACACAGCCCGTGACTGTGCTGCCCCCTGGTGGTGCTAATCTGTTTCCACCAAAACTCCCACCGCAAGGATTTAAGCAATTACGTCAAGCTATTTCTCTCCATGGAAACGCTCAGGGATGGCCTAATTTCCACCGGGAAGACGGAGAAATAAGCAAATCCTGGTTTATTTGCAGCATAAAGACACATAGTTGATCCTCGTGTTGCAGAGCGATGCCAGCGCGGTGCTCACGAAACAGAGGCAGAAACAAGTCGCTGGAGCCTTTTCAAAGAAGCAGCGTTTAAAACAGGATTAAGAGCAAACGTGATGATGACCAACACTGAATCAGAGCAGATATTTGGGAAACAAGCTTTGAAAATGTGTGTTTTGTGCAAAGATAGGGATTAGTAGTAAAGTCATGTATAAGTAAGGTAGTTTTAGTAACTGATGTATAGCAATTTATCGATTACTGAGATTATCTGATCAACTCATTTATTAATGGAATAATCGTTGTCTGGACAATGCAAAGACTCCAAATATGAGAGAAGAGCTTCACAACTAAGAATGACTTCAAAAAGATGTAAGAAACATGTGCAAATGTGTGTGTCTTGGATCAAAATCAGGATGTCCTCATTTAGGTTTCTGAACCCTTGTGTCGGGGAACACTAGTGTGCCTGGAGCTGTGCCTTGAAAAAACTTTCCAATGTGAGTTTCCAGTATCACACGTGGATTCAGGGGAATTATTTACTGTTCTGGAGTGTCTTGTGAAAACCTTGTATCGAATAAAAGAAAACAAAACAACCATTGCCAAATTCAAGACTTGACTCAGGGGTGACATTATAAAGACTACCACTTTTCAGTAGGAGCGATTTGGTAATAATTTCACATTCTAATTTCGCATTCTGCTGCCTTTAGATTGAAAGTGACATCACAATGGCAGTCAAAACGTCTTTTCAAAAACAGTGTCCAAACGACTACCTTTGAAACAAGTTCTTCCATGCAGCCTTTATGAATGCCTGAGGGATTAAATCGACTATGTTTTTGGTGTGCCGCAAAATACTTTCAACCAATAAAGTAAGTGTGCTGTAACTCAAAAAAGGTTGAAACACTGTTCCAAACAACTAATTGATTAACTGAACAAATACTTGCTTGATTCATTGATTGATTAGCAAAAGAATTATTAGTTATAGCCCTGGAATGTTTTTGTTGATTGTTTCTTTGTTTTGTACAAAATGCATGCATGATCAAATATCTTGGCCTATCTGCAATTGCGTCTTTAAAGGACATATATTCTGCTACAGTGACTATTTTGAGCTTTAAACCATGTTCTAACGATGTTCTATCATCAAAAACACACCTGAAGTAGCATTCAGTTGCATTCACACTGTTTTGAGGAATGTTTATTAGAAAATCCTCCCCTCTCCGAGCATCAAACACACTTCCTGCTGAACTTCCGGGATTTTCGGACATGTTTTCAGCCTAGTTCACCTCCTTCGTGCCTCCAGCCCCTCAGAGGTGTGTTAAAACCGCCTAGATGTATTTTACTGTGTGGCACTGCTTCCAGCTTCAGCAGAGCTCGGGCTCTACAACAAATATCAACTGAAATCCCTGCGAATCAGCAGTGGTGAGCTCCTTGTGAGCTCATAACCCAGAGTACACAGCGCGTCACAGACACACGGAGGAGCCCAAATTCACCCGGGACCTGCACAGTGTAAGCCCAGATAGAAAAAGTCTATGGATATTTAACAAACTGTCATATTTACCAAAGGGATATTTAAAGATGTGACAAAGAAACATAATACTTTGTGCCGTGTATTTTACCTGAGAAAACAACAGGGCCATGAGTTCATAAACATAATTTCAGTGTTACAGCTCTGATACTTTATATCTTATGTCATTGTGCCTTTAATTGCTTTTTCATAGTTTCCACAGTGCACCAAGAGCCCATGGTTAACGTAAAGTGGGCCCTTTTAGTCATGTAGTATGATTAGACACACACACACACACACACACACACAGAGCACATACGCACACACACACATACACATTCACGCACACACACTCGCACGCACACACATTCACGCACACACACACACACATTCACGCACACACACATACACACACACTCACTCACACGCACAAATGCACACACACACGCTCACACACACACGCGCGCACACACACACGCACACACACACGCACGCACATGCACACACACATACACAGACACGCACGCACGCACACACGCACGCACGCACGCACACACACACACACACACATATACACAGACAGACACACACACAGAGTGTGGGGCTGAAGCACAGCTCATTACCCAGAGGCCCTGAGCACAGGCGGCTCTGGTGCCTGCCTCACTGCTGCAGGTGCCTGCTCACAGCTCATGTGGACTCACTCAAGTCACACACACTGGAGCCAGCGCTCTGCAGAATCTCAATGAGTGTTGACAATTAGAGTGACAAGGCGCAGTAGCTGTTCAAAGGTGCACTCAAGCCCCGGGTTTCAAACATGGCCGCCAGTTAGAGTCGATAAGTCCATAGCCCAGTTCAGTGGCGCTTGTCAGTGCCCCATTCATACCAGAAACCCTCTTTGTGCCTTCAGCTTTAGCTCTTTTTCACTGTTTTATTAAAGTTTTGCACGGAAAAAGCCCCCTTTCATGTACATTTCACAGACGTAAGTGCATGAGTAATTGTTGTAGAGTAAAATAGCCAGGTTCTGAGCTCTCTGTTGGCAAAGTTTTGTGAGATACGTTCATAAAAATCAATTCACTATACACTTAGCGGCTAGGTGCATTCACTGAAGCTAAAGATTTAAAAGCTGATTCATGTTTATGATCTGAAAATGGCTAAAATCGCAACAAAATCCCACTTTTGTGAAAGCTGTAGGTCCCTGTTGGTTTTGCCTTATTTACACAATTGCACAACCAGAGGGCGCCCGAGCGAGCACCCACATGCAACTGTGACGCCTCTGAGTGAAAACAGGTTCTCCAAAATGCCAAAATAGTAGATTAGACAGAGCAAACTTGAGACACTGCGGTATCTATGAACTAATCTTAATCTTGCATGGTTTGTTTAACTTGGATTTCACGTTGGTGGAGCAAACAGACAGCTTTTTGCTTCAGATGTATAACTATCGATCTTTTACCTGCACAAGCTGAGGTGAGCGGTTAACGTTAGCGACTTTACGACGTGATTCTTAAAAAATTCCAACGGAACATAAAGCGCACAGGACAAGGACACAGAGCAACAGTGGATTGGGCGTACGTTTGAAATGAACAATTAAACTTAAGTGCATTTTGCGTGACTAGAACTGTTTTTTCCCACCCTTTTTTCGCCAGGTGTTGGAAAAGTTTAAGCCCTGTAATAGTTAAGCATCTGGCACCTTTTGCTGATTGAAATCTCGAGAGTGAAAAAAACCCCGCATGATGGATGAAATGACAGAAAGTCCAGCCTTTTCAATCTCACCATGTTTTTTCCATGAGTGCTCCTTCGCCCGGCCAGTGTCCCTATTACACTGAGCACCCATGGGACCCTGCTGTAAGAACAATTCCTCCGACCGTGCCAAGCAATTTGCTGCTTCTGGCCTGCACAAATGGAAATGGTGTATGTTGCAGTTTTTTATTTCATTTTTTAGTTTACGGGGAGTCAACAGAAACTGGATTTTTCCGTTTGGATTTGGGGAAAGTTGTAATAGGCTTAAGATAAATCCAAATCAAGTTGTTTTTTTTTGAGCCGAGTTCACACCAGAGTCACTTTACCAAGAAAAGTTTGACGAGTTAAAAAGAACACAATGCGAGTCCTGTTAGAGAAACGTATCTGCTTTTCATGGTATAAGTCAAACCAGGAAACTTAAAAGTGCACTATGTAACTTTTCGGGTGTTTTGCATTTGTTTCACGACGACTTTTTGGTGACTGCGGAAGCCTCGAGAATCCCAGAGCGATAGAAGTACTGCGAGTAGGTCAGACTGCGGTTGTGCCTCTGTTTTATTTAAGTAGAGCATCCTGACTTGTGCTGCTTTGTGTGCTTTTTTAGCTTCACAAAGAAGGATAAGACCTGGAGCGGGTGGGGAGGACAGTGCAATGCGTCGCAAAGTATCGATAGCGGCTGACACGATGATGATATCGCAAACAAAATGTATAACACCAAAGTCTTCCATGTGAAAGGAATAATCTGTTTCATCTGTTTTTTAATGATAAATGGCAAAAAACAATAGACCATTTTGGATTTTCCTCAATTATACACATTATTCATAAATGTTCTCTCTAGAAGCCTTCATTCACATTATTTCAACATTTATTTGGTTAAAAATGTTATTCTAAGTCTCAGGGAAGAGCCCTTTCTCTGTTGCATTTTTCTATGCTTTAAACTGTTTTTGGTTATAATAAAATGCAATGCGGTTGAGTAAAGTTCATGAGAGACTAAATACAGCTTGTTTGTCAGTATATTATGTCTCAATCATAATATACTGTTTTATAAACCAATAAAAGATGAAATTGTGTTAAAAAAATATGAAATTAATTCAGTTCTATTGCCATGCCCTTATTAAAAAAAACAACCAAACCAAACACATACACAGGATGTATGTGTTTTACTTTTCTATTTTATTTTACCAATGGTCAGATTTTTCAGATGGTTTTGTCCTCAGGACCAGAAACATGTCCAGCACTTTTATAATACGAACGGCTTTAACAACATGTGCACCAAACCAAGACTGAACCAGGTCTAAACCAGGACTAAACCAGGTCTAAACCTGGACTAAACCAGGTCTAAACCAGGGCTAAACCAGGACTGAACCAGGTCTAAACCAGGACTAAACCAGGTCTTAACCAGGTCTTAACCAGGTCTAAACCAGGTCTAAACCAGGTCTAACCAGGTCTTAACCAGGTCTAAACCAGGTCTAAACCAGGACTAAACCTGGACTAAACCAGATCTAAACCAGGACTAAACCAGGTCTAAACCAGGACTAAACCAGGTCTAAACCAGGACTAAACCAGATCTAAACCAGGGCTAAACCAGGTCTAAACCAGGACTAAACCAGGTCTAAACCAGGACTAAACCAGGACTAAACCAGATCTAAACCAGGACTAAACCAGGTCTAAACCAGGACTAAACCAGGTCTAAAGCAGGACTAAACCAGGTCTAAACCAGGTCTAAACCATAAACAAATATTTTCTATACTTTTGCAGAGGGCCTGATCATGTCCCTGATTTAATTATGTTGAATAGCCCTAAACTGTTGTCTAAAAAGGATAATCAATATGGTATAAAACACTATTGTGTATTGGGACTATTCCTTATTGAAATTGAGTGTTTTTAGGCAAATTTGGCTGAATAATAAAGTAAAATTGTTCTTGGAGAAAAAAAGCGGGAAAAAAGTCCTCCTTTCTGTAGATGATATCATGTTTGTGTGAAGCAGCTCCTCCTGGTGTGTTCTCTGGATACTTAGCGCTCCATGTGGGTTAGTGGGCCAGTGCACTCTGGTCCACTCCAGCGCTCAGAACAGATGTGCCCTCGGTGGTCTCAGGCAGCCACGCCAAGGGTTGCCAGATCCAAACATGAAAATCCCAGGAAAGCGGCCCCGTCTGTGTGTCCAGTCTATTGCCGCCTTGTTTATTTCCCATTCAATTCCAGCTGCATGGGATAAACAGCTTAACCAATGGATTTCATCAAACTGAAACTCGAGTGATGTTTTTCAGAAAAGCAGAGAAGAAAACCTAGGATATCAGAATGAAAAATACAGAAAACATTCAATTGGGTTCATTCTTTTAACATAAATACAATGTGTTCTTTTTAAGGCCACAATAAGCCCTCCCCCTGCTCTGTAATAATGAGGATTTTTTAAAAACTCAGACTTTCGGTTAAAAAATGTTTGGCCACTTTTCTAAAAACATGGCCAGTGACAAAGAATCCGTTCTAAAACTTTGAGAAATGAAAAATAAAACTGCATTTTAGTTTTGCTTGTTTTCTGTGAATGTAGGTCTGTCTGCTCGTCAGTCATTGAATAATTGATTCATTGTTTGGTTTTCTCACTGTTTCTCTTCTGTAAATTCTGTAAAATCAACACTTTTGTGAAGCCCTTCAAGGTGACTGCAGTATTGAGGCAAACAAAAATACAATGAATTGAACAAGAAGTCAGTGGGTCTGTTTCTTTTATTACTGGACAAATACTGTGCAAAATTGACTTTGTTGAGCTTTTATCCACGTTCTTCCTTCATCAAAAAACATACCTGTAGCATTTAGTTTGATTTCTGTTTGTTTGATGATGCTGGTTTGTAAACCCTCTCTCTGTTCTGAACTCCTTCATGTGTGACGTAGATGATACTGACGTCATTTATCCCAGAATCCTTTGCAGTTTTAAGTCCTTAAATCATGGCCAGACTCGCTCTGAACATTTCTTCTGTCTAATCACGATAACTTCAACTTCGTCACCTCCCCTGCTTACTGCAAAGCATTGTGGGTATATATTTACATGTGTGTAATTGCCTCTGCTGCCAGTAGATGGAGCCACAGCTAAGTCAAAATGGCAACTCCCAACGCAGTGATAAAGTTATATTTTTCTTTGTAAAAGCATTTTATTTTTAGTTTTAAAACATAAAAATGTGTCCTTTAAAGCAACTGCAGGTAACTTTCTAGAGGTGGAAAGTCACGATTCAATGGAAATACAAAATTAGAACCATACTTCGGAACATTCAAGCTTAATATACGTTTTATGCAGTGTTGGGAAAGTTACTAAAACATTATATATTACTAGTTACAGTGCTAATGTTTGTATTACAAAATTACTGTCCCAAAAATATAAATTAAGTTACTTTGGCCGTTTGACAAATTTGCAGTTCCCCATTTTCTTCATAAAACTGTACAGCAGGGGTGTCCAAACTTTTTCCATCGAGGGCCACATATTGAAATATAGACCAAGCGGAGGACCACAAATCAATCGCGAAACGTTAAAAAAAGCTGCATTTATCTGATGTTTTAAGCTCCACCACATCTACATTCAGTCTCAGTGCCTTAATATCCGGTCTGTATTGCACCAAAATGTTAGTTATTTAGGTTGGAATTGTAGAAAATCTGAAATGTGCTGTAAAAAGTACTTCTCAGGACAGAGTGGAACAGTTCACCAGGAAGCCTAAGGGCCAAGAAAAATTGGTCTGAGGGCCACATTTGGCCCCCGGGCCTGAGTTTGGACATGCCTGCTGTACAGTAATTGACAATATACTTCCAATCACCTGGACCTGGTCACTGTACTGTACTTTAAGTTTCAAATAAACACTTTTCAACCCTCACCCACAGTTTGAGAACCACTCGACCAAAGTGGTTTGGGGTCACTGGGTCAAATTCCCTCAAAGACCTTTGTTGACTGTCTCTAAAGAAGACTAGATAACAAATATATGTCTAATGTCTAATATACAAACAACTTTCCCTTGCACAGATTTTAGGTACAGCTCACATAATGAAAAAACTAACACTGGACACATTATGATCCTCATCTTGGACATTTTGAAGTTAGTTAGAGTACACTAGAGTGTCCTTCACACTGCTGATGGGTCAAATGCAATCTACAACACAAGAAGTTCATAATCTTCTGTAGACATAATAATAAGCAAAAATGTTCCTATACATCAATCATTAAACTTGCATTAACACTTTTCTCCCGTCTTGGTCCAAATGTTCCCAAAATGCGCTCCCTCATTGTGCACCCTCCCATTAGCAGCATTAGCATTAGCATGTAATTGAGCTAATTCCACAGCGAGAGCCCTGAACAGACTGAACCACGAGACGCAGACAGCCTCCATCAATCACACGCAACAAAATGTCACGTCAATCCTCCGAGAAATTATGCAGCGCCAAACATCTATTATGAAAACAGCGCGCTATCCAAACTCCAATTAGAGTCAGTCAAACAAAGAAGGAGTTAGTGTCGCAGAATGACAGGCGAAATGATGGAATATTGATCGTTTTGGGCTTTTGTGGAGAGGTGACGTAAGAAAATGCCAGAGGTTTAAGCATAAAGTTAGTTGCATACATTCTGTAATCAGGGGCGCTGCTAGCCATTTGGGTGCCCTGAGCAGAAATGCCCCCAAACCCGGTTCAAACGTGTAACACTTTCATGTCTGTAATACAACCTTGTGGTGACGGTCACTGAAGTATTTTACGGCCCGTAGGCTTCATTTGACAGGACAGTACAGGGTGAAATGATCGGGGAGTGACATGCAAGAAATGGTTCGGAGCTGGATTCAAACTCACAACCCTGCGGCCTGCCCCACACAACAGGCATATGTGCTATCCACTCCACCAAGAGCGGCACTATATGAATCACAATCCTGGGGCTCCTCCCTTTTTAAGAAAGGTTCTCTAGTTTCCTGAATTCTAGCATTTTCAGATGTAAGATTAATACCAACTTGTCACACTTTATCATGAGTACACACAGTCCCTGAATGTCCCTGCTCCGTCCCTGCTTTAGCGTCACACTCAGCGCTCTCTGGCTGTTCTGATCGAGGCTCTGGAAAACACTGAAGGCGCTAAACTAGACTATTCCAGACTCTTTCTGTTGCATTTGCATGATTTAGACATTAGTTGAAGTTGAAGCACTTTGGCTTTGCACTCGGGGCCCACCGATTTGTGATTTGAGCTTATTCCATTTTTTCAAAAGAGTTGTTGGTGTTTACATGGTTGTGTGCAACTGGGTAATTGCTAATATTCCGAATGTGAAAGGGTTATTGCCTGCATGTAAACTAGGGCTGCAATGATCAATCAACTAATCATGATTAGTCGACTCTAAAAAATAACTGACTATAATAATTGATAATCATAATCACCTGTTTTCTTCAGGATCGAGTTTAAGATTTTACTGTTTGTTTATACGTCTCTAAACAATCTAGCACTTTTCATTTCTCTGAAATAGTTCTGCACACTCCGGCAGAGCACTGAGGTCAGCTGACCAGCTGCTCCTGGACCGTCCCAGGTCGAGACTCAGATCTAGAGGAGACAGAGCTTTTTCTTTTGCTGGTCCTAAACTATGGAACTCTCTTAACTCCTGAACATGAGCTACTTCTTTTTAGAGTTTCAAATAGTTGCTAAAAACTTATTTGCACTGGCTTTTAATCCAAGCTGAGCTGGACATTTTTATTACACCTACATTATGTCTTTACTTTTAAATTTTCAGTATAAAATTCTTTTCTCAGTATTGTGTTATCGAACTTGTGCAGCAATTTGGGGCAATGTATCTGTTTATAAATGTGCTATATAAAAAATGTTTATAGACAATATAGACTTGTGTTAATATATAGACACATAGACACATAGACAGTGACATTATTAGATACAGAGACAGTGACTAATAGATTATTGCTTATTTTCATCAATAATACACTTTCTTCATAAATATTCTCCATCTAGAAGCTTTCAGTCGCTAGATTTCAACTTTTATTTTGCTGATTCCTGTTGTGTAAAGCACTTTGAATTGCCTCATGTACGAATTGTGCTCTAAACAAACTTGCCTTGCCTGATAATGTATTTTAAAAGTGTAAATATACAACAAAAATAATCATTTAACTAGTCGATGAATCAAAAACCAATAATCGCTGACTAGTCGAATACTAAAACAATCGACAGTGGCCGCCCTAATAAACGTTTTTCATCCATTGTGGTGAGTAAATGCGAGCTCTGGTGCTTGGTGGATGGTGAGTGCTGTCGTTGCAGTGTTTACATGCTGTATCTGGGGTTGTAGGGGTTCACTGACTGCATCTCGCTCAAGTTTTTCTAAAGCTCCAGCGCTTGTTTATGCGTTCTCCGACTAGGGCCCTGTGCACTGGGGCCACCGGGGTCGCTACATTATTGCTGCTGCAGTGAGAATGGAGCTTTTAGACGAGGACACGTGAGGAGACACGGAGACTAATTAGGGACAGGACAGGGACTGAACGTCTTAGCTTTTACAAGATTAGAAGTGCTGGAAAAGATTACAAAAACAGCCTATCAGATTCACAAATGACAAACGTGGGAAAAGTCGTTTCAGCCAGTCGCCTCCGTCTCCGCTCGGCGCTCTCAGAGGAACCATCAGCACAAATGAACAGGATCCGCTCATTTATAAAAGTCCCAACACATCCAGCTCTGAGTCTGAGTACAAACACTGCAGAAGGTCCAGAGGGAGGACATTCAGATTCAGCTGCAGCCAAGGACTCAAACCGACTGTGACGCTGTGTGTTTGGACCAAACAACGGCATCGCCACCAGCACCAAACTTTAGTTTCATTTGTGTTTTAGCAAAGGTGTATTGTATTTTTTTGTGGTGGAGGGTCCATCTGCCAATTTACAAGTCAGATCTGTGGAGAGTTGAGCCTTTTACAGCAAGAATGCATGTTTTTCAAGGTGTTTCTGAGCAAGAAAACATACGTAATTGAATAAATGTTTAATGCCATACTGTGGAACATCAATGCAGAGCAATAACAGGTGCCTACTACAAGCAAAATCACTACTACAAGGTGCAGGAGTAACTGTAGTAACTGTAGTAAAAATGTGTGCTTTTCTAACTTTGCATGGACAGTAGACAACTTGTGTATCAATCTGAGGTGGGACTTAAGTCGTTTTATGCAAGTCTCAAGCAATTCTCAAGTCTTTGGCGTGGAGTCCCAGGTCCGAGTCATGTCCTATGTCCAGGTTATGTCCCAAGTCAAGTCTAAGTCCTTTGTCGATTTTTATGAATGGTTAAAAGTATTAACTGCAAAGAGAAAACCGTTTTAAACACACCGTTTTTAAGTCCAATCCCAAAACTTAGTCCAGTCGTATCGAGTCCAAGTCACGATTTGCAAGTCCAAACCCAAAGTACCACCAAAGAAAAGATTTGGCTTTCTGAGTACCACCAAATCTAAACTGGGTCTATAACAGGACTAGTTCAGGTCTAAATTAGGGATAAAGTAAGTATTAAATAGGAATACACCATTGACACAACAGTTTTAACAAGAAATTTATCAAAACAAGAGCAAAAATTGATAATAAAATGTATGCATTATAATTGAAGAGTAGTACATGCACCACAGTTTGAGAATCACTGGTCTATTGCAATAATCAAATCAAATCAAATCAATTTATTTTTATAATGCCCAAAATCACAACAACAGTTGCCTCGATGGGCCACAGGTAAAAGCAGTTCAGATAACTGTCCCAGAATGCCCCTGTCCTTTGACCCTCCTTCGCGGCGAGGAAAAACTACAAAAAACCCCATGGGAAAAAGTAGAAACCTCGGGGAGAACCACAGTGAAGGAGAGATCCTACTCCCACGGACGGACAGGCTGCAGATGAACTAGGACTGACATCCACTTGGACTGTGGAGCCAGAACCACTCAAGAGGGAGGTGGCTTTAAAGAGTTCCTCCAGGAGGACGAGGAGCATTCCACCCAGTGTAGAGAGATCCTCCAGCAGGAGATGAGGAACAATTAATCTAAGTAGATGGAGTTCGTCCAGGCAGACGAGGTGTGGCTAATCCAAAGTTGAGGGAGTTCCTCCAGGCGGGTGGCGCATAGATCGTCCAGTGTAGAGATCGATCCTCCAGACAGATGGGGGTGGGGGGGTCGTCACTGGAGCAGCCGCATGGTGTCTGAAACAGTCTCCACTCCCGGGGAAGTGGAGAGAAAGAGAAAACATGTGAACAGCAATGAACAGACTACAGTTGAAGTAATATTAAATATTGTTGATAGGTAAAGTAGGAAGAACCAGAGGATAGTGTTCAAGCTGCCATACTTCCCCCAGCAGAATTGCTCCAAGGGCAGCGTAGCTAAAACTGTAGGTTTTTATTTCTGTTCCTAACTGGCCTGACCATAAGCTATTTCAAAGAGCCTGGTCTTAAATGTAGAGACTGTGTCGGCCTCTTTTACATGAACAGGGAGCTGGTTCCATAACACAGGAGCTTGGTAGCTAAATGCTCGACCTCCTACTGTGCTTTTAGAGACTCTGGGGACTAACAATAGTCCAGCATTTTGAGAAGGGGCTCTGTTTGGATGGTACGCTACTATTGCATCTTTGAGGTAGGATGGGGCCATATTATTTAAAGCTTTATAAGTCAGGAGGAGGATTTTAAATTTGATTCTAGACTCAACAGGAAGCCAGTGAAGAGACTCTAACACTGGTGAAATATGATCTCTTTTTCTAGTACCTGTTAATAATCTTGCTGCTGCATTTTGAACCAGTTGAAAGCTTCTTATAGAGCTTTTAGGACACGCTATAAGCAGGGCGTTACAATAGTCTAATCTGGATGTGACAAATGCATGGATGAGTTTTTCGGCATCATCTCTGGGCAGGATTTTCTAATTTTGGCTATGTTACGCCAAATGAAAGTAGGCTGTTTTACAGGCTTGATTTATATGTGCTTTGAACGAGAGATCTTGGTCAAATAGGACCCCAAGGTTTCTTACAGTAGAGCTGGGGCTACAGTGATATTGTCCAGAGAAACTATCTGGTCAGATAAAGAGTCTGCAGTGCTTAGGGCCCAGCAGAATGACCTCGGTTTTTCAGGGTTAAGGAGCAGATAATTAAGAGTCATCCAAGTTTTTATGTCTTTCACGCAGGCACTAAGTCTGTCTACTTGATGGGTCTGATCAGGTTTCATTGATAAATAAAGCTGAGTGTCATCTGCATAGCAGTGGAAGTTAATGCCATGCTTTCTGATGATCATACCTAAGGGCAGCATATAAAGTGTGAACAGAACTGGACCGAGTACTGAACCCTCTGACACACCGTAGGATACTTTAGAACATGGGGAAGATCTCTGGTTTACATTAACAAACTGGTACTACCTATCAGATAGATAGGATTTAAACCAGCTTAGGCGGTTCCACTGACACCTATATCACATTCTAACCTCTGCAGTAGAATGTTGTGGTCGATGGTATCAAGCGCTGCGCTGAGGTCCAACAGAGACCAGGATTGAGACCTGTCCATCATCAGCAGCTAATAACAGATCATTTGTGACTTTAACTAGTGCAGTTTCAGTGCTGTGGTACGCAGGAACCCTGACTGAAAAACTTCAAATAAATTATTGTCCTGCAGGTGGCGACAAAGCTGTTTAATCACAATTCTTTCAAGGATTTTAGAGACAAAGGGCAGATTAGAAATAGGTCTATAGTTTGCCAGTATGTCAGGGTCTAGATTAGGCTTTTTCAAAAGTGGTTTAATCACTGCATATTTGAAGGACTGAGGGACATAACCGCTTTCTAGTGAAGTATTTATTATATTAAGAATGGGATTTATAATTAGGGGAGAATTTCTTTGAGGAGTCTACTTGGGATTGGGTCTAAATACAAGTTGATGTTTTGGAGGACATAATGACTGAAGTTATCTCTGCCTGATCAACAGCAGTGAACCTATCTAGTATTACTGAAGGATTTGTATGGGACACTAGCTTTGCAGTCTGGGCTTGCTCGGTACTAATAGTGGGAGTCATTGCATTTAGTTTATCTCTAATAGTTGTGATTTTGCTGCTAAAGAATAGAAGAAAGTCATTGCAGCTTAGAGTAACTGGTATTGAGGGTTCTACTGCAGCTGTGACAGTTTGTCAGCCTGGCTACAGTGCTGAAGAGAAATCTAAGAGTTATTTTTATTTACTTCTATTAAATTTGAATAATATCTGGTTTGAGCCTTACGCAGAGCCTGCTTACAAGACAGAAGGCAAGTTTTCCATTCTTTTAGGGATTCTTCTGTGTGGGAGCGTGGGATCTCTCTAGTTTTCTTACCCTTTGTTTGTGAGAACGTAGTTCTTCATTGTACCAGGGGAGGCTCGTTTGGCCTGATTACTTTCTGTTTAAGTGGAGCTGCAACATCAGAGCAGCTTTAGAGAGTTGACCATTGAGTCAACAGAGTTATCAATAGCACTGGGACTGGCGCTGTTAACGACAGGATCACATGACGTAATATTAAATATTGGTTCTATTATTTCTCTGAACTTTAAAATAGATTTTTCAGATATTGTCCTTTTCATTATAGTTTTAGTCTGAGGAGCTGGATAGTCATAAGAATAAACTGAAAGGTAATTAGGAAGTGATCTGACATTATTGGGTTTTGGGGGAAGACATTTAGGTCACTAATCTCTATTCCATAAGTTAGACCCAGGTCCAGAGTGTGCTGGTGACAGTGGGTTGGTTTATTTACTTTGAGTGAAACCAATGCTTTCTAATAAAGCGCTAAAGGCATTACTGAGGCAATTATTTTCATTCACATGAATGTTGAAATCCCCAACCACCACAATATTTTCCCAGTCTAATACTAAATTTGATAGGAAGTCAAAGAATTCTGTTAAGAACAGTAAGTGGGACCGGAGGTCGATAGATTATTATGAGCAAAACAGCTTTTTTGGTTTTTCCAGTTTGGGCAGGTGATTGATAGGATAAGGCTTTCAAATGAGCAAGACTCATTATTAATTTTATTAATTTTAGGACTCAGGAGTAAACTAGAATGTGAGATTACTGCCACCTCCCCGGCCTGAGCTCCTGGCAGCTTGAAAGTTAACATGACTCTGTGGGGTGGCCTCATTTAATCTGACATAATCATCTTGTTGAAGCCAAGTTTCAGTTAAAGCTAAAAGATCAATATTATAATCGTTAATTAATTCATTAACTAAAAGTGATTTGGAGGAAATTGACCTAATGTTTAGCAATCCACATTTTACATGCTTTTTTATTAGTTTATTTGTATCATGTGTAGGGATTATTTGTATTAAGTTATTTGGTCTGACACCTAAATTATCTGTGTTTGGATCTGATTTATTGGCGTTATTTACACGAGGGACGCGCACAGTCTCTATTTGCTTTGACTCTGAACACTTGATCTGTGACAGCTGGCGAGCTTAGCGACAGAAGAGACTCTGCACCAGGACTGACTCATATTTAGGCGTCACTTTGGCGACTAAGGCTATCGGAAATTCGAACTAAAAGTGATGTACCCTCCAAGTCAGATGGATGCCATCCCCTGCGTATGAGCCGGCTTTCCCAGAAGCACTCAATTGTCAACAAAGACTACGTTGTTTTGGGGGCACCAACTAGACAATCAGCAGTTGAATGCTGAAAAGCGGCTGTACATTTCAGCATTGACCCGATTGGGGAGGGGACCAGAAAATATTACGGTGTCTGACATCGACTTCGCAATTCACACACCGCTCCAACCTGCAATTTGAGCACTTCTGATTGTCTCCGCCGGGTGTTATTACCACCTCCGTGAATCACGTCTGACCCGGAACCTCTGACTACTCTGTTTTAAAAGCCTAAGGTTTCTTCGATGTCACCCATTCTGGCCCCGGATAACACCTAACTGAGGCTGCTGGCAGCTTCATCTCTGACTATGGAACTTCCAATCACCAGAGTGTCACGTTGGCGGCGTGTGATTGCCGAGTGGGGCAAACCTATTGCAGGCAGAAAGCTTATGGTGCACCTAAAGGCTGGCGTTTAGCGCATCGATCCCTCGAACTGTCACAAATCTATCCCTGTCTTGTTCCTGGTCTGGTCGGCTGCGCGGGAGGCGCTGGGGGCTGGTCTTATCCTGAGGCTTAGCCTGCTACCGCTAACACTGCTAACTATGCTAACACTGCTACCTGCGGCGCCGGTCGGTAAACCTGATGCTACGACCTGGCTATAGCTAGACTTTAGCTCCTCCACAATGCGGATCCGCGCTTCTAACTCTGTAACCCTGGCTTCCAAAGCTACCACTACGCTACACTTCACGCAACTCTCCCTGTCGTCAGTGAAAGAAGCAGGGTTCTGACTCAACATATGACAACTTGAACAGGTAAGGGCGAAAGAGGCGGAGGACGGGCCAGCCATGGCTAGTCGGCTGAGCTGCTCCGGTTGATGATAGCGGGCAGGGGGATTTAATCCACGAAATACTGAACAAAGTGAGCTAAATGAGGCTCCGGGTTGTTTAGGGAGCAATTAAACGTTCAATTATGTGTAGGAGGGTAAGATAGTTTTTGTATAATTCGTGGATTAACAATAAAGTGTGGAGAACGATCACTCGCAAACGCAGAATAGACTCACCGGATGTGACGTGGACGTTTAAATAATAATAACAGACTTTATCTCAGAGGCAATCGGCTCATAATCAAACACACAACACAATTCTATAGTCCATACAGGCCCACAAGTGGACAGTAATGCAGAGCTGTGGTCGACCAAAGAAATTCTTGGTCGACTTAAGACCAGCCCTATCAACCGATCAGTCGACTAAAGGAGGGTGTGGCAAAAGTATGTCAAAACTGTAAAGTATTTCCATTTATCTAAACCAAACTGCACTCAAAAGAACACAACTGTAGAGAAGTTCATGCAAAAACAACTATTTATACAGAAAAGTACAAGGAGACTGTTTTTAAATGTTAAGACTCCAAAATCTTCAGCATACTCACTTCATATCTTCTCGTTTTTGCCATTTTAATCATTTTATGATAATTTAATAGAAATACAATGATTAGTCGATTAATTAAAATCTTGGTCGACAAAGATACCGTCGACTTAAACGACTACAGCCCTACAGCAAGGACAACAATGTATGGATTTAAACTAAATATCAATCTAACGATACTGTCAGAGGAAAGGAAAAGTGTCCGTTCTCATGCTAAAAAATGTATACGTGAAATGTTTGAATGTGAGATCCATTGTTTCTATTTCAGTTTACCTGCACATAATTTAACTTACTGATCAGTTTAAAGTGCCCATGACAGGTTGGACTACTCATTTAACTAAAATGCAGTTAAGACAAATATATTTCAATTTCTACTAAAATCTATACACATTTTACCACAGTTTATCTATTCTTTTAGGTTTTTAATTTCACTTCCTGGTTGTAAAGTATGACATCACACTAGGAAATTACCATAGCAACCACACTGTACACTGGCCAAAACTCATCTAACGTCACAGATTTTGTTAATTTGACAAAGAGAAATGCATGTGAACACCTTTATTTTGTTGAATCAATGTTTAAAGAGTCAAAAAAGTAGTTTCTTTTGTGTAAATTATGCATGACCATTGTCTCCCCAGTGTGATGTCATCAGTTTGTAATAATTTTCAACAGATTTTTCAACTTTTCTCCACAAACAGCAACCTGATTCATGTAAAACTACAATTTATATTTACAAGAGGTATTAATACACCGAATAAAGTCAAAATTGGAAAATCTTAAAAACCTGTCATACGCACTTTAAGCTAAGAGAATGATGCAGAGGTAAAATTCTCTATAGCAGAGTAAAGCATTTTAATACAAAACACATTGGTCTCCTCGGACTGTTCATAATACTACATGGCATCAGAGTGAAACAAAAGTCAGTGTTAACAGGATTAATGAAACAAGCGTGAATGAAGCTAAATACAACTCCAGGCATGTTGTTGATGAGGGACTAATGTTATAACATGTTTAAAAGCTAAAAAAGGAAAGAGGAGGGGGATCTAATTTGCATAATTTGTATGTATGATGTAGCTGCTGTGGCTAATCCTTTTGGTTACATAATAGATAATAAGATGCTATCTGTTTTCTGCTCACAAACACTGCTTTATCGCTCTATCTATGCAAATGAAGTGAGTTTCTGCTGGTTTACATAATTATAGTGGAGTACAGTCAAACATTTGCACAAGATTAGTTTCCATTCAGACTGTCTCAACAATTTCTGTAAAACTAATTGATCATGAATAAGCAGAGAATATGCAAAGTAAATGTATCCATTGAGGGACAGTTGGAGGTGCACTGCATTGACAAATCATGCTGGATAGAAATGAGAAGAAGTAATGGAAGTTTAGAGCAGCGACTTTGGCTGAATACAAAGACAGACACTGGAAATGGATTAAATTCAAATTAGGAGGTAACTTTGTTTGATATGTTCAGCACCACATGTAAATGCATTTTTCCTTTGTCTGTGTTAGATGCACGTGAATATTTGACCATAATAATGCATTGTACTTATATAGCTTTTCAGGACACTCAAAGACACTTCACATTGCATTATTCTTTCACTCCACACTTGATGGTGGTAAACTACTGTTGTAGCCACAACTGCCCTGGGTCTGACTGATTGAAGCGAGGCTGCCAGTGTGCACCATCGGCCCCTCGACCACCACAATCATTTACACACACCACTTTCACACTAGGCAATGTGGGTGAAGTGTCTTGCCCACAGACATGTCCCCCTCCAGCGCCCCCTGTGGCCCCTGGTGTTCCAGCGGTCTCCCATCCAGGTACTGACCAGGCCCTGACCTGCTTAGTTTTGAGAGCTGATGAGATTGGGCATTGACAGCAGGTATGGCCATATTTGTGTTCATGATATTACTCACGTCAGTCTTTAGTTTGGTCTGTGTGTGCTCAGGTGTGCCCAGCAGAGCGGTGGAGCTGAAGTGTGCTCTGCACCGAGACCTCGGGTTTCAAATGAACAGATGTGCGCTTGTTTGGTGCGGTCTGGTTTCATAGAGCAGTGGTTCCCAACCTTTTTTGTCTTGGGTACCCCCTAAGCTTTGTCTCACCCTCAGTGTACCCCTTAACTTGAGTTTCGGGCAAATAAATGGCTTTACTAGATGCATATTGTCAATTATTACTATTATATTTTTGTTTTTATTATATTTATGTTCCAAGATACTCCAAAATATGCTAAATGTACAATTAATGACACTTTTTTATTCAGATAAAAGTATGTTTCATCTTCATTTAAAACCTGAAACCATTCCAAGTACCCCCTGGTAATTCCTCACATACCCCTTGGGGTCCCCGTACCCCTGGTTGGGAAACACTGTCATAGAGTGTTCACATCTCCACAAACACAGTGCATTAGCCACAAATACGAATCGAATGTAACACACTGTTAAGGCACAGAACATGTAATCAAAATCCAAGACACATAAATGTTAACTTCAGTCTATTTAACAGAACTATTATGTGCATTAAAAGGCTGTGGCAGTGATGTAGAGTGCAGCAAATGGCCAGAACAGACATTTACCACTTCAGTGTATTGTACCAGATTATATTGTAATGCACATGATTATGACACATGTATAGGACTAGCACTGTTCACATTCTGACAGCAGCAGGAGAAGAAGTCTTGCAGGATTCATTTTAAAATGTTAGTTAAAAAATCCATAATAATTCAGAATTTCAACTGAAAAAAACACAACAAAAGGAGGAGAAATAGTCCACTTTTTGTTGCATGCTTACAGTAGTAGCACACACACTGCATTCACACTAGACCATGTGGGTGAAGTGTCTTGCCTGAGGACACATCGTCAGCACTAGTCGTCCCACTGTAAATGTCAATAGTAAATGTATTCCTTTGGATGTAACAGAGTGGTGGACTGCAGTGAAGTTAAAATTGGAGCAAAGCGGGGCCACAGTCAGCAGATTGTACGGGACGATATAGAAGTGTGTGCAGTGTGTGGTGTGTGCTGTGTGTGGTGTGTGGTGTGTGTGGGGGCGCAACGGTTTACAGAGAGGGGAAAGCGAGGGAAAGAGTGGGCGTCAGCTTAGAAGAAGAGAGAGAGAAGAGAGCGAGAGTGAGAAAAAGATGAGAGGAGGAGGAGAGAGTAGTGGGGGGAGCGGAAAAAATCAATCCATAATAAGCTGGAGCAGTGTTACAGAGGCTCATGGGAATTTTAATTACAGCTGCTTTGAGAACAGACGGTTTGTACAGGAAGAACATTCACTGGAGACAATATGGTGCTGCGGTGAGTCTGTTATGTAAGTCTTCAAAGTTTACAGTAGGTAGAAGGAGAGTGCGCAGACCCTTCCTGGAGTGATGTGTTTAGAACAGCTGCACACAGCCCGGTACTCACACAGACGTTCTATCCCATTCGTTTTAATAATGCAGAGAAGTAAAAACATGAATTCTGTCGTTTGTGGAGAGACAAAAGCTTGTTGTCTGTGTGTTTGTTAGACTTGCCAACAACTAATAAGAATCATTATGCGTGCGTTAAACTGTGACTTTTCGAATCTCTAACGTGAAAAAATTCTTTACGTCACTCGAATTGGGAGGTGATGGTGGCTGAGGGACTCGATGAACTCTAACCCTAACCCCAAAAAGTGAATCTGAGTGATTAAACAATGTAAACATTTGCTCTTGTTAATCTGTGTTTTCTCAAATCAGTGGCCCACAAGTTCAAGTCAGGTTCCATGTCGTATGTTTTGAGTTTCAAGTCTTTGTATTAATTATTTCATATTGTTCTATTTCTTTATTTATTTTTTATCACTCTTTTCAAATCTGTCCACTCCAACAGCTTATGTTAATAATATTAATAGTGATGGAGGAGCTGTTTGCTGTTTAATATAATCCATCATGTTCTGTGGCTGTGATCCTCTCCTGTTGAGAGCATGTTCTTGTTTTAGTGTCTGAGTCAGTCTCTTAAAGCAGATTAACATGCAGCTCCACATGTGGCCCCAATCTAAATGCAAATATATCATCTCCGCAAAACCCGTGTGACGATATCCACAACAATATCCAACAGGTCCGCCACCACAAGCCGACGGTGCAAAGACAGGGACATACAGTCACATGTTAGAGAGACGACAACGGTAACAGCATGTAATCCTGTTCAAATGTTTCCTCATGAAAAATGTCAACTTCAGAATCAGTCAACAAAATTCATCTTGACTGAAATCAAAATACAAAAATGTACAAATTACCGTTGAAGCATGATGTTATACTTTCACAGTTCTTCGTCATCGTCTCCTGTGCCAGCTCTCTGATGTACTAATCTGCCAGGGCTATGTGCACAGATTAGCTCTGGTTGAGTTCTCAACGTGGTTGACTTCCAACTGTTGCCAGTAGAGGGCATGAGACATATAAATCCAAGCAGTCCTTGTGAATTAAGCCAACTCTAAATATCCACATTCTAAAACAACTCTTCGATATCGGCTTCATTTCTGAATAGTTCCATAAACAATTCTCCAGGGGCCAGAGTGCCAGGTGCGATTTCATGTCATTTGGGGCCAGTTGAACATCTCAAATGTAATTAGTAAATAAATGTTCTCAATCGTACATTTGACCTGAAAAAAATCATACCACATGCTATTTAATAATAAAAACAATCTAGAACTCACCCACTATTTTATTAACTTAATGCAATAAATAAATGAATAATGTATATGGCACTTTGATGGTAAAAATAGATCAGTTTAAAAATCTTGGTTTTGTTCTAGATTCCCAACTTAATTTTAAGGCACACATTGATTTGGTTGTAAAGAAAATTGAGGACTCTATGCTCATGTATTCATTGTTTTACTTTGCTACACACCTACTTATACCAATACCTGATTATGTAGATGTCATCTAACAGAACACCACAGCAACCAATCTTCAATCAATAGATGTTATTTATAATATTGTTCTCGTTGAACGCATCATTGTCAAATGTATACTTTACTGGACTAGCTTTCTCTCACTGCCAGAAGCCAGATCCTCCCATTTGTGTTCAAATGGTATTACTTAAAAGTTTCCACTTTACCTAAACAATTACTGACTCCATTTAGATCTACATACAATCTACAAAACACAGAACACTTTTTCAAGTTCCAGTGAAGGAAATTTGCGGCAAAGCATTGAAATTTAAAGCCCCTAATGATTGGAACAACTTGCCATGTTCAACCCAATCACACTTGGTCAAGTGGGATCCGACCATCAGCTCCATCATCAGTCAGGCCCAGCAGAGGACTTCCTGCAGCAGCTGAGGAAAGACAAGCTGCCAGCGCAGATAATGGTTACACGTCATCGCGCCATCATCGAGTCCATCCTCACCTCCTCCATCACCGTGTGGTCCATCCTCACTTCCTCCATCACCGTGTGGTCCATCCTCACCTCCTCCATCACCGTGTGGTCCATCCTCACCTCCTCCATCACCGTGTGGTCCATCCTCACCTCCTCCATCACCGTGTGGTCCATCCTCACCTCCTCCATCACCGTGTGGTCCATCCTCACCTCCTCCATCACCGTGTGGTCCATCCTCACCTCCTCCATCACTGTGTGGGTCAGGAGCCACAGCCAGGGACAAACACAGACAACAGCACAGCATTGTGCCTCTGCTGAGAAGATGATTGGATGCAGCCTTCCTTCTGTCCAGGACCTGTTTGTCTCCAGGACCTGTGCGTCTCCAGGACCTGTGCGCCTCCAGGACCTGTTTGTCTCCAGGACCTGTACGTCTCCAGGACCTGTGTGTCTCCAGGACCTGTACGTCTCCAGGACCTGTTTGTCTCCAGGACTTGTACGTCTCTAGGACCTTTGTGTCTCCAGGACTCGAGGACGAGCAGGTCGGATCACAGCTGACCCCTCCTACCCTGGACATGGACTTTTTGAGCCACTCCCCTCGGGCAGGAGGCTGCGGTCCATCTGGACCAGAACCTCCCGCCACAAGAACAGTTTCTATCCCTCTGCTGTTTGCACTATTGTTTTGATCTTGTGTCTTGTGTCATGGGCACATGTTTGTATTCACTGCTGGTCACATGTTTGTGTTTACTATTGGGCACATGTTTGTATTCACTGCTGGTCACATGTTTGTGTTTACTATTGGGCACATGTCTGTGTTCACTGCTGGTCACATTTTTGTGTTTTCTGTTGGGCACATGTTTGTGTTCACTGCTGGTCACATGTTTGTGTTTACTGGTGGTCACATGTTGATCACATTTTGTTTAAAGCTGTTCACATGTTTGTGTTTACTGTTGGTCACACGTTTGTGCTTACTGTTGGTCACATGTTGATCACTGTTGGTCACATGTTGATCACTGTTGGTCACACGTTTGTGTTTACTGTTGGTCACATGTTGATCACTGCTGGTCACTTGTTTGTGTTTACTGTTGGTCACATATTTGTGTCTACTGTTGGTCACATGTTGATCACATTTGGTTTAAAGCTGGTCACATGTTTGTGTTCACTGTTGGTCACATGTTTGACAGATTGGTCGTAGACACAGTGAGAGGAGGACATACTCTGCCACCAAGATTCCAAAATATCAGACATGATCAATGTCAACCACAGCCTGCCTTTGGTCGTATGACGCTTCGAAGTTTGATTTAAGTTCAATTTCTTGAGCTTCTGTGTCCAAGTATTTTCTCTTCTGGCTCAATATATGGATAAAAAAATCACAACAAAGGTAGTGCAGTATTTGTGTTACTAAAGTACTTGCCAAAGAATAGGACCCAAGAAGTCCCCAAAGTTTTGTTGTCGAATGCCCTGCGGTCGGGTTCAAATCACTGACTTACAAGTGTGTTGCCCACGGACACTACAAATCCGCCGAGGCAGGTGAAAGATGGTTAAACACCAGCTGCCCCAGAGCGCCTTCAGCCCCTCTGTGTCTGCACATCCTTCAGCTGCTATTCTCCTCTGTCTCAGTCTGCTCTGATACTTTATCTGTGCCAAATTCAGTGCAACCCATCTCAAAGAATCAAACACTCACCGTTCTAGACACCAAATCTGAAAAAGGTATAGTGTTCTGACGGGCATCTGGCATAACCATTTAATATAGTCGTCTCCTCATCAAAAACACGCTACAGTTGTGTTTAATATGTATGTATTTCATGTTTTCTCTGTATTGCTTTCTAGTACTCAAAAAACTAAATTTCAACACTGTACGTCCAAACTCTCCTTTGTTTTTAAGGAAACATGTCACGCAAAATTGACTTTTAACAGCGTTTAACCGTGTTATAATTGTTTTCCTTCTCATTAACCCACTTGAAGATGTATTTGGAGTCATTCATGCATGTTTGAGCGCTCTTTATTCTCCTGCAATCGAGGCGCTTTCTTCAATCTCCAATTTTCTTTCTTTTAAACAATTACACACGAAGGATTCAGCAGTGTCACTATTTTGGCACAAATTGTAAAAAAAGAATCTAAATGAACTGCTCACAATCGTAATCTTGGCTCTCCATAGTCAGGCTGTTAGCATGAAGTGGCAACTGGTTTTACATGAAAGTCTGAAAAATGGGACAAAACTTGAAATTTTAGGCCAATTTTTCTGTCTGATCTGGTTTACACAAAAACTAAATAAGAAATCCAAAATCCCCTCTGTACATTTTGAACCAAGAAATATAAACCTGGTTCCTGTAATACATTTTTATCTTACATTGAGTAAACTACAGAAGAAGTTTCAAATTGATCTCTTTTCATTTAAGATAGTTATATATCAGTTATGCTTTAAAATGTCCACTTTTCTTTTCAGGGTTGTTTGGCCTGTAGGTGCGATTGGTCCTGACAGTGTGGCGTGAAATGTGGGCAAGGACATTCAGCAAAGTATCGTAACTGGAACTGAACGGCACTAAAATGTCCAAAATTGTGCATAAGAATCCACGGGTGTCATAGATTATAACTACACACCGGATGAAAGTATGTCTTATTTAAAGTCCATACATAAAATACAGCTTCCACCAGACTCATTCTGTCTGATGTAGCACAGTGGCCTACATCTTTGACAGATCCTGTGTTTAGCCTTATGTAAGACACAGCAGGTGAAGAGGAAAAAATCTTCTGTATCAATTTCAAACGTCTCCAGTAGTTTACTCACATAAGAAAAGTTTGTCATCACGTAATATTTTCATATAGATATAAGGCATTTTATGTGTAAAAACTGCCAAAATTACACATATTTGGGACATTTCTGTAATTTTCATTTCTGATAAATGGACAGAACCAAGTTGAAATTTTTTGGTCCTTTTTTTACACTCATAAAAAATGTACGGAGGGGATTTTGGATTTCTTCTGACTGAAAATTGGCCTGAAAATTCAAGTTTTGCCCCATCTTTTAGACTTTAAATAAAAAAATAAAAAAAGAGAGATGCTTAGAAGACGCTTAGAATTAGATATGAACAAATCCTTCAGTACGTTCCGTCAAAATCTTTTTAAGTGCCTTTTTGTAAAGTCTGGTGTGTGTAGAAGCTACTTTAAGGCTGAAAAATGCTTTTTAAGAAAACAGCCTTTGAAGCTATTTTGCTTTACTCCAACAACTCTCATTTTGTCGTCTTTTGATAGATCCACAAACTTATGTTCTTTTTAGAGACAATAAATGATTATGCTTTTATCGGTTGGAAAGTTTTACTACATACAGCAACAATATTTTCTATTTTGGACATTTTAAATCGCAACATTCATCTAAAACTGACTTAATAAAAGAAAAAACTGGATGCTAACTTCAGGTTAAAAACTTCGACTATGAAGAAGAAAGATCAGACAAAAGGCAGAATCCAAAGCAGCAGAATCCTACAAGTGTCACAGATTTAGAAGATTTAAAAACTATCTGAGAGTGAAGTACGTAATTAGCAGTTGGCGTGAATCGGCGAAAACGGGTAAAGTTGGAGCGATGGCGTCTTGATTGCAGCAGAACAAAGTTAACTTAAACATGCATGAGTCGCTCTAAATACAACGTGGATGGTGGGTAGACCAGAACAGAAAACAATTCCAACACGGTCCAAACCTCAAAAAGTCAATTACTTTTTCCCATCGGTAAATTTGTCCTCTGCATTTGACCCATCCTCCAACTGAGGACATGTCTGGCATCGGACTTAAAGCTGGAGGATTAGCCTACTGGGCATGTTTGTTAATTATTATTTTCGTTGTTGGTTTTTTTTTTAGAAATTAATTACACCATTACGCTGTCATTAAAAATAGATTAGTGTTGACTTCAATCATACATTAGTGTTTTGCTCGAGGTTATATTTCAAAGTTAAACGTGTCTCAAAGTCAGAAGAACAGTGGGGGCCGTGAGTCAGTAAACGCCCGGCGGCTCTGGGTCTAAACCATTGATCTGAAAGACACGCCGCGATGTTAGGCTGTCAATACAGTTTTAATGGGCAATTCCAAACACATTTGAAAGACTCAATTATCTTTATTTCTAGCGTTGTGTTAATTTTTCACAAAGATCTTGCACTGATGATGAGAGTGTGACCAACGCTCAAAGCCTTCACAGCACAAAGATTCTCCGTGGGGTTGATAGGAAAACCTGGACGCATCATACCACATCACCTTCTTCCATTGCTCCAGAGTCTAATTTTTATGTTCTTGAGAAAACGTATTTCTTTTTTGGGGGGAGACCTTCACTGATTATTGGTTTTCTTAAGGCCACACAGCTTGTCAGTCCCAATCCCTTGAGTTCCCTTCACATTGTTCTTGTGGAAATGCTCTTACATTCACTATTAAACGCAGCCCTGAGTTGTACAGTTGTTTGATTTTGTTAAACGTTTGATGTGATCATTCAAGACTTTTTTCTTCCTTAAAGTCTATATGACAGGTTAGACTATACATTTTAGTAAATAGTAGTGAGCATGATTATATTTAATATAAGTTTGACTGTTTTCGTAATGTTTATAAAGCACCTTTAAACAAGTCAAATAGTGGTGCCATTGTTAAGTATTTAGTCTAGAGTCATTTATACCATCAATTATACCATTATCGCAAATTTTCTCTTTTATATCATGATAAAAATGTCTAATATATCTCTAGATAAAATGAAAAAATATTGTGGCCTTTCTGTATTTTTCCAGTAAAACTCGAAAATCTGGATTGTTCCTTCATTTAAAATGCAAAGAGTATCATGATTTCCTAAAACATAATGTAAAAAACAATAATAAATGTGTTTAAAGCAGCTCTGATGTCACTCACATGTGTCTGAGGCTTTTCATTTTCCAAAATCATCTCAATTTGTCATATTTTGTGACATTCTGAGGTTAATCCCAGTTTGTCCAGTGAAATCACATTATGTTCTTGGGTTAGGGTTAGGGTTAGCACTTCACTTTTGCCTCCATTCACAATCTGGAAAGTTTTTCTTTACAAACTTTTAAAGGGTCTATATATTCTTCAACAAAAGCTAGTTTAATGCCACACTGCGGCACTTTCCAGGCAAAGCAACAACATCTCCATGGAGACGAGCAGGTGGCGGACTCAAAACGATGCGCGGGGCACTTTTAAAATCACCGACCCCTTTGTTCCTTGAAGCCTGTGTGACTGTTCCAGCCGATGAAAGGCTTTTTGAACAGAGCCAGCCTTTGTGTTTTGTGTTGTGTGAAATGTAGTCCAGGACACAGCGGACGGCTGGACGGCGCTCAGCTAACGCTAATCTGTGTTCTGATGATGGATCCGGTGTGCTTTAAGCCTCGTGGCAGGTACAGACCGCCATTGTTCTGCCTCACAGGGCCACACATCTGAGAAACACTTCAGTTGCAGGGGCTGGAGAGGGGCAAACGTTAGCAAGTGACAGCTGTACTTGTTTTTGATCTATCACTATGAATCAGAATTTACAAAATGCATTTACGTTACAGCGTACAGTCGGTAAGCAGTCAACGTTCAACCAGTTGTTTGTTGGTTGAGATTTGTGATTGAGACACTACATTTTTTGGGGTTTTTTGGTCAGTTTGCTCTCAACATATCGGCTTTTATGTGGAAATGACAAACTTGTCCAATCTGCTCTTAAAGATGTTTTATTCTTTCATTTAATCCACTTCATCCATAGATTTCTCTGGGACATTGTAACTTCAAAGGCCGTTTTCTTAAAATGCATTTTTCTCCCTCGAGACATAAAGATCAGCCTTAAAGTAGCTCCTACACCAAAATGTACAATCTTGATTTTGACAAAATGTACTGAAAGATTTTTTGATATTTAATTCTAAAACTGATTTATTGAAGTTTGACGTGTAAAAAAATGAGGTAAATTTGAATTTTTAGGATTCAGTCCAATCTAGTTCACTCAAAAATTAAATAAGAAATCCAAACTCCACTCTGTAAATTTTTTGGAAAAAAAATAATATGTGTGCAAAATTAAAAATTAAGAAATTATTACATGTGGGAAAAGTACAGAAGTTTCAAAATGATATCTTTATGATTTTGTCCTATTCATCTGTAGAATCTTAAATATTTGTGATACTAACATTCTTTCGACCTGTACATTATGTTTGTATTCTGATTGGCCCTCTTACAGCAAGTGTAAGAGAAACTGTGAGAGAATTCAGATCATTTATCCTTCCCTTGCATTTCTCAGTTTAGCCTCAGAGGAGCCATGATCCTTGGCATACCTTTGTCAAATTCTGGCACAATGCTGTCTAACTGGAGCTTTCCTGACCTCCACAGTCTCGGTGCACCTTCTATTTAAACCTCTTCCACTGGAAACACAGTCACGGGGCTTGAACACTTGGAATCATAGCACGTTGCCTTTTCAGGTCCCCCATGGGCCAGTGTTGATGGGAAATAAACTTGTCCATCCAGTTAGTCTCCAGCCCTTTACTTCCACCCTTTCTTGGACAATATGAAAACTTATACAGCAACAAACATTATTTTACTTACAATTATCAGTTCCACAATTATACCACCTAAAATAGAAGACGCAAGCAGTTTTCAGTGTAATATTACAGATCCAAATCATGGAACTCCTACGCAAGCCTTCAAGAAACCTCTGTCACAAAAATGAACAAATCTGATGACACTATATTTGCTTTGACTTATTAAAGAGTTAAATATAAGGTAAACAAGTGCTAAAATAAAATGACGTGTGTTACTTAGACAGTGTCATAGTTCACTAGCAAGGACCACAACCTCAAGCTTGGATGCAGAAAGTTTATGGCGAAGGAGAACAACGATAAAATGCATGAGAGTAGATGATAAATGCAGTTTTGGGGCTTCTAGCGAGGAGGGCTGCAGGCTCCCGGGCCTCGATACCCCCCGACCAGGCGATAAGACAGAAGAATTAGAAGAGGGTGAGAGGGAGGGGCACGAAACAACGAACGGTGGTGTGTGACCAGGAAGCTTAAATAGAGTCGTCACCAGAAGGGGCGTGGATGAGGTGTGGTCCTGCTCCCGAACTTCAGATAACAGACTTATCTCCATTTTGTAAGTCTGCCAATAAAAAATACATTTAAAAAATCAAATAGCCTATCAAATGAATAAAAGGGAACAACACATTTTAGCAGATCACCTCTCTTGATGGAGCTCAACAATGTCAGTCCCGTGTACTTTAAATCGGTGCAGTTGGTAAGCATTCACCATCCAAGAGTTTGTCGGTTCAAATTTCTTCAAGTGAGTCAAGAACATCGCCATTGCCCAAATCGTTTGTCAGATCTTCCATATTTCCACATCTAACTCCTGCAAACTCCGGCAGGCTGATGTAGACTTTTTTTCTTTCTTTTGTCAAATAATAACAGTTCGCCTTCAAGACAGTTTGGGGTTTGATTTTGCCGTTAAACAACCTCGGCGTTTTCCTCGGCACGTAATTGACTCACGCTTCCCATTTCCTGGTGCAGTGAGTTGTTGAAAGGTGAAATGGCTGGATCACCTTGTGTGATCACTGCCCGACGCGCTGCAGTGTCCAGCCCTGCTCCGTTAGTGTATAGGTGTGTGTGTGTGTGTGTGCGTGCGTGTGTGAATAAAATCTTGAGCCCGAGCAGCTGCAGAGAAGCCTCCTGCCAAGATCTGCTGCTCCACTCTTTGTTTAGTGCGAGGAGCGAACAGAGACAAAAAACAAATTTAAACAATTGACCAGAGACAGAAATTGACTTATTTTTAGCATTTTTGTGACTTTATTTGTCTTTTAAACCTGCTTTAGGTAACTGGTCACGTTGGGATTAGTATTTCACATTTTCTAACTCAAAATGATGTTAAAGTCTTTATGACAGGTTCTCATTTTTCTCTAATACTGACTTAGTTCCGTGTTAAATATTTATCATTACCGACATCTGTGAAGTTGATAAAGGTTGTGCATAATTTACACAAAAAAAAACTACTTTTTTGACCCTTTAAACATTGATTGAACAAAATAAAGATGATTTTTTTTTTTTTGTTCAGTAAAAAATCTGTGACATTAGATAAGTTTTGATGCACTGTACAGGATGGTTTCAAAGAAATCAAACCATCATTTCCAGCGGGGTATTCAGGCGCTGGAGCAGAAAAATATAAATAAATGAAGCCCTTAGACAACTTGAATGCTACGCTAACAGACATGCGTTTGTTGTGAGCACAATTTGACAGCAGCACAAGTCCGATGACGATTTGTGGACTTAAAAACAGAGAAGTTCTTTGATGAAACTATCCAGGGAAACTGAGTGTTTTGTGAGGATTAGAGAAGATGAGCTCGGAAATAGAATTAATAAAACAAGCATGAATGAAGCTAAATAAGACTCTGGTGAGGGGCATTGGTATAAGAAACATAAAAACTTGTGCCCCTTGCCCTTCAGCTTTGATGCTATGGCTAGGTGCTATTGTTTTAGCCACATTTGAACTGCTCATTCCAGTTGCTTTTCACACAAAATTAAAGTAGACATATAGGACTGTAACATTATTAGTTCACAATTTTACATATTATTCAAGGTAAATCATGATATTGATCTAAAATAGCCTGAGGGTGGCAAGTCTTTAAGGCAATATTTATACATTTGTTAGTTTATTTATTCAAATTTAAAGATAAGTTTTAGTGAATTAATAATTTAAAATAATAAGATGTATAAATATGTATGACTATTTACTGCTTTTTGTCTTAAATTTGTTGCAATTTCATGAATACAATTAAACAAAAATGGTTATTTACCCTCAATTTAATGCCTCACGCCCTCTGAGTGGGGGGGCACCTGGGATGGCCAATCGAATCCCACCAAGGCCACTCCCTAGAAACGCCCCTGCTTCCTGATCAAAATGTCAGATGAGGGAATATAAATAAAATATAAATAAAGAAGAGGATGGATCATTGAAAAATGGGCAAACAAAACAACTCCAGGTATGTATTTAAAAACTTTTGGATTATTCCGCATCATCAATAGGCCTTTTTACTTTACACAACATTAAACACCAAGACTAAGACTTCGGTGCCCAAATGTAGTTAAAAAAGCCTGAATAATGGACTCTCACATCTACAGTGGCCAAACCTGCTCTTACTGCGCCCATAGAAAGAGCAGCTTAAGGAGAATGCACGGGTTTAAATGTGTGTGGTTTTTGTGAATGGATCCAAACGACCAGGGCTTATCAGGCTCCCACAGCTGCAATCCGCGGGGAGTGCGGGCCAGCTCCGTGCACAGCTAACCAAATGAAAACACACTTATTTTAATTATATTCCAACATTCTGTCATTTTGGACATGTATTTAGAGACTGAAAAGCAATGTGGGATTGTAGAGGAAATTTGCAAAAGAGTGAAATGTCAAAACAATGTCATTTTATTTGAATAGCGAAAAATTGACTTGAATTAAAGGACATATTATGCATGATGAGATTTTTTTAAGTTTTTAACATCATTCCCTCATACTGCCTGAGCCGCAGCTGTAGGATGGAAGGCATGGCCATATAACCCCGGAATCACACTGCACGCGGCAAAGTGACCGCAGCCTTTCCGTAGCTTTAAATGTACAAGAGCTCAGGTCGCGCGTGGAATCATGACGTGGTTAAATTGCACCGGAGCAGAGCCATACAGGAAATCATATACGAACATGAGCGAAGTGTATCTGGTGTTTGTTCAAAATAAAACCTACCTATACACGTACTACCACTGCATGTGTATTTTTTACGTCGGGGACATGGGGTCAAAAGTGTGTGCTACAGCATCAGATGGGTTGAGCCCAACTTGAGCATGAATCCTTGTGTGAAAGAACACAAGCAGTGTGGTTCCTCAAAAAACGCTCTGTGGGAGAGTTCCTCTTGGGCCCAGACGCTGCAGTACTACAGAGTGACCACTACTCAATCTCACACGTGGACAGAAGGGGAGTGTCTTATTCAGTGGTAATTATAGATCCATGATCCAAGTGAAAATGTGCGTGATTTTAACCTGTCCCAGCGCCACTGTTCCCTCTAAGCTGCGCGCGTGCGCAATTGCGCACAGCTCCCAGGGGCATCGCGCAGAGAAAATCTTTGTCGCGCACGAGAGAAAACGAGAGAGAAAGAGAGCGAGAGGCGCGAGCTACACACAGTGACGTGCACCTGAACACACCTGATCATTGACAGCACATGGCACCAAATCAAAGGCTCAGAACTAAAGTTCTACATCCCATACGCTTTTTCTTCTTTCTTCTTTCTTCTGGACCAACCCGCCTCGTTTTCACAGAGTTTTGAGAACAAACAGCTGACGAACTAATGCATCTAGAATAGCGCAAACTACCGCGAAGATTTGCGCTGCCCATCAGGACTGAAAATAAGGCATTAAGGCCCGTTACTGCGGACCCCAAAAACATTTGGTGGAAGTACGCTGTGCCAGCAGACGAGCTCCTCCACCTTACGCACGGAAAAGTAGTCCCACTAAAATCATTGCCTCTGGAGTCAAACCATCACATTACACAAACTTAATCCAGGGTCAGGCTGTGCACTTTTGGAGATTTAATTGACCTGACTCTCTCGAACTCTCAGAACTCACGATGACAAACTTTATTTGAGTTCATTCATTCTGGATCTGACTTGTCTCCGCACGTCTTTACGCGTCTTTACGCGGCAGCGGTGTGAGCGCCGTGAGCAGCGCGGCAGACACAGACTTCAGACTCCTCTGTCCTCAGCACCAGTGAAGAATCACGAACCAATCAGAGCAAACGCCACAGCGCTTCTACAAAGTTTAGCACTCCGCACAGTTTTCGCGTGTATTGATATGCAAATTAGCCGCGTGCGTAACGAGGCGTTAAGTGCTTTATGCACAGAATAATCCCAAGTGAAAACTGGAAGAATGAAAATGAATGGCCACTGACGGAAAGTTTATTTAGGCTTTGAAGACTGACTTGTTGTGTCAGAGCTACAGTAAAGTCTAATCAATGACATCATTAGTCATAAGTTAACTGTAAATTATCATATTATCAATTATCAGGCCTATTTGAAACATGGGCTTATGATCTAAACATGACACACAGGTTACTTTGTCCAGAGGCTTCAGAGGAAATTTAAGCACAGAATTAAATGAATATTGCACAGAAGTGTTGCTGGATAAGAGTCAATCTTTATATTAAAATGCATCAGAAAACTGTGAAAGCTTTGGAGGGAAAAACACCATGACCCTGATTTGAACACAACTTAATGATGATATCCATTTTTTTTTTATTAATTCTACCTAAACCAAAGTATAGCTGAGGGGCTGTGATCAGAGAGAGAGTAGGACAGAGCAGCTCACAAACAGGGGGCGCTGAGGAGCAGAGGACAGTGCAGCTCACAGACAGGGGGCGCTGTAGTCCAGGGGCTGTGATCAGAGAGGAAGACAGTGCAGCTCACAGAGAAACACTGACAAGATTTGACACAAGTGATCAGCAGCATGTGTCCTACACAGGTTAACATAACTGTGCCACAGGTTTTCTTATGATAAACAAAGCCTCCATTTGAATCTTGGGCAGAAGTCGCCTGCAATTATAATGTATGATTAAAGGTGCACTATGTAACTTTTGTGTGGACAGCCTGCCTATTAGCCTATTGCATGATTATAAAATGTATCACTGTAACATTTGAGTTTGTTGATCTAAAACAGCCCAAATCCCAGGAAATTACATCCATTTTGTTGAGCTTTCAAAAGTTACCTGCTATAAGTTACATTCAGAATTCTTTCCAGGGATGCTTCATTAATGGATGAAGGCCAACAAAGTCTTGTGAAAAGTGCCCAAAAAAGACTGTTATGGCGCTGATCTCAGGTTTTGAACGATTGTGACCCCGATATGGCCACAGTGCGTCTGATGTCGCTCACATGGTCATAGGCTCTGCTCAGGGAGTTTTTGTGTTCGCTCAGACACATGAAAAATTAAAGGGAACATTGCCCAGCGCACCTCACTGATTACAGATGGTTCTATGGTCTGACAATAAAGGCGGAGACACAGCAATTCGCAGCTACAATGATTCTCTGCAGTTAAATGTTACGTTTTTATGAATGTTGAGCTCATATTTAATAAAAAAAAACAGAGTAAAAGTTAGTGATACCATATTAGACGTAATTTGTCCATATCAAGCTCTATTTTAAATGTAATTGTGGGCAAAGTTTAGGTGTCAAGTCCCGTTTAAAGATCTAAAACATGAGATGCTAAAATAAAGGCACACAAGAGCATGTTTAAAGACCAATGACACCAATGACACAAAATCTGTGTCCTGTAATATCCTGCAAAACACTGCAAGAAATATTATTCAAACTAAGATTTTTTTTTTTTTTTTTACTTAAGTAAAAGAATCCTTTAGTAAAAGAAGGCTTCAAATTTAGGGGTAAAAACATTTGTTTTCATAGTGAGAAGCTGTGGTTTTGTTCTAGAGTTACTACTATACTTGACTCTTTCCACTTTGCCACATGAGAGAATGAATTTTTAGTATTTATTTTCTTCAGATTTTAGGAGTGGTGTTTGATGGAGGCCGTATGAAAGTGAAGCGTGCATTTGGGATTAGCCGTGGTAATATCTCAACAAAGGCTCAGGAAATGAAAGCTGCTCCGAGGGAAACTTACCGTGGACTATTTTTCACCCAGAAAATCTCCCCTCGCCTCTGCTCCGTCAGTGTGGAGAGCCTGACAGACGAGAGGCACCAGAAATTCCATCTCACAAGGTAAATGGCTGTGTATTTAGTCATCCGTATGTGGTCAACGTTCATGTCCCGTACAAATATCTAGTAGTTTTTAGTACAAGTTTATTACTTATTTAAACTAGGTTCTGTCATAGGTAAAGCATTAACTCATGCGATTAATCATACAAAATGAACTCTTGATTCTTTTAGATAACACAGGAGACTTTACTTGTGTTTAGGAGCAGTGGAAAGCGGTTTGGCTTTGTTTCGTGCCGCAGAACAAACCAAAGACCCAGCAGAGATCTCACGTTGAACCGTATGCGCTTTGTGACTTGAACAAAACATGCATGTGAGCGCTTAAACTAGTGATATGGGCCAAATAACTATTACAGAGCACACAGTAGATGCTGCAGGCCAACACCAGCTCCATCTGTATATCACCATAAATATCAGTTGACATGTAACTATAGTTCTATGAGCAGTGTCCTTACTGTTGATTTTGTTGCCTACATTTACTTGAAACCAGGTCACACAGATACAACTGTGCCTTTAAATATTTTCATTAGGTTTGTGAAATAATAAAAGTATTACATTTTCTTAAAATAGAGCTAAATAACTTAAACGACAGAGCTCCCCCTGCAGCTCTCTTAAGAAAATACACTGCTTGTGACACAAAAGCTTTTGTTTCCTTTCTTCTTTTTATTGACATTTACAGTCGTCTACAAAAACATTTCATGTCACCAAATATAAAAAAGCCAAGGTTCCTGAGGAGAGTTATCTCGGGGTCAGAGTCAGGAAATGTTGCAAGGCCAGTTTTCCGCGCAGGGGGCGATGACAGGAGGTAAACGCCCCAAATATACATATGCAACCATCACACGGACTTAATAAAGAAGGTAAAAAATTTATTTAGTTAAGAAAATGTGCAAAGCTTATTATAGACAAAGACATGTCAAAATGCGTGCAATGTGATTCATTTTGATTAATCAAAGTTTCAAAGTGTGATTAATCTGATCCTTTATTAATCATTTAACAGCAATAATTCAAACCTATCTAGAATACATCTTTATAGAACTTAAACATAATGTATTTTTTTTCAGAAGTTTGCAACATATCGCAAAGCTTCAGTCTCGTTAATGTACCCACAGTATAAACAGTCGATATCTCAACAGACAAAATATATCACAGTTAAACAAGCTTGATCTGACAGAAATGTACAGTATTTAGAATGAAAATGTTGATTTTATTCATGATTCCCCTTATTTAATGTAAGTTAGCCTTGATTTTGTGTCTGTTTTTATCTTGACAGTTTTAATAATACTATACATTAGTCAAATCATCAGTCATTTCCAATATTGTGCAACTTTAGTCTGTGAGCACCGCAATCGAACTCTCCAATACATTACAAAAGGCGATGGGTGTGATTGGCAGGTGGATCAGCCAATCAGGACACAACAAAACAAACATGGCAGCTATGAGGAAAAAAGAACAGAAACACAGGGATTAAAAACATGTCGGATTTTCCATCAAATCAGTGTGTGAAGTGTCAAACTCTGTGTCAAAGCGAGAGATGTTTGATTTCATCTTTCGCACTTTTCTGATAAAATTACCACTATTTAACCAGTTTTTGTTTTCCAACCAGAGCAAGAAGATCAATTTTAAGTATTTGATTCAAAAGCCAGTTGCAGTTGCACAGAGAAACTCCATGACAGACTTCAAACCAGCTCTTCCCTTTGGTGTAATTTCAAACAAAAGAGAATAAAGGGTCAAAGCACTTGCACCTCTGGAGTGTGCTTCCCCGCGGTTTTGCCAATTTGAAAGTCTCGCTGGATAAAAGCTGCGCGGCGATTGGTAAATGATCTCATGTTAAGTGTGACAAATGTGAGTCCAGGAAGTAACGCTTTGATCCGAGCACCAAGAGACAAAAGAGAAGGAAGAGAAAAAGGCAGAGGACGGACAGTGAAGGGACGGAGATGCAAATGTGGGCCTTCACAAAGAGGACTTTAGGCTCTTGCATGGAGAAAAGAGAGAAGTGTAGTGCTGAATGAAATTGGAAAACATCTTACTGGGATTTTTCAGTAAGGTTGTAAAAAACAAAACAAAAAAACTCAGATACTGATCAATGCTAAATGTAATATAGAATTCACAAAGCTTTGGAGTTTATCTTTGTCAGTTAAATTAAGCTGTGAATAACAATACACAGAAAAACACATCTTTTTACACATTAGAGACCTTTATGTGGTAGAGTGTGCTTTTAAAGAGTTTAGATCAAGAGCTAGGGATGCACGGTGGCAGAGCGGCTAGAGCTCCTGCCTCTCAATCATAGACATAAAAAATAATGGACAGACTGTCGTCGCTCCGCCCCATTCATGAAAATGCGGCTCAGTCATGGAGAATTCAAAATGGCCGCGGGTTAGCCCACACCACTCCCCCCTTGGTGGGGAGGCGGGGAGAGGCCGACTTTGGGGCGGCCTTTTGCTGACGTACTGCCGTCGTAGCCTCTATGGTTACCGCCCACTCGTAGGTGTATGGCTGCGCCCTGACATTTCCGGCGCGTAAAGCCCGCCTTCTTCATTAGATATGCAAGAACTTTAAAAAATCACAGCGGCTAAACCAGCCTGGTTCAAAAAAATTCACCCCCCTCAGCGTTGTCACAGAGCCGTAAGCTAACGTTTGAGACCAAAGCCGTATTTTGAGCCAGGCTCTAAAGTAAGTTTTGAAACGTCTAACTCCCCATTGACTTGCATTGAATAATTCTACTTCCGCAGCCAGCCCCTAGCGGTCAGCAGCAGATTGCAAACATGGCAGCCTGCAGTCGGCGGCTCAATTTGAGCGCGGTAGCCTCGCCCACTGCTCTCAATAAGGAGATTGTGGGTTTGAATCCCAGACCACCCCAACATCGTGAACCACCCTAACATCACCCGATCTCTCTGGGTGGAGTCTGCATGTCCTCCCCGTGTTACCGTGGGTTCTCTCCAGGTTCTCCGGCTTCCTCCCACCGTCCAAAGACATGACTGTGTAGGTTAATTGACAACTCTAAATTGTTCCTAGTGAATGAATGTGAGAGTGAATGGATGTCTTTCCTTGTTCGTGTCTCTGTGTTAGTCCTGTGTTAAATCATTCTCCAAATAAAACTCCAAATCAATGCAAAAATATATTTGTATCTTATTGAATGTGTGGCTTCAGTACAGTGTTTAGTCACAGAAATCCACTTCTCTTGTTGATCTGGAGCTTTGTAAATCCAGTAAAAGGCGTCTTTCTTCTGCCCTTGGTCATTTGTACATCCAGGTGCAGAAATAATCTGCTGTCTCTGACACTCAGATTAAGTCTGTTAATTGCGTCCAACGACGTTAGCAGTGAGACAGCTGTACAAGGGACTTGTGCTGTACTCGTGCTCACATGATCTTTTATCGAATTAATTTCAATCAAATGCTAAAATTGTACTAAAACTCTACACAGCAACAAATGAGATATTAGTTGTAATTAGTTACTTTCCATCGCTGCTAAATAAGAACTAGAAGATTATAGGGAGTTAGTTCTTGGTATTATTGTGTGTGAAAACGCCTATAACCACACGAAGAACTAAGTTCCTCAGCGATTCACAAAAATATGTTTTGTTCCCAGTTGGTGGCGCTGTGAGACGTGGCTAAAGCTAGAAAGATACTCTTGGTTTATCCTCAGCCTTGTCTACATGTCTACACTTGTCTGCAGCCTTTACACCACGTTTTAACCTCTCTTTCTGTAATGCATTGGGTTTGGATAGTGTAGGATCCATTATACACTGGAAATTTTATATTTTGGGTCTTACTGCGAGTGCAGTGCATCAGTCCTGGTGTGAGGAGCATCACCTCACCCTAAACCTGCTGAAAACCAGAGGGACGATCTTCAACCCCAAAAGACTGTTTCCCCATGGCCCAGTAATCATTGGAGGCAGGAAGACAGAACAGGTGAAGTCACTCAAATAACTCAGCGTCCATGTAGACAATCTTCTGAAGGGATGTGCATGTTGAGAAACTATTCCAGAGGATCCATTTCCTCAGAAGACTGAGACAGTGTAATATTATGTCTTGCTTTTATAAAGCGGTGGTTGAGAGCCTGATCAGATATGGCTTGGTCGTCTGGTTTGGCTCATTCACTGTTCAGTGCAAAAATAAAATTGAGAAACTTGTCAAGAATGCAACGAAAATCAAAGGAAGGAAAGAGTATCCTCCCCTCAAACAATCTTTGAAGCGTCTGTCCTCAAAGAGCATGATCAGAGAGCCTTCCCACTTACTGCCAGGGGCGTAGCACCACAGTCTGGGCCCCAGGTACAAACCTTCCTGGTGGGCACCTAATACATAATTTGATACATTTATTTTGTCATTTTTTAAATTCCCTTTTGATAGAATATACACCCTATGGTTTCTACATACACTTAATAACTCGCTCATTTATAAACATCTTGTGTAGCTCCCAGTTTATATGATGTTACAATATTGTTTGTCTTTGCAGTAACTACCAAACCAATTTAACAAACATCTCAAAACGTATTATTACTTGAAGAAATGACACTAACTGCAAATTATTATCATTAGTTCTATTTCTGAACAACTTGGCTAATATGTGACCAATGATTTTTTATTTTTATGGTCTGATGGGGCCCTCAGATCTCAATCATAATTGTATTTAGACATTGCATTTTATTATAACAAAAATAGTTTAAAGCACTTAACAAATCTTTGTACTCTGACGTCTTTTATTTGCTTGTTTTTAATTGAGATTGTCTTTTATATAATTGTATTTATTCTTATCAATTTGTCACTTTGGCCATATTTTCAACATTTTTGTGTAATAGTGCTGCCCTGCTGATTGTTGTCCTGATGTTGCGTGTCTTCTTGTTGTCTGTGATGTGACCTGCTGTGAGCTCAACACAAATTTCCCTTTGGGGACAACAAAGTTTAACCTAAACCTAACTCTAATAAACAGGAAACCGCTCATGCTAATGTGTGCTGGCTTTGTTTTGCTAAGTCTGTCGGATCGTCCTAAAAATAATGCCAAAAAACAAATAAACAGCATTAATTATTCCACAGTATCTCGTGACTAAAAATCCAACAAACCAAAACCTTTTAACAACTGAAATGAATGGTTTATTACTTTTAGATGATGTTTGTTGAAACTACTAACTGATATTTTCTTTGGTTTACTCGTGGGTTTAGCGCTGATCGTGAGTAAATACATTTTTCTTGCATGTGTACTTTTGACAGCGCTGAGATTCAACACCACAGAGCAATATCTCAGGATTACAAATGAGTCTTAATTCATTTGGGATGTGCATTATAATAAAACTGTACACTTTTACATCAGGAAGCCTCAGTGTTGGTTTGTTTGGGGATTTGGAGACTAAAATGATTTATGGTCCGATAAATATTTCAACAACATGCAGTTAATCTTTTGTGAACAGACTACATTGACTTTAATGGCTCTGTCTCTTGCTATTGCTGTTTACTGCACTTTTTTATTGTTTAGTTTCAACATTCAAACAGTTTATTTCCGATATTTATCTTTAGCTGTGATTTATACCTGGTTTGGTTTAGAATTTGATTTGCAATTGAGTATGTTGCCAAAAAGAGCTACAATTTTATAGATTTTAGTTTTTTGGAAATATGCATTCGTTTAAACTTTTTATCTTGAGAACCTCATTTATTTTTTGTTTAATTTTTTATTTGTTTCATGACGTTTATAACCGGTTTAAAGACAATTTAGCTTGAAATAGACGACATATGATCCATAAAGTGTAGTTTTCTTAGGCCACTGGCAGAGAATTAAGCTAAAAAACAAAAATGATCTTAAATTAATTTTTGTAGTCTCTTAGATGGTTGTGCTGTTTATAATTGTGTATTTATCTATATTTTTTAACTCTATATGGTGTTACTGTTATGGCATGGCACTGGAAATACAATATCTTTAGTCTTGACGCGAGTGCCGTGCGTTGATAAACAGGAAACAGCTGATGCTAACGCACTTTAGCTCTTTTTTACTAAGTTTGTCAGCTCGGCAAGGAAATACGGTGTTTTATCGCAAGATCAAGTGAGAAATGATTCTTTTCTGTTTCGATTTGCTTTTTGCCAACTCACCTGAGTCACTATTCCCTCTTGTCCAATCATCTCAGCCTTTTTCCTGCCAATTTATCTAACTTTGTCAAATGTAACTTGTAAAATCACTGCAGTGCAAAGGGATGTTGAAAGGGGTGGGAGTTCTTTCATTTTTCTTCTTCCCATTGCATTTCAAGCTGATATTTTCGCATTGACTTGGGGAAAAAAACTGACGCATGGTGCACTTTCAAACGTACCTGCAATTGTGTATGAACTTGTGCATGCACCCGTTTGTTTGTAGGTGCACGCGGTGATGTGGAATACGTTGAAATGTGTCGTATACTTAGTCATAAGATCGAAATAAAACCTAACAATCGATTAGAATCGAATCGAATCGAATCAATCAAACGCAAAAGAGTTCTGGCTGAAAACAAGCCTGATCCACCACACAATGCACCTTTACGTCGGCTTTTAGACCAGTATGAAGGAAGGGCCATATTTGAACCCACAGATTGTTGTATTAATTATAAATCCACGGTGCCAATATTTGCCGGAGACGGGTGCTACAGTTCATTACAGAGCGCCGTCTGCTGAAATGGAGTGTGTGAATTATTAATAAAGACATATGTCTACAGCTGTGTTTGACTCCGGGTTCGGTCCACAGTCTCCTCCGGAAGTTTGATGTGGTTAACGCGGAAAATAGAGGATGGAGTGTTGACCAAAAGTTGTATCATTTTAGAAGATAAACAGTCTGGATCAATCTTTGACACTTGTCCCGGTATAGCCTTGGTTTGAGCCCAGTTTAGTCCTGATGGAGAGAGGGCTGTCGTCGACTAAAGAAATTCTTGGTCGACTAAAGACCTGCCCTATCCACCGATTAATCGCAAAAATATATCAAAACTGTGAAGTATTTCCATGTATCTGAGCCAAACTGCACTCAAAAGACCACAACTGCAGAGGAATTCACGTAAAAGCAACTATTTTTTTACAGCTAAGCACTAGGAAACTCCTAACTGTTCAGCAAACTCGCTCCATAACTTCTTGTTTTTGCTTGTGTTTTGCTATAAATCCTTTAAATCTAAATGAAAGAAGAAAAAATGAAGAAAAATGTTGGTTGACTAAGACACCATTGACTGATTAATCAATTAACGACTAACACAGCCCTAGATGGAGACTTGGTAGTTCAGCTTTGGTCAAAGATTAGTTCCAATGTGGATGATTTGTGCATGTGAACATTGATATTAGTTTAAATAAAACCATATTCTGTGCATGAAGATTGATAGTACATTTGAATGACCATGTATTTATAAGAATTAATAAAGTTTAGCATTACAATTTATTTAGTACCTCTGGCAGCTGGTTACTAAATATTGGTGAGTGTACTTACTTTATTATGGATACATTTAGGGGTGACAGTAACCTTGCCAGCAAGATGAATTCTCGCATTTTTCAAGTTCACAAACTTTTGGGGATCCATCTTTTTAGGTTCCCACAGTTGTGACCAGTGGTGCAAGACTGAACCAATAACAGGGCGTTATTATTAGACTATATCATTACTAAGAATATTCAAATTGCCTTCTTAGTTATAATAGTCTTGTTGTTTCTTCGAGATCAGACAATAGGTCACCTGAGACACATAACAGGCTACAACACAAGCATATGCCATGGCAGCGCACATTTAGAGTAGATAAATAATAAAACAAATAAAAGGATTATCTATGAGATAAAACATCAGAATAAAAGAATCTAATCGCTGAAGGAAGAAAGGACATAAATTAGTGATTTGTTCTGATTTACTGATCTGTTCGACCTGAGGACATTAAGGCAAAAGCTGAGGATAAAATGTGTCTCTGGTTTGGTCAATAATTAGATTGGCTTTCCTGGTGACATGACTTTCCCAAAGTGATGTCAGATCAATTTGCTGGGCACCAATTATTTTTGAACAGGCTCTAACAATGCTATTACAGCTGTAAGCTGTTCTTATCCTTCACAGACACCACCAAACCAGGAAACTACAGAGATTGTGAGGACACTCAACACAGCAGCAGTAGCACACTGAGGTATTTGTCACTGACATTAAAGGAGCGAGCTGTGGGCAGCAGGCTTTTGTTTGAAATGATATCCGTATTAACATGATACCTGAGTTTGGCATCAAACATGGTACCCAGATATTTGTATTGCTCGACCATCTGTACCTCCTCACCATGAATGATGCTCGGCTTAGATTTGAGCGAAACAAACATGGTGCAGCCGCCAGATGTACTTCCGCCTATAAATGTGCACATAGAGGCATTTGCATTTGTGGAGGGAAACGTCTGTGTTTTTCTGGAACGTCCCAGTTGCTTTCAGCGAGAGCCTTTCCAGGTTGATGAATCGAGTGCTACACACATCATTCTGGTGTGGTCCAGGTTGGGGCGACAGTGGCACATCTGGTAAAGCGGTGGCCTCGTAACCAGAGGGTGGGTGGTTCTATTGCATGCAGCTGCCCCCTTGTGGCCACCGTCACAGTGGGCCTGCTGTGTGCTTGTAGGCTCCTGTCTGTCACCTTGTTGTGTCAGAGCTCATAAACAGCAGTGAGCTCTGATGGACGAGTGTGCACGTGTTGGTCTGTGGGTCGTGTGAGCACGTGCACGTGCAGGCTCCAGGCTGTGGACCCAGATGTAAATGTGGACAGACAGGCTGCCATCTCCTGGTACTGATGTCAGAGAATACAAACATGCAGCGAGTGACACTGACAGAGCGGAATACAGGAGCAAGAACATGGAAATGAACGTGATACTTAAAGTAAAAGTCAACGTACACATGCTCAAATAACACTTCCATAAGTGAAAGTATCTAAGTCCAATAGTTAGCGGTGTAACGGTACGCTAAAATCATATTTAGTACTGCTTTGGTGTTGGGGGTGTCGATTTGGTATACTACGGTTCTTTTAAGTTACAAAAATGTTTAAGCCGTCATAGACAAATGCATAATTATAGAAAATTAACCATATTTTCTTGTTTGGTATATTTTCTCTCTCTCTCTTAAATTCTGTCTTTGCCTTATCTTATCTTATAGAATTAAAACAATTCTTAATATTAATACACCATGCATTTGCTCACCTGCGTTTGATGCAACTAAATGAACAGCAGGTCCTCACAGTGAATGACTGAATGCACAGTATCTGTGTACATTACTGTCAGTGCAAGCTACGTTTTACTGAGCCTCTGAACTGGTTTAATCCATGCACCATGATGGATATAAAGGACACGGACATTTTGGAGACTTTTCACTAGGAGCAGGAGTTTGTGCAGGGCTAATTTCATTTAATAGAGCATGTGAAGTGCCACAGGTGAATGCAGCGCTGCTGTAGCGCTGAGTCCAAATCTTCCTATTTTAAAGAGTTCAAGAGTGCTGTAAATCGATCTGAACTATACGTGCCACACTCAGAAAGTAGCGCTGACGAATAATAGGTTGAGAAAGAAGTGTTAGAAGGTGTCCTGGTCCGTGGCTTATTACTGTGTCTGTGCAAACACCTGACACATGAACATTTGTTTACGACAACGATTACAACAGACTACATCCACGTGAACCCTCTCACCCCCACCAATTATTACTATAAGTTAAAGGGCAGAAGTAATAGAAGTAGTTAAGGTTTTTTATTTTTTTTAATGACGAATCAAAAGTGTTGTGAATGATAACTTTGAGGCTTCAAAAACAATAAACTACACTAGATGCTTGGTTCATATATTTGTGTTTACTGTTGGTCATATGTTTGTGTTTACTGTTGGTCATATGTTTGTGTTTACTGTTGGTCATATGTTTGTGTTTACTGTTGGTCATATGTTTGTGTTTACTGTTGGTCACATGTTTGTGTTTACTGTTGGTCATATGTTTGTGTTTACTGTTGGTCATATGTTTGTGTTTACTGTTGGTCATATGTTTGTGTTTACTATTGGTCATATGTTTGTGTTTACTGTTGGTCACATGTTTGTGTTTACTGTTGGTCACATGTTTGTGTTTACTGTTGGTCATATGTTTGTGTTTACTGTTGGTCATATGTTTGTGTTTACTGTTGCCATATGTTTGTGTTTACTGTTGGTCATATGTCTGTGTTTACTGTTGGTCATATGTATATATTTACTGTTGGTCATATGTTTGTCTTTACTATCGGTTATATGTTTGTCTTTACTATCGGTCACATGTTTGTGTTTACTATCGGTCACATGTTTAACAGGAATTGATCATAGACTCAGTGAGAGGGGGCTCACTCTGCCGTCAAGATTCCAAAATATCAGACTTGCTTGATCTAAATTGCAGCTAGTCTTTGGTCACATGATGATCCTCTGTCCCGTCTCATTGTGAAACAGGTAAGACCTTTGAACAAATACAAATACAACTCCATTTCTTTCAACATCTTACGAAGTACTGTCCATATATGACAATTCAACTCAAGATTTATACTTAGAAATGTTATCCCAGTTTGGCTTTCTTTTTTTATGTTTTTTGTTACACAGCAACCATGTTTAACAGTGGGCCAACATTTCTCTAGTGCAGTGTTTCTCAAACTGTGGTACGTATACTACTGGTGGTCCATGGACGCCTCTTCGGTTGTTATGTTTACTTACTTTACAGTACATTTTATTCACATTTTTCTACCTTTTGTAAGATTTATTTGCAGTTTAAAGTACAGTGGCAATGGTGTATTCCTACTTAAGACCTGGTTTATCCCTCATTCAGACCTGAAATAGTCCTGTTATAGACCTAATTTAGATCTGGTGGTACTCAGAAAACCAAATCCTTTCTTTGGTGGTAGTTTCAGAACCACTGCTCTAGTGTAAAAATAAATGAGAATGTTTATGGGTCTCTTTTGTATCTTGCTCCTTTCTCATCTCTCTGAGCTCAGATCTCCACGTCTCTGAAAACCATGAGTTGCAAAGTTGAGAGTTTTTGGATTGAACTCCTCATTTCAAAGTAAAATTGTCTTTTTATAGATCAGAAACGTAATATTGTCGTTGGTCCGCACTCCTTACACATGAGACCCTTGACCCTCTGAGTGGTTAACATGCATGTACGGGTGAAGCGGTGCATCTGAATTGCCGAGTTGATTAGACAGGACACTCCACTTAATCCAATGCACGCGGGAGTAGCATTTGTTTCTGCAGCCATAATAAATGAGGTCGTCTCTCATCAGCGTTCCATTTAAATTCACAGTCTCCAGTCCTGCTCTGACGTCCGCACTCACAAATGTCAGGGCCCAGTTTGATTCATGGAGTTAGAGATTGAAAGTTTGCTCATCGCTGTCTGCCTCGCATTGATCACTGACGAATCCAAACTTTTAATTAGATCTGATGAAGAGGCTGATGTATGGGATCGTTCATTGTTTACAAGTGTGAGTGAAAACAGTCAGCAGAGAAACGTGATACTTCAACTTCTGTCATTTTACTGTAATTACAGGAATAAATTTTTTATTATTTAAAGTGGTCATGTTATTAAGGCCCAACTAATATTGGTTTATCAATTAAATCTGCCAATTGGAATACGTTTATTTTACTCTCCATTTCCACTTTAGCAAAAGCTGATGGAGGCCGCCTGGGTCAGTAGAACAGTAGAAACACACCGATATAATTTATATTTGGGGGCAGGTTTTCACAAGGTAAAGTGTATTTATATTATGTATTTATTTATTGAATAGTTTACCAGGTAATTCAAACGAGAACACCTTCTCATGTACAATGAAAATGCTTTGCTGTTGCCAAACTACTGCATAAAAAGGTAAAAAAATATATTTTACCAAGGGTAAAACGATGCAAATGAACAGCATTATCATGCAGTTTAGATGCCCAAATAATAAAATATCCATGCTATAATTAACCACAGTAGTCATTCATGCTAAATGACCAATTAAACATCGGGTGATTGATCATAATTGGCATTTATAAGTTCCATCAGCTCAAAAAAAAAAAAAAATCGCTCTGGCCCTGCATATTCTGCATTCTTGAGACTCCTGTGGGTTTTAAACACGCTTTTGTTGCATGTATATTTCACAATCACATTAAGTCTAAATTTGGAAAATGCACTTTACGAACCACATATCCATTTACAAACATAGTCTTAGGCTATGTAAATGCTATGCTAATTTCTTTGCATTAGTTGTGAACACAATTTGAACACAGAAAGAACCTGCCAGTGGTTTATTTATGGACTTAAAAACTCCAGATTTTTACCTGTGACGCAACAATCAGATGAAGTATAAAATGTCCAAGTCAAAATTAAGTTTGATCTTGAACTATGAACCGGCCTTTACTAAACAGGATTCATCAAACAATAGTGAACGAAGATAAATACAACTCCAGGTGTTTTCTTGACGAGGGAACATTAGAAAAGCTCAAAAATTAATATGTTTTCTTTAATAATAAAAAAAAAAACCTTGAAAAACAAGCATTATGTGAGCAAACATTCCTCTCCACAGACCAGACTCGTACATTTTTTAACATCGTTTTGCCTTGCTTACCCACTCCCCCATTGATTACGTCTACAGGATTTAACAACTTTTCCAAGTAAACGCAAATGTACAACAAACACTCAGATTTCAGGCTTATTAAAACTTCCAAAGATCCACGCCAAATGCTGCGAAAGCGTGACGAGCTCATGTAAGTGCACGTTATCATCCCCGCGGTTTCTTCAGAAGACTTAATGGCAGTAATCTTGTGCGGATTGTTCTGGACGCAGCTGGAGCCCATTCTCCCGCCGCACACTCGGTCACACACACAGATGTACGTATCGATCCTCGTCCTCATGTTCGCACCACCGCATATTATCATTTTCACCCCTTCTGCTCCATTCAGGTCCAAGTACGCGTCCCCACTTCTTTCACATGATTTATGGGCAGGACACTTTCTATAGCAGCTGGATTTCCTCAGCCCATTTGACAGTAATCATCCCAGCGTTTCCTGTTCGTCAAATCAATATAGAGTACCCAACGCTATATAAAATCAGCATTCAGTGTGTAATGATTTCAGTTGGCATTTTTTTGGTGGGTCGTACAAAATGTTCAAGAGACCATGTTCTAACAACGTTCCGTCATTAGAAACAACATTCCGTCATTGTTTTGAGGAATGTTTCTTCGAAAATCCTCCCTCTTCCGGGATTTTGGTACGTATTTTCAGATCATATTCGTCACTTATCTGAGACCGTTCCACTGTTTTAAGTCCTTAAAGTGCGAATGACATGTTTTCATTATTATCTGATCACCTGTTGTAATGTAAATTTTAGTTTTACACCAATCAAGCAGCCATTTCTGGACAAAAGTTGAAAAATATGTTGAAATTTACAGGGGCCCGGGTCAAGAAACCTCAAATGGGTCCCCTCTAATACAAATTAATAGGAAGAGGGTCCAATTCTGGGCCCTTTTCCTGTTGTCCTATTATCAGTTGACCCCTTTGTCCACAATCTTGAGGCATTTCAATCTCACTAGATCTCGAGACACGACTCCCTAACAATCATGTTCACTACATTTTAGTGAAATGCGTCGTCTCACCTGTCACATAGACTTTAAAATTAACCTGACAGAAGCTAGATTGATATGTATAGCACTCTTTCCAGTTCTGCACATTATTAATCTTTGATGGCTCACTCTCAAAGTGATCGGGAAAAGGCAAAATGTTCAACTCCTTCAAGGTGAACAGCGCTGTCTGCTACGAGTGTGTGAATGTGTAAATATGCATGTTTGAATGGGGGAGTGGTTTCTTGACTTAAAATGCTGTGAACGTATAAAAGTGCAATAGAAATGTGACCGTTTAACATTTTTCTCTCTGATAAATGCTGATTGGGCGGAGGGTAACAAAAGACAAATCAAACATTTGTTAATTCAGTAGAGAGAAAAGCTCTGACATCTTTCCCTTCCATAAAAGCACAAAAAGTTCATATTTCTGTTAAATATTTCTATTTACATGCCCCCGTGTTTGTTTTGGTTCGTTTGGGCGCTTCACCGTTGCCCAAACCACAATGGTGCGCTGTGATTGGACAAGACCCAGACACAGGAGGAGGACAAGATGGATTGTCATGAGTCTGTGAATTCATAAATATCGCAGGAATTTATGGCCCGTTCAAACTTTGACTGATTGAACAATGATCAAAGACTAACACAGGAATATGTTTATGCATTTCTGCAATATCGTTTCTTTTTGCTGAATATTGCATTTGTTGATGATTTCGCTCGAGGTTAGAACCACAAAATGTACTGTTACTTTAAAATAATTACGCGTCCTGATTTGTAATTGGAAGGACGAAACATTAAAGGTGCTATATACTCAGATTTAGCCCCTGTGAGCTTTTAGCCGCGTTAGCATGTTGCTACCTGATCAAAAGCAAACCCGGAGTAGTGTTTTGTTTCATTCACACATGTTTGAGTAATCATGCATTTTCACACTTTCTGCATCTTCAAAGCTCAAAATACTCCATGTTCCACCTTGTGATGTCATTAAGTGGTAGTTTTAAAGTTAACTGCTTTTGTAGCCATAACAATGCACTAGAATATACCTTAAGTTGCTGCCTTTCTTACAATATTTTTCTTTAACCTTTATTAAGCACTTCCTGTAGTACAACTTAATGACATCACAAGGTGGAACAGAGTGCTTTCAGTTCAAGAAAAGAAAACAGGCTGGAGCGATAAATATGTGTGAATGAAACAGAACACAACTCAAGGTTGGTTTTTGACGAGGAAACAACATTTTAACAGGTAGAAGATAAAAAAAAGTGCATCATATAGGCCCTTTAAAAATGCACAAAATCTAGTATATTCAAAGGAAGAGACTCGAATGAGAAAAACAAAATCACATCTGAAGCGGCGGAGCAAGAAAACATTCCAATCATTTCATATTGTCAACAAGAGGAGCCAGCACTTTTACTCGAGGAAGACTGTTACACCGAAAACTACTCGGGGGAAGTCAAATTTTATTCAAAGTCACAGGAGTAAATGTCACTTTTTCCACACAACACGGCAGCCCGCGTTTCCTCCTCTTCCTGTTCTGAGGAGAGAGTAATCTGTCCCGCGCTCACTCTCTAAACACCCTTCAGCTCTTTCATTATCTCAGCCAATTACCTCCAGCGCTGGCTCCCTCTCAGCGCAGCCACAGACACCGCAGCTCAAAACATATTAGCATACAAACCGTTTACATTCTCAACCCCTCCGAGGCCTTCAGCATCACCCAGATGCGTTTACATAGGAAAAAAGAAGTACAGCAAGGTAAAGCAAAGGTGTGATAATAATGACTTGGATTGCACTTTTCAAACTGGACAAACCGTCTCAAGGTGGGACTTTGGATTGGTTTTGTTGAGAATGTTGTGTTAATTGATAATTGCGGTTATTCAGGTTACAGTATAAGTGTTCTGCGCTCGCCATATGTGCTGTATGTAACTAGACAGTCAGTCATTTTGAAAAAGATTGTGTAAAATAAATGTGGCAGGTTTAAATCATAAGTAGACTGTTTATTCTTGCACCATCTCAGGGTTTAGCGATTCATCCTATTTTTATTCTTGTTTTGAAATGAAACGCACTGTATTTGTCACATTAAGGCGAGACACTACAGGCAAAACTATTTTTTGGGTCAGTTTGCTCTCAACATATCGGCTTTCATGTAGAAACAACAAACTTGTCCAATCTGCTCTTAAATATGCTTTATTACTTCATTTAATCCACTGGCTCCTACACACACCAAACTGTACAATCTTGACTCCAGTGATTGAGCACAAGACACTGTGGTAAACTGAATAGAGGCTTCAGAGGAGGAAACATGCATGAAAATAATGTCACAATAATCAAATACAGGCATGATTAACAAATGCACAAGATACCTCTTACACAAGGAAAAAAAGATTTATTCCAATTCAAAAAGCCAATTTTGCACCTCAGCCTCTTGGTAAAGTGTTTCACATGACCATTAAAGGAGAGTGTCTATTCAAATGGGCAAATGCTTGTAAGAGCTGAGCATTTCAAAGTGGTTTCCTTCCAGAGTGTAAATAACAGGCGAGAGGGATAGAGGAATTTAAAACAAGTGGGTAAGAAGACCCAGCTGAAATGTGGGAAACTTGGTAAAAGCAGCCTGAAGATTTTCGGTGACCTGTTCGAGGTAGACACTGTACAATATCCCATCATCTGCAAAGTGAACTTTGCAAGATGAAGGTGTAAATAAATAAAGTAGAAAGGAGTCTTTAAATGGACCTCTGTGGAACACCTTAATACTGCCAAGCACTGTTTTCAGCTGAGCTCTACACATTCTACACATAATCAGTCTCTTGCCGAAAGTCATCAGGAAAAGGCGTAACGTCATTAGCACATTTTTAAAATGTATTTTATTATACGATTATTTAACCAGGATACAAACTCATTGAGATTAAAAATGTCAACAGTTGAAGCTGATTGATCAAAGCAGAACAAGCCTCTGCACAAAACGCTTCTATGTGCATGTGTTCCAAAACAAAATAATCCGTAAATCTGCTAAATTAGGTCAAAGTACATCCACCGTGTCTGTTTAGGTTTGTACCTTTGACTTTGACTCAAACCACTGTGCTGCGCTGTGACTGACTGAACAGCGGGACACCGTCCAGATGGATTCTCAAGAGTTTGTGAACTCACAAACAGTGTGAGAATCCATCTGGCATGGCCAAGTTATGTTTTCATCCTGACAAATGATTTCAAAACCAGCTGACAGATAGATTGTCAAGACCGACAGAGGACATTTTATGCAGCAATACCCCACAGTCCACCGTGTCAAACGCCTGTGATAGATCAATCATAAGTGCTGTCGACAATCAAGGCTGTTTGAAATGTCATTTAGAAGCACAGATGTGGTCACCTCCCTTCAACAGGGCATCACCTGCACAGCTTTCCAACTGAAGGAATTATTAAGGGTCAATACTGAGGGTTAGATTGAATATATGGGAGCAGAAGAAAGGATCAAGCTTTTATCTGATATTAATCTGGAATATCAGAGGAAAGAGAACAAATTGGAGTTAACTGCTTTCCAGAACTGATTAGAATTACCATTAACTGAAGAAAGATAATAGTTTATTCAAATTCCATCATAGCAGCTGAACCACAGTCTAATAACAACACCTTAATTAGCCTTAATAAAGCACAAACAACTAGTAATCATTGTAAATTAAGTCTTTGTTCGTGCTTAAATAATTCTAATTTAGGCGCAATTATTATAAAGTGTTACCAACATTTTTCTGTAACGCCTGAATTCCACATCATGCGTCTCCGCTCCGCTCCGCTGCGCCGCAGACCGCCTCCGATTTAGAGCGCAGGCCCTCGCCTACTGGATGCAATTTGTCTCCGCCAGTCCGCGCAGCGCAGGGCTGCGAAGTCCCGAGGAGCGGGACTCGCGGGACCCGCGGGACCCGCGAGAACTCGCGATCAGAAAGCGCTCCAAAAGTATCGGAAAGAAAACAAATGCAGATTAACTGAAAGTCTGTCGTTTGTACAACTGCAATCACTTTTTCACCGTGTCAACACAGCGCATGAATAGAGCATTAATAAAAGTGACAGCCTAAAACTGTATTTAAGACATTTACAACCATTTACATGTATCGGGTGGAATTGATTGTAAACATTTGCCTTCTGGGTAACAAAAAGTTTAATGCACGTCATTAGGTCTGAGTTAAAAGTTTTTGTTTTGGAAACCCAGATGTAGTTCGTGTTCTCTTTCCTGTTTGGTGCGATCTAAACTGCGTGGCTTGATCCGGTCGGACTCTGGCGCAGAAGAAAATAGACTTGATCCGCAATTCTGTCGGAGAGCGGCGGAGTGGCGGAGCTGAGGCGCAGACCTGCGCAGCGCTTACGCGGGATGTGGAACGGGCTTCATTCTTTCAGATGGCTGCGTAAGTTCTGCGCATTGCGTGGCGCAGCGGAGCGGAGCGGAGACGCACGATGTGGAATTTGCCTGTAAGTCTTGCTTCATTTACAAAACAGACATTACTCAAACCAAATCTCAAAATGTATTCATTCACTTCCAAACAATAATATTAATATTTGTGAAACTCATTGTGTCAAATTAAACTGGCTCCAAAGTTTAACTCCACTGACAACCTCCTCCGTTTTTCATTTGGCTCCCATTTAAATGCAAATCAATTCATTCCCAGGGCCTCACCTCTCTATCATAACAGCTCACTATAGATACGGTCACAAATAAAATGGTTAGTTGTTGCGACTCTCGGAGGGATAACAGTAGATTTGAAACAAGGCTTGATTGAATCTTTGTTGTAGATTCAAATATGAAAGTTCCCCAGCACCTTAGTTCCAGTATAATATGCTCTGATGAGGAATCCATGAGGGGCCTGGACAGTCTCAGAGGCGCACTACTCAATAATGAATCCTTAATACACATGTAATTGGAGTGTAATGAGTTTTTATTGTTCTCAAACAAAGTGAGTAGAATTGAAATTAAGTAGCACAGGGACTAGGAGCACGGTGAGTCAGTCAAACCTGGAAGAAAAGGGTTCCAACACTGTTAACTGTCATTTTCAACCTGAAGGTACTGGACTGAGTTATTTACAAATGTACACACGTGCTTTACCGGTGGTACAACTGAAAATGTGTGATTGCGCCTTGAAGTTTTGCCAGCTGTGCCTTAAAAAAATGTCCAATTTGAGTCAACAGGTTCACACGAGCGGATGTAAATAACACATTTCCCTTTCTGGAGTGTTCTGAGCAACTTCTGCACCAAAGAAGAATGTAAAACCACCATTATTTCCAAATTGAAAGCACCAGACAGTGAGTCACAAACATGATTTGGCTCATTATATGCCATATTTTATTAACTAAATGGTCTGAATTGGTCGTTTTTGTTGTACGTGGTGTGCCGTGGCATCTTTTAAACCTAAAAAGTATGCAGCAGCTTGAAAAATCTTTAAAAACACTGATCCCCCCTTCTCTCCCTTTCACGCTACAGCTGTCCAAACTCAGGTCCTCCGAGGGGTATGAGCTGGCCCTCAACCCTTCGTCCAAAAATGTAAAACATTTTTTATCGCTAGTTATTGATTTAGTCCTGCTTTAAACACGCTTTAGACCCGCTTTAGTCCCGCTTTAGACCCACTTCAGACCTGCTTCAGACCCGCTTTAGTCCCGCTTTAGTCCTGGTTCAGTTCTGCAGATGTTGTTAAAGCCTTTCGTTCACATGTTTTTTGTATTTCTAAGTGTTGGGACATGTTTCTGGCCCCGAGGACAAAACCATGTGAAAAAATCTGGCCCTCTGTGAATTAAAGTTGAATAGCCCTGCTTTATGCCAAAACAGTCTTAAAAAAGAAAAAAGAAGTACATAATGCCTAAACTCCATCTGGACGGTGTCCCGTTGCTGTGTTTGAACCAGCCGACCAATCACAGCGTAGAATTGTGGTTTGGGCGGAAGTCAAATGGACAAACGTAGACAAACACTGGCGACACCGGTGGATGTACTGCGATCTATTTTAGCAGATTTAGATTAGATTTCCATAACTATTTGGTGTGTGCTTTGTGCATTCGATGACGTGAAAGAAGTGTGTCTTTGTCTCTCAGCTGGATGAATAACAGTTTGATTTCTCGGCTTGTTCAGCTTTTGCGACGCTTTGACCAATCAGCTTCAAATGTTCGTCATGACATTATGCCTTTTCCCGACTTTCCAGATTGTGTAGAAATGAATTCAGAGTGACACATACAATCTGGCGTGAGCAGGTTATAGACTACCCTGAGCTACTTAAGACGGAGGAGTTCTATAACCTGAGACTACTTTGACTTTTTTCTACTGGATGGTCCAATTTCAAGTCAACATTATTCCATCACGGCTGTTAAACCTGCTGCTAAGTTTTAGGTCGTTTCTGTCACTTCTGTTCTTTTCCATGCATATTTTGCAGAATCGCATAAATAACGGGAGATAGAAACGACAAATGTCACAGTTAGAACCCTTAATTTGCAAAAAAGTTCATACAATCGCTTCAGGTTTTAGGTTTAACAGTTAAAGATAAGTTTGAAAGGTAGAAACACATTTTAAGTGCATAAACTCTTGAAACAAATATTGAAATGCAGTGGTGGAAAGAAACGAAGTACAAAAGCAAAAAAAAATACTGTACTTAAGTAAAAATTTCAGGTATCTGTACTTTACTTAACTAACTTTAATCGTGAATACTTTTTTTTTTTACTTCACAACATTAAAGAGCAGGTATCTGTACTTTTTACTCCCCTACATTTTTGAACAGGACTGCAAAGTAAAAAGTACTTTCTGTTTGGTTATAGGGGTTCTTTTAGCATGTTTATGTTGACATTCAACTGTAAGGTTTTGAGTTCATGCCCCAGCTTTGAGCAAATAAGAATGTACATTAAAAAATGTCTACAAACATTGAGAAATTAGCAATTCTTCATCAAGATCAACATATTTCCCCATTTAATAGTAATTTATGAGTGTCAAAAGTGAAGCTGAAATACTTTTACTTTTTACTCTTAAAGTAAAATTTACTTAAAGATGATGAAAATGAAATACTTGAGAGATTTTTTCTACTGTATTGATTACCTCTTCCACGACTGTTAAAACCAGGGAAACAGGATCTAAAAATTGCATTGAAGTACAGTACTTTGTCACTTTCCAATTTAATAATTTCCTACACTACTGTTAATATTTCATCCCAGTATCTCGCAAAGACAAAGATGCTTATGTTTCACCAACTCAACCCTCTTGCATTTTGTTGGAACAGGCCATTAGCTGCTTTTAATTAAGTCCTATTGTCTAAACTCCTGGTAATTCTTGAGGGAAGAGCGAGAAACTTCAAAACCAACTCCAGCGTGCAACAATATGGAAGCAAACGGAGCATTACAAACCAGGGCTAATTATTATGCTAATCAACTTCGCCGGTGGGGCAGGAAAATGAAGTGATGTAAGAGTATGAAATGAAACACACGTATAAACACTCTTTTTACGGATAATTTCCAATATTTTTTCTGTTTAATATTTTTGGTCGGCTCTTTCAGATGTTTGCTCATCACAAACACTACAGGGAGACAATTTGTGCGTTGGGGATTTTGTTTTTGCAACTAAACAACAAGAGAAGAGTTAAGCCAAAGGAAAGTTCATTTATTAATTCAGTCCGTGTTGAATATTTTGTTTTGTATTGAATTATTGCTGCGTACGCCGGCCCTAGAGACAAAACAAAAATGCGCAACTAGTGTCATGTTGTACAAAAGAGCCAAGCGGCTTTGGGAAATTGGAATGCTAATTTGAACAGTTCTTAAATGTATAGTTTTTAAAGGGCCAGTACTTTACTTTTTAGATTTCTCGCCTCTTTCTCTTTACAGTTTAATCTAAAAGCAGCAATTTGTGGGGAAAAACTGGAATGAAAATGCATTTGAAAGGCATTTTGTTGGGTGAGAACTAAAACGGGTAATGCCTATACCGTTGTTTCTCTGTCATGGTTCAACATCAGAGTGAAAGGGACAGGAAGAGTTCTGAGAGTTCAAACTAAAACCTGTTCTTCATTCATGGTTCTAGCCCTTTAATGCTTTAGTCTGTTATATAGTTCTAAACTACGACACTCGTGGATGATTGTGTTATATTTTGGACGTTTTAAATCGCTATTTTGATCCAAAACAACGTAATTATTAAACAAATCCACAGAGTTTCGAATTGAAGACCACGTGATTTATGCTTGGCCCATTCCTTACGTCGTCCTTTGGAGAGTTGCAGTTCACGATAGAGAGCAGAGGATTTTTTTCCGTTTGTGCCAAAATGACTGCACAACACTGACAAATCGTATGTGTGTCACCATTTAAGAAAATAAAATTGCAGAATGAAGTCTAAGGAAGGAGCAGTTGCTGTGGAGCGGTGAAACCTGGACTGATGGAGCAATGGAGTCTCGTCCGCAGGAGAACAAAGATTACTCAAATATGCGCGAATCACTCTAAATACAACTCTGAAAACCATTAAATGATGGTTAAAAGCTCCTCTGTGGGTGAACCAATCCATGCATTTTAATGTAGAAGAGCTGCTCTGTCACTCCCTGTTCAACAACTACGAGAGCAGTTGTTGTTGCACCAAATACAGACAAGAACACACGGAGAAGACTAAAGCCATCCAACTGAACTTGAATAAACACCCAAGAATGCTAACAGTGACGAGGGCTGAATGCTACTACGATGCTTGCTGTTTTCTAACGTCTACAGAACAATCCGTTTACTTTTCTGAGGTAACATGACGTCGACAACCTCCATTAAGACTCCATTGTGACTCGACTGGAATTAGTTGTGCTTAAAATAAAGAGAATTCACCAGGAAACGTATTAGAAGATTGAAAACGCTGCGTTTCCTATCGATTCAACAGCGTTTTCACTCACACCAGGCCATGCCCCTCACTATGACGCGCTGCCGAATGCATCTGTTGTCGCCATGAAGAGACTTTTTCTCTGCATTTGACCCATCCTGAAGGGAGAAATTCAATGCAAAATGGACCTTTACGAGCGATTGACGATGTTATAATAGTTTCCCATTTCCCAACTGACAGTTTTAATTCGCGTTATTCATGCATGTTTGAGTAATCTTTATTCTCCTGCAATCAATACGCCATTGCTCCAAAAAATGTCCATTTCCCATGTCCCATTTAAATCAATGGATGCAAGTTAATTATAATACAGTCCTCTTTGATGCAGATTGGACCATTTTCTTCCACCTGAAAGCTTCAATGTTGAGAGCGCGAACTGAGAGAAATAACGAGTTTTGCAAGAAGTCTCGCCGCTTAAATTAAAAGCCCCATGTCAGCTCCATAACACTCTGCATATTTGTTGAAGGGCGTCTGCATATTTTCATTTGGAGATACCCTGCCCTCTGCGGCCACAGCGAGAAGCATCCATCAAACCGCGGTTCAGACCAGGTCACGTTTCAAAGCGTCACTCACATCACCATCTCCGGAAAGGTGAAATTGAGTAGAGGTTTGCGAGTGCCGTTTTGAATGTTTTGACGTCCCGGTGTTTTGGCTGAAATTGAGCCCATGTCAATCACGGCCCAATGGGAGGGAGGGGCGCAAATGAGAAGGGAAACGGACAGCATCATCAACGGAGGAAGAGAGAGACAGATATTGAGGCAGTTCGGAATGGTTTTTAAGAGCGGAAAAATTGCTCTATTCCCAAGAGGAGTGTATTTGCCGAATTCACTTTTCACTGTATTGGAGAATGTTGGACTGGCAGCAAGAAGGTTTTGGGTTCATCCCCTGAGCAGTGAGGTGCATTTGTGTGCAGAGTTTATGTGTTTCTCACCGTCAACTCAAAACGTGTAAAATCCTTCAGCATATATACATAGATACATACAAAACATACATAGGAAAAACAGGAAGAACTTTCAATCCCCCCCAAAAAAACTAACACAAGAAGAAAGTGAAAAAGAGACAGCACGAAGACTAACCAGAACCGGATGGCAGAGTGCGCACCAGGACAACTTTAAATTGGCAATATCAGATCACTGCAAACGCAATAACCATGTTATGGACTGGGACATTACAGGGATCATTAACCAAGAGTCAAATAAATACAAACAGTGTCAAAGAAGAAACAGAGCTCAGGAAACAAGGCACATGACAGGTCTTAAAGTAGAACTAACTATATTTTCAGGCCATTTGAAGCTCCTGCCGTCGCCCCCTGCTGTCTCTGCGCAGAACAACATCCAACTTCCAACACTTCCTGATGCTGACCTGGAGACAACTCTTCTGAGAAACATCGGCTCTCTTTTTTATATTTGAATATATATATGAAATATTTTTGCATGTAATTGTACTTCCTTATTTCAGTAAAAGGAAGGGGATAAAAAGAAAAAAGAAAAGGGAAAAAATTGCTTTTACGTCTTTTTACTGGGAATGTATTTTCACCAGAGACCTCCAGGGGGAGCTCTGTCACTGAAGTTACTTAGTTCTGCTTTAAGAAATGTCACACCTGTGATGCTTCTGACGAAGGCGGACATTTCCGTCATCTCTATTGCCTGATATAGAAGAAACAACAAAAACTTGATCAAGACAATTACAACATCTATAACCCTCATGCTCTCTTTGTTTGAGCAATGCACATTTGGTCAAAGAGCAATATATGTTTTCATATCAGGAAAAAAATACTTGTTTTATTTATTTCTTTTGCATAAATTGTATGTTAGGTGATGTTTGGACCACCCATGAAAGTTTCATAGTGATGACATTTAAAAAAAAAAAAGATCTAGATGGGGTCAAATGGACCTGAAGATAGAGGGAGGAATAACAAGGTAAGGGGTGAAGAAGAGGAGACAGGCTGATGGTTCTACTGCCGCGGTGGAGATGGAGCTAAGAGGGTTTGTGGATAGGGGTGGCCATGGCTTAAGCCAGTGAAAATATCTTGACAGGTTGATTGGCACGTTTCATTTGCCTTGTCTCTAACATTTACATGTAATACACATTTGCACCACCAGAGAGCATGCAAGTGCCCCCTTACCAATGCAACACCTCAGAGTGAAAAGTCTGCTGAACTTTGCTGACGTGATTATTCATCTTTTTGATGGGAAACTATCAATCTGTCAACAACCCAAGCTAATGCAAGTGGCCACACACCGTGAATCTTTACTTAAGAATGCTTTATTCATAATCAGGACAAACAGTGTGTTTAAACAGCGCTTCTCTCTGCTTTCATTCAGTTGTGTTGTGTTGTTCCGCTGCATTATTGTGGCCCAGACCAGTGGAATAATGTGTATTAAAAGCACTGTGCTTATGTTATCCATTGAACCGTGAACTTAGTGTCAGCCACAACTTTTAACTTTCCAACGTTTTCTAAATACTTTCATGAGTTACTGCTGTGGAACTTGAAGAAAAGTAAAGTGACCGTCACCTCAAATCTTAACAAGAGCGGCGATAATAATAGAGGGCATTGGTTAAATAGTAGTATGTATTAAAATGTGAGACTTTCAAGGTTATTCAAGCACAGAGTTTAAACGCCGTAGATTGTGTTCTAGAGGTGTATTACTCAAACCTGGACTGGTAACTCACTTCAGGGATTTGTGACCCGACTTGACATAAGGACAGATGGGACTTGACTTGGACTGGTGAGTTTACGATGGAAGAGCTACAAGATATATCGCAATCGAACCAACATTTTAAAGTTCGCATATCACAAGGATGGCCATCAGTTAGCTAACAGCATTTCCTTTGCAAGCATCAACTTATCCTGCATGATTCTGCATAAAACCTGCAAACCTGTAGTTATACCTCAGCAAACATGTTCTGAAACACATGGGCATTCTTGGATTTGTTTAGCAGTTCAGATTTAAGCGTTCTGACAAATGTTAATGCTTCTGAACATGTTTAAAATGTGAGCTTTGAATAGAATCCTACTATCCAAGCACAAATGGCAAATCCAATCGTGACCGCAATCTTTGTCAGAAAAATGTTACCAAAATCGTTCAGCCTTTGCAACCCTGGCTTGAGGTTCAGGTTAGAGGACTCGTGGACCAAGGACTCATGGGAGGTTGTCACTCTAAGGACTTAAGAGCTGTAACTAAAGTTCTATCTGCCTTTTAAAAATCAGTGTTTTTAAATTAGGTTTTTAAAGTTCTGAGCTGCCTCAGCTCAGAACTTTAAAAACCTAATTTAAAAACACTGAGGCAGCTCAGGCAGCAGAAGGAGGCAGCTTTCAGAGCAGGGGACAGAGAGAGCTACAAAGGTGCTAAGTACAGATTTAGCAGGGAGGTGTCAAGAGCTAGATCTCTGTACAACACGCGCCTAAAGCAGTCTTTCTCTGCTAACAACGCCTCGGCGGTTTGGAGGGGACTTAGGCAGATCACCAACTACAAGCCCAAAGCCCCCCATGCTGCTGACGACCAGAAACTCGCTGAACAGCTCGCCTCCTTCTATTCACGATTCGAAATCTCAACCCCCTCCCCCACCTATCTCACTACAATAGACATTTCTGCCAATCACACCCCGGGTCCCCCCACCTCCCCCACTGGCCTTTCACTACACAGGGACAATGTAAGGAAACAGTTTCGAAGTCCAACCCCGAAAGCTGCTGGACCAGACGGTGTCTCCCGCCACCCTGAGACACTGTGCGGACGAAGCTGACTCCTGTCTTCACAGACATTTTTAACACCTCCTGGAGTCATGCCATGTCCCAGCCTGCTTCAAGTCGTCCATCATCGTCCCTGTTCCCAAGAAGCCCCGGATCACTGGACTTAATGACTTCAGGCCTGTGGCGCTGACGCCTGTCGTCATGAAGTCCTTTGAGCGCCTGGTCCTGCCCCATCTCAAGTCCTTCACCTCCTCCGCCCTGGACCCACTACAGTTCGCCTACAGAGCCAACAGATCTGTAGACGACGCCATCAACCTGACCCTCCACTTCATCCTGAAGCATCTGGACTCCCGGGAACCTACGCCAGGTCCTGTTTGTGGACTTCAGCTCTGCATTCAACACCATCATCCCTGCTCTGCTCCAGGACAAGCTCTCTCAGCTCAACGTGCCTGACTCCATCTGCAGGTGGATCACTGACTTCCTGACGGACCGGAGGCAGTGCGTGCGGCTGGGGAAGAATGTCTCAGAGACTCGGACTATCAACACAGGAACTCCACAGGGCTGTGTACTTTCTCCTCTGCTCTTCTCCCTGTACACCAACTGCTGCAACTCCAGCCACGACTCTGTAAAACTGATCAAGTTTGCAGACGACACCATCCTCATCGGACTCATCTCGGACGGCGATGAGTCTGTCTACAGGAGGGAGGTGGACCGGCTGGTGTCCTTGTGCAGCACCAACAACCTGGAGCTCAACGCCCAGAAGACAGTGGAGATGATCGTGGACTTCAGGAAAGTCTCAGCCCCCCTGCCCCCCCTCGCCCTGACAGACTCTCCCATCACCACCGTAGACTCTTTCCGCTTCCTTGGCACCACCATCACTCAGGACCTCAAGTGGGAGCCGACCATCAGCTCCATCATCAAGAAGGCCCAGCAGAGGATGTACTTCCTGCGGCAGCTGAGGAAAGCCAAGCTGCCGGCGCAGATGATGGTGCAGTTCTACACGGCCATCATCGAGTCCATCCTCACCTCCTCCATCACCGTGTGGTACGCTGGAGCCACAGCCAGGGACAAACAGAGACTACAGCGCATTGTGCGCTCTGCTGAGAAGGTGATCGGCTGCAGCCTTCCATCTGTCCAGGACCTGTACGCCTCCAGGACTCGGGGACGAGCAGGTCGGATCACAGCTGACCCTTCTCACCCTGGACACGGACTATTTGAGCCACTCCCCTCGGGCAGGAGGCTACGGTCCATCCGGACCAGAACCTCCCGCCACAAGAACAGTTTCTTTCCCTCTGCCGTTGGACTCATGAACACTTTGTAACACCTGTCACTTCAACAATAATACTATTTAAGAACAATCTATTTGCACTACTCATTTGCACATTGCACTATCTGCCAACTGTACATTCTGTATATAGTCTATCTTAGTCTATTTTATTCTTAATTTTATGCATGCCTTTTTATATATTTTTTATATTTTATCCTTTGCTTTATGTTGCACCTACGCCGAAGCAAGTTCCTACGTTTGTGAATTTCACTGACAATGGCAATAAACAATTTCTGATTCTGATTCTGATTCTGATTCTGATTCTGATTCTGATTCTGATTCTAAGCATTCAGAGTTGACACTAGGGCCCTCTGAGCAGTTACTTACTGCGGCTGGGAAAAAATGTCCTGGACTGTTGATCTCGCCCGCACAGAGCTGAGGAAGAAGGCCTCTGTCTACTCAGCTCCCTTTGCTTGGAACATGTCGCAGAAAGACTGGAAATTGACTAGGTTCTTGTCCTTAAACGTGTTTCAAGCCAAGCTGAAAGCATTACAGACTGCCTCAATAATGTGCCACTGTTTTTCACAACTTGACGGTTTGATGTGTGTTTGTTGTAACTGAAAAACTTCGCTGCCTCTTGGCCAGGATGGTTTTTAATCTCAACGGGACTCTCCTGGTCAAATAGAGGTAAAAAAACATGGGTTTAACTTGGACTTGAAAAACCATGACTCGGCTACAATCCTGGTTCACACTACTCTTTCTGATTAAGTCGGCATCCGGGCTCATCCAGTCAATTACGACGACACAAAGGGCTTTTGTTTCCACGACAACACATCACACATCACACAGCTCAGCACTTCTGCTCCTTGAACTCTTCTTGCTTCTGAGCTGGGGATCCCAATAATTGCACTTTTGGCAAGAATTTTACCAAGTCATCAGGCCACAAGAAAGTCATTTCAAAACACCAACACTATAGATCAGTTTGTTTGGAAGTGCATGAACTCTTATATCTGATGTGTATATCTTTTTGAGCGTGTTGATTATTGTAACTCATTGCACTGTGGTGTGGATCATTTCAATTTAATAACTGGTCTTGGAAGATTTAAAAATGTAACAGCTTGTCATGTATGTGTTCTGTAGTCTTGTAGTCTGTACTGTCAATATAATGGATGCAGACATAGTTTCTGTGAAATGGCCATATCATAGTTTTAATGTTTGTTTAACCTGACAAATCAGAAGTTCAAAGTACAGAAAAGGACCAGGAATTTACACAGTATTTTTTTAACTTGACTGTTGTAACATGTGACATAAAGGGAACGGTATATACGCACCTCAATGTAAACATGAATTTAGACTCTCCTGTACTGTGCTCAGACCCCTGTTTGTACGTGTACTTCTGTCCTTTGAATAAAAGCTAAAAGAATGAATCGGCGCCAGTGTCTTCTTCCAGGGAGCAACATCTACAGTGGCCTGGATCAAACATCTCTGAACCGTTTGCAGCTCGAACAGAACTCTGCTCACACTGTTCTCTTCTCCTGCACCGGCTTCCTGTCAGTTATAGAATTGATTTGAAAATGTTTTAAATGTCTAAATGGCCTTGCCCCGCCCTGTCTGAGTGAGTGGCTCTGTCCTTATGCTCCGGCTCCAGAGACTAGTCCACAGACCTGTTCCTTTTAAATGTCCCAAGAACTCGCCTCGAGACTCGAGGTGACTGAGCTTTTTCTGTGGCTGCTCCCAAGCCGTGGAACAGTCTGCCATTAGATATTAGAACGGAGCAGTCTCTTGACAATTTTAAATCCTTACAAAAGACTCACCTCTTTGCACAGGCCTTTAATAGAAGCTGGGCACAGTAATAATGTTCTTGTTTTTTATTTTTTTTATTCTTGTTTATTTTGTTGTTGTAAATGTGCTATAAATAAACGTGACCATGACCTTATATCTGACCAACAGTGTCTTTATACATCAGAATATTAGTTGACTAAACCTAAATTCTGACTAAATAAAATATTCTACTTTAAGTTATTAACACAGTTTCACTCACAAAGTGTTGTTTTTTACTAAATCAACAAATCCAGAGCTAAAACTTTTCAGGCATTTTGGTTGTTGTTTAAAATGTTTAAACTATTCGTACACAATCTTCAAAATGTACTACAATAAGCAGATGCATTTTCCACAACTGTGCTGATTTTTATGAGAATTATTTTAACGTTTTAAACACACAACGGTGCAATAAATAAAAAGCTGCACTGATCTTTGAAAAGTTTAAACATGAAGCACCTCCAACACGACATAAGCACATGCACAGAGGACGTCATAATAAATATTCTACAGACTCATCATCACTACCTCTCTGTCACTGAGAAAGGTGATATACCGTATTACCTTTTCACTGTTATTAATTATTAAACTACAACAACGTGGATCATTACTTTACATGTTGTTATTTGTAAATTGCATAATTTTATCTAAAATCTCTAAAAATATTGACAGTTTTTTTTTTTTTTTATGGCTATGTGACATTTTCGAACTCTGGAGTAGAACAACCTGGAGTTTGAATTATTTTTTGTTTTAAATAAACGCAAGTAATCACAGGGATGTGGGCGGGGATAGGGGGTAGGTGAGAGCAGGAATTTTCTGAGCACTCGAGCCTCAGTGGCATAACTACAGGCTTCACTCAAACATGCAGGAATCAATTGAAATACAGTTTGAGCCAGATAACAATGTGTGAACCTGAATCTAACAATTAAAAGCTAAAAAAGTCAATTTGTACACAGCATCTCCCATTTAAGTTTCATTTCTGTAAATCTAAACAACTGTAGCTACATTTAACGCATTATAAAACATCAAATATGTTTCAATGTGGCTTTAAAGCAGTTGCTTATGTTTATAAAGTGTAACTTATTTATGCTGACTATTTGATTGAACAATTGGTGTTTTTCTTCAGATCGTTTATATTCAGAAACTATGCCTCCCTGATCAGAGCAGTGGATTGTGGGACGCCTCATAGCTCCTTGGTGTTGGTTAGGATCCTCCTGAGGTTTCCATGCTTAAAGGAGCTGGGAAAGGAAGCACGATGTCTCCTTTCCTTAATCCTTCCTGACTTCACTGACCACGCCGAACAGCACTTGTCACGGCTGACGTCTGCTTCAATGATTCGGAGAAGGAGCTTAGGTTTATGTGACCAATTTAAATGGGATCGTTCTGTCTATTGTGCAAATCTTGTTATATTTTGATGTCCTTCTTATTTCCAAACAAGTAAACACCATAGTTTATTTCACATTATCTTTAAGCGCATAATGGTTTTATTTTGTGAACTCATCACTATAGAAATGCACTTTATCTATTAACCGTTCCATTCCAACATTTCCCATTTCCATCTATGCATCATTTATTTGCTGTGTTTTGCTTTTGTCATTACTAAACCCAGCGTTATGTGCTCTTTATGTCCTCGAGTCTCTTAACTCCTAATGGTAATAGCTAGAAGTGTTGTATTTTATTTGGTAGTCTTTGGAGATGAGTTCAGACGGAGATGTTTATGCGGTTTTGACACCTGCAGAGTAACAGCCAGAGCGACATATGGAGCGGCTACAGAGGCCCAGGAGGGACAATTGGACCAAAACACAATCTGCATGAACAAGCAGCTGCCTGGAAACGCGCCCTGACCTTATCTGGCATGTTCTTAATTTGTGTCAAAATGCCAAACGGGAGGAGCTCATTTTGATATGGGCAAGTTGTTATTTTGGTTGTTGCATTGATTTTTTACTTCGGCATCTCATATTTTAGAACTTTAAATAATGAATGCAATGAAAACAAAACATGACTTTCTATCAGTCAGGCGTTCCCTCAACAGGATTTTGTGTTAGCGCTCCATTTACTGCCAGCAGAGTGAATTACCATGCAGAAATAAACAAAAGCTAGCTTGCCCCGACATACTCATGTGAGTGTGCAGTTGTAATAAACGTGATTTGAGGCAGAAATGTTCTGAACGAGTCTGGTGATGATTTATGCACTTTAGACTTATGGACTGCAGGTATGTTTTTGACGAGGGAACAAGGTTATAACAGGGTTAAAAGCTCAAAAAAGTAGATTTTATATAATGTGTCCTTTAATTCATAATACTGCTGTAAAATATTAAAGATGCATTATGTAACTTTTCCAAGCATTTTTTTCCATTACCGCTTTTTGGTTGTTTTTATTCAAAACCAATTTTGTTACCCTTGTTATCTCGGTCTTTAAAATCTCCACCCTTACCCCTTGTGTACACTGACTCCAGTCCGCTCGTGGTCCAGGACCCATGTGGGTCACTTGCAGCTTGCCTGTTTCACCAGCTCCGGTTTACTGCAGTCCGTTTGCGCAAGAACAAATGGACAACAAGAACCGCAGAGGATCCGCATGGGTCCTAAACCAGAGCCGGACCGGAGTCACTGTACACCAGGGGTCTATATAACAGGTTAGACGTCACATTTGACTAGAACGTAGTGAACATGATTATATTTAAGATTTGACTGAACATTTTGCCTGTTTGTCCCAGTCTGACAGTTTTCATAAAGTTTATAATTGTACATCCTGGTTGGTCATGGGCAGCAAATATGACATAGTTAGAGGTAATTCCACAACTGTTACCTAGCAACCATTTTGAAAAAAAAGGCCAAAATCCACATAAATTATAATTAGTTATGATCTGACAAATAATAATAATAATAATAATAATAATAATAATAATAATAATAATAATAATAATAATAATAATAATAATAATAATACACCTTTATTTTGCTGAATGACCATTTAAAATGTGTTTATTTTCAACTGTACGTCGCTTTTTGATGACATCACAGAGGGATTCTATTTTAGAACTCAGCACTACTTTCTATCATTTTAAACTTTTATTTTTCAAAATTTATTCCCAAACTGCTACTTCACGGATGTAAAACTATGATAAATATTTATCACAGGTGCCCTCTCACTAAACTGAGTCAGAATGAGAAAAACATGAGAACCTGTCAACTTTAAACTAGAGGGCAGTTTGTGCTTGTGAATTAAACACAATTCTATCAAGCAAGTACGCTATCTGAAAATTGTACACAATATTATTTATAGCAGGGGTTCATAAACTTTTCAGGCAGGGACAAATTAGCCTTACAACCGACCTGTGGGACCACTTCAAGTCAAAGTTGGCGCTGGCAACCATTTCAAGTGTCAAACCTCTTGAATCAAATTTACTATCATCAAATGAGTGATTTATTGTGCTAAAATAAAATTCCTTCAATGTAATTTTGTTTACCTTTCTGTCCCATATAAATGAATATGATAGAATGTTCACAAGTACCAGGCTACATGTGCACCTATTCATTTCCTCAACAAAGAAACTCAGAAACATCTTATTTAGCTCATCTTCAACAACTGTTTGCTTGATTTTTAGATGTCATTTACAATTTAATATCTACCAGACTTGGAGACTTCTTTTTATTATCAGAATGTAGCAGATCGCTCACATTTTAATTGCATTTTGAGCTTTTGCAGAAGAAAATGCCAGTACTCTCCAGTGACTCTAATGCGTTTTTGCCACTCGCTGCTGAGTTCCGTAGCCGAGTTTAACGCTTTAACATTTTAGGCGAACCGATAACATCTCCATGGAGACGAACAGGCGAAAAGCAACACAGCGCCCCTTTAAACCTGCAGGAACAACACCAAACATAACACTGTGGAAAGCTCTAATCAATTTTGTACAAAGCCTCTCCTTAAAAAAACCCAAAACGCTATAAAAACGCCACCCTCGCAAAAAAAAAAACTAACAACGCACGCAACAAGTCCGCAGTGAAGACATCCGCCAGTTAATTCGTCGCGGTTCTCCGGTAATTTATCTTGGTTGTTGTGATCAGTGGACAGCCGTGCGCGATGGAGAGAGTAATCACAACATATGGGGCTGCGCTCTCGGAGAAGGCGCTTGTAAATCTGCGGAGCATGTGATTTAGATGAGACCGGCTATAAAAGTACGACATTAGCGAGGAGAAACAGGGCAATCAGATGATGGTAATTGGTTGTGTGTGTGCGTGTGTGTGTGTGTGTGTGTGTGTGTGTGTGTGTGTGTGTGTGTGTGTGAGAGAGTGAGTGGTGGAAAGAGAGGCAGAAGGACAGGCTGAAGGTTGGGCCAATACCGCGGCTCTAAAAATCAACCAGGGTCAATAATGTTTATGGGGCAATAAATCTATGGCTACGGGAAAACACAAGAGTAATGTTTATAGTGACATCTAGTGGTGGTGTTTGAACGGCAGCTGCAGGTGGTAAATGTGTAATATGTCGGGGAAACGTCTGTTGCTGAAAAACAGTTAACCCGGCTTGCCTTGTGTGTTTTACAGAACAATTATCGTGCTTTTTTTTTGTATCGTTATTGTCTAAAGCAGGCATGTCCAAACTCAGTCCCGGGGGACAAATGCGGCCCTCAGACCAATTTTTCTTAGCCCTTAGGCTTCCTGGTGAACTGGCGCACATTGTCCTGATAAGTACTATTTACAGCACATTTCAGATTTTCTACAATTCCAACCTAAATAACTAACATTTTGGTGCGACACAGACCTGATATTAAGGCAATGAGACTGAATGTAGATGTGGTGGTGCTGAAAACATCAGATAAATGCAGCTTTTTTTAACGTTTCGCGATTGATTTGTGGCCCTCCGCTTGGTCTATATTTCAATATGTGGCCCTCGTTGGAAAAAGTTTGGACACCCCTGGTCTAAAGTCTTGATTTCCAACCAGTACGCCGGGGAACATTATTGTGCCTTGAAGTATCGCCAGGTGTGCCTTGAAAAAATGTCCAATGTGGATTCTCAAATGGAATTAGTTGAACAATTTCCCGTTTCGGAGTGTCCTTAACATATTTCTGTATCAAAAAGAAAGCAAAACAATCACCACTGCCAAATTTCAAGAACCAGATGGTGGCACAGACATTATTTGCCACAGATCATGCCACTTTATTCAATAAAAGGTCTGATTTGGTGATGTTTTAGCTGGTTGTGTGTCGCGGTCTCTTTACAGCTGAACTCTTTGTGCCCCGAAAGGTTGAAAAACACGGTACGCTTTTAGAGCGATACCATGCATTCCAATATAAGATCTGATCACAACAAAACTGAATTACTTAAACTAAATTGATTAAATGTAAAACTCCTTTGAAACAATATTTGTATTCCTCACAGTGATTTTTTTTTTTTTTGCATTAATAAAACCAATTTGGAGACCCTGGAGGATACCAGAAATCAAATGATTAAACATGAACACATTAGATGCTTTTCGTTTTGATTTTGATTTTAAGTACGACTAACTAACTTGATTTAATTTGGTGTATTAATACCTATTGTACATAAAAATATCTAGTTTTACACATATCAAGTGGTAGTTTGTGGAGAAAAGTTGAAAAATCTTTTGAAAATGACAGGAAGTAAAAAACTGATGACATCACACAAGGAAGACTCATTCCATCCAAAAGTGACCATCCAACTGAAGTAAGAAATAATGTATTCAAACAAGTCAGAAACTGTTTGAAACAAGGGAAATAATCTAGTTCCATCATATAAATAGTCCCGACTAATCCTGACAAGTCAAAACGTCTGGAATTCAGATTAATATCCTAAAATCAAGACATTTTAACTCGTAATTTTTGCAGTGTTTGCATAATTTATCCAAAATAAATAACTTATTTTTAAAATAAGACCCCTCACTTTACTAATTAAAGGTGTTCACATATATTCTGATTTGTCAGATTAAAAAGTCTGTAACATTAGCAGAGTTTTAGGCCAACGTACAAAGTCATTTCCAAGTGTGATGTCATCATTTACAACCAGGAAGTGATATTAAAAAAACTTTAAAAAATTGCAAAATTGTGATAAAATAAAGTTTAAAAAAATTGCAAAACTTTACATATATTTATCGGACCCGTGTTTTAGTTCCATGAGTGGTCCAGCCTGTCATAGGCACTTTAAAATCCTCACTAGATTTGATGTGAGTCGTTCATATTGATGGCTTTTCGGTCTGCGGTGATTTTAACAGAAGCTGTAAAACCGGAACTCTCTGTGGACAAGTTAGATTGTAAAGCATGACATCTACTTGTGATGAGAGTCTGTGGAGTTCCTTTGGCAGATACTTCTAACAAAACACAAAGCAGTGATGCCTTCAGTGTCCGAGGCCTGCTCCGGTGCTGTCGCTGCAGAAACTCTAGGATAATCATTGTTCGGGCGCCCGTGGTGTCACTCTCGTCGCATTTCACTCGATTGACTACAAACAGCAGCACTTTTATATCCGCCATCATGTTTGGTGTAAAGTCCGGAGCTTAGTCACTCACTAATGAAAGCATTATCCTTTAAATTCTCCACTTTTCCTCTGTGCTCTCCACACAGAAGGAACTTGAAAATGAGATTCAAAACTATTTATACATTGACATTTACCAAAAAATATTGAACGAAAAGCAATGCTGTTTGAGTGTATAACGTGTTTTTCCAATGTCTAGATATTTTATGAGTAGCTTCGAGTTTGCATTGATACGTGGCACATATAACTGAGCTCAGATCGATACAGGTGAATATTGATACATCGAATAAATATATGAATGGTTACAACTCTATTATTGTCCTTTAAAGTGCGTGACAGGTTTTATGATGTTCTAATTTTGACTTTTAACAATGTATTAAAGCCTGTTGTAAATATAAATTATAGTTTTACACCAATCAGGTCACTGTTTGTGGAGAAAAGTGAAAAAAAATATGTTGAAAATTACAGTAAGTGAACAGATTGATGACGTCGCACTGGGAAGACAAAGGTTATGCATAATTTACACAAAAGAAACCACTTTTTTGACACTTTAAACATTGATTCAACAAAATAAAGGTGTTCACGTGTATTGTTCTTTGTCAAATAAAAACATTTGTGACATTAGAGGAGTTTTGGTGCACTATACAGGATGTTTCTTGGTAATTTCCTAGTGTGGTGTCATCATTTACAACCAGGAAATAAAAAAAGAAAAAGCTAAACTGGAGTAACATTTGTGAAGATTTTGGCAGAATTTGAAATATATTTATCTTAACAGCCTTTTAGTTAAATGTAATCCAACCTGTCACTGCCGCTTAAACAATGCTCTTGAGAACCTTTGACTTTGGGCCCCATCTACTGGCTGCTGAGGGAATTAAACCCTCTGTTATCTTCGGATCCATTTGACCCCATCTAGATTTTTTTTTTTTTCATCGTTATTAAACTTTCACGGTTGGTCCAAAACATCACCTAATTTATGCAATTTTTTTTATGCTAGTATTTTTTTCTTGCTATGAAAATGTATACTGCTCTTTGACCAAATGTGCATTGCTCAAACGAAGAGACCACGAGGGTTACATAGATGTTATATTCAAACTCAAAACAAGTCTCACAATAATGTATGGACTTAAGAATAGCACAGAAGATCGCAGAAAACACAAAAGTGCTTTCGACGCTCAGGATGAGTTTCTGACCAGGATCTGACCACATTAGCGTGAATGAAGCTAAGTACAACTCTACGTATGTTTTTGATGATGAAACACTGTTATAAGATCTTCTCTGGCTCTGTCTACCAGTGGCTGCAGGTCATAGTGTGTTATACATTCACAGTATTAGGGCTGTAATACTGCCGTTTATTGATTAATCGGTCGATGGAGTCTTAGTCGACCAAGATTTTTATTAGTCAACTAATCGTTTTATTAAGATTAAAATCATACATGTTATGGAGTGAATTAGCTGAACATTTTGGAGTCCAACATATAAATACTCTGTTTCCTATTACTTTTCTGCACAAATAGTTGTGGTCTTTTGACAGTTTGGGTCAAATACATGGAGATACTTCATCGTTTTGGTATATTTACTTAGGTATACTATATTTTAGTCGACTAATCAGTCGACTGGGCAGGTCTTTGGTCGACCAAGAGGTCTTTAGTCGACCGTTTTCTCACTGAAAAGGTAGAACAGAGATTTTGGACGTCAGCACTCCCCTGGATCGGCGTGAGAGGTAAAGGCGATTACGCGAGCGAGTCAAAATACAAGAGGAAGGCTTTGGGGTCGGACGAAATGGTCTCGAGGTTCTGATAAGGACTTTGAATGATCCTGCTGTAGACCCTTCCAGAAGACCTGCATTCTAAAGGCTGGTACCGTTCCATACATTAGCTCTGATAATTTTAACCGGAAGAGTTAGCAATAGCCTCCAAGCGTCACAAACTATGAAAACCAGGGCTGCTTTGGTGACTGGCAACCACGTGAGTAACACCGGAGCAGAGTTAGAAAACATTCCCACGAGAAGATGTGTTTTGTGTAGATTGTTACCGATAGCAATTAGCGCTGAAACTAGCATAAAACCGCATGATTATCATTTCTTAAATCTAACGTTACTCTGGACAATAATGCACCAACAAAATATAGCGTCCCACAACAGTTTGACAAAGACATTTCAAGTTTACTTTATCAAGCACCACAAATCCTACACACATTACTGAACTTTAGAAAACGAAGCTGGATGTTAGATATTTTATACTTTATTTACTTGATGCACACAACAAATGTAAAATGTCAGGTTTCTACATTTCTGCTTCATTAAAGTGAATGAGATAGACCGTTCCTATTAGTACCAGGATTTGCATGCAGCTAGTCGAAACACATCGCTCCCGGAAGGGCCTACGTTAACAAAATATCCATATACACCGGCCCGTGTGCTTATCCTCCAATAACAGGTCGCTCCAGTGACAGTGGCCCTGGCCCCGGCAGTCCATGCACGTGCACACGGATCTGTTAAACCCCCCACGTGGAGCACGCCGCCTCCGTGCACAGGCTGGAATACCGAATGAGACTCGCAAACAGAGCGGGGACATGTGCGCCGGTCCTGACCACAGACGGAGGCGAGGGACGCTTTCTGTGAGGGAATTAGCACACAACACGGAGCCAGAGGAGCGGCGGGTTTGTGATGGGCTGCGACAAAGTACAGATGTGGAGAGCATGATAATGGAGACGATACAAGATGCGGTTTTCAGATTGGAAGCCAGGGAATGTTGGTAATTTTTAAAGTGCGTATGACAGGTTTTTGTGATTTTCTAGTTTTCACTTCATGTGGTGGAAGAAAACCTGTTGTAAATGTGTATGTTAGTTTTACACCAATCAAGAGACAGTTTGTGAAGAAAAATTTGTTGAAATTTACAGGATTTGAGTTCCAAAACTTGATGGCACACCAGGGACAATTTACAACCGAGAAACTAATTTTTCTGATCCGTTTAACATTAATTCAACAAAATAAAGGTGTTGCCATGTATTTTTTTAAGTCAAATAATAATTTCTGTGACATTAGAAGTGTTATAGACCAGTTTACGACATGGTTGCTAGTAACTGTTACAGAATTTCCTAGTGTGATGTCATAATTTATAACTAGGAAGTAAAAATTTTAACCTAAAACATGGCTGAACCGGAATAAAAATGGTTACTTCTTTAGCAGAACCTTTTATATAGTTACGTTAACTGTGTTTCGGTAAAATTAGTACGTCAACTTGTCATAGGCTTTAAGGATATGCAAAACTGACTTTCTAGAGCTGCTTACCATTTAGATTATAATGTTTCCTTGTGAAAAACATACCTGGAGTCGTGTTTAGATTCATTCACGCTTATGTCAGTAATCCTGTTTACGAGGTTCTCTCCCTCTGAGCCTCAGACGTCAAAGGTGGAGATCCGGAGGTCTCTTGTGCTGTTTTTGAGTCCATAAAGCATTACCAAGCTCGAGTTACAACTGCATACTTACTGTATATTGTAGTATAGTTTTTGTTTTGTTTTGATTGTGTTGATTAATCTCCAGTAGATGACCTGCTGAACACGACGTGAGCAAGCAAATAGTTTTGTCCGGCGCATTTTTGGACTTTTGTGTGAAATTATGTCAAATTATCTTTTCCTTTTTTTTTTTTATTGTTCCAATACGTACAAAGGAAATAGCATATACAGTATAGCATAATAATGTGGAATTTCAATACTTTTTGAGGAGAAATACTTAATTTTCTGGAAAAAAATCAAGGGTGCCAACACTTTCAGCCACGACTACAATATGTGTCCTTTAAAGGTGCACTATGTAACTTTTGGGCCGATCTCATAGCGATGTTATTGTTTTTCTTGAAATGTTCCACAGTGTGATATTAAACTTGACTGTCTTTCATTTATTCAATTGGTGTTTTTAGCGCTCAAAAACCCTTGAAAAACATGCATTCTTACATGAGCTTTGATGCCTCAAACAGAAAAGTTACATAGTGCACCTTTAAAAGCTATTGTACAAATGTGTATCATCACCTTTTTGAACATCTGTTGTTGTGTGGAGTTGTGTTTTGTTTCTTATTCGTTCATGTTTCAGTAATCTTTTATCTAATGTGGTGAAGTGCTTGAAATCCTGTCTACATTTGGCAGCGCGGTATTAAAGCGTTGTAAATCTCTTCCACGGCCGATGCAGGAGGAGTAGTCGTATAATAGACTTAAAAGAGGTGTGGGGGCGTGTGCAATTAACTCCTAAACCTGATTAAAAAACGTGCCACAAATCATCTCAGGGACTGAAAGTGGTGAAGTCAGTCCAACGAATCTTTTTTGCAAAGGCTTCTCTTCTTTAGCTGGAGTTTTCACAGCTCCAGCTATTTCGTAAGGTAAGAAAATTAAGGCATATTTTGTCCAAAGTTAGCATCCCATTTTGTCCAAAGTCTTTCAAGTTTGTCCATTTTTCAACGAAGTCTGAATGGGATTTTTTCCATTTTACATCTGTCAGTTATAATGTCAGTCCAGTCCTGAATTGAAGGTGCAGTTTGTGTCATAAATCTTTTTGGGACGACCTTCTTCTTCGCCGATAAGAGTGTATTCAAAAGATACCCATTGATTGTGTCCATGGCAGGAGTTTTAAGGCCCAAATACACAGATCTGAAATCGAGGGACAATAAAGGTAAATCTGACAGAGCTCTTCCCGGGATAAACTAGATTTTGAACAATCTGGTTTGACAGATTCATGACTCCACACATGAATTGGGTCAATACGATATCTGATCGCAACGTCAGGATTTCACACCACACTTTACAGGCATTTCATCGGCACAACAAAACCTCAGGACTTTCGTTTTGTCAAACTCTGCAAACTCTGCAAACTCTCTTTCTTGTAGCTGTGCCCAGGGGCGTAGGAGCAAATTCTGGGCCCCAGGTACAGCCTTCTCCATGGGCCCCTAACATGATTTTGTATATTTTATGTATCCCCACAAATGTGTTACTTTTGTTAGAATATACATACAATTATGGCCAGGAAGTCTTCAAAGGGAGGGATTGATTTCAGTTATTTATTTTTTCAAAAGGATGTGCAACCAAGTATTAAGTTACGGGTGCCAATCATTTTGTCTGGCCCATTTTTGGAGTTTTGTGTGAAATTATGTAAAAATTTGCTGTTTATCTCGTTGATGTTGTTTTTTTTTTTTTCCAATACACATAAAGAGAATAAACATGTGAAATAAGAAATACTTCATTTTGTGGAAAAAAATTCAGGGGTGTGTAGACTTTCGCCCATGATCGTATATACTTTCTACATACACCCCACAACAACTCTCTTATTTTATACATATCTTGTGTGGCTATATTATGATGCGGTCTATATTATGATACAGTACTGTTTGTATTTGTAATAACTACCAGACCATTTTCGCAAACATCTCGAAATGTATTATTGGAATAAGGACTTTAACCAATCACAATGCATTTTACGACAACAAAAATTGGTCAAAGCATAGAAAAATGCCACTTTTAAGGGCCCTTCCCTGCCCTGGGCCCCCCTGTCTGACGCCCCTGGTTGTGTTAGAGGCGAGCAGAAGGTTTTGATAAGTGCAATTTCAACATCATTAGAGCACATGTGGAACTTACCGGCGAGTGTATATGAAGTAATGTCATCTGTGAGCTGGAGAGCATATTCACACAGAAAGATATCCAGGAAAGATAACGGTTGGCCCTCTTTATCACAATGTGACTTTATAAAGCATTCTACTCTCAACCGTATTGAACAAATTCAAAAGCTGCTGTAAAGGCATAGCAACTGGATCATACATCAAACGGTGACACAGATAATCTCCAACAATACGAATATTACTGTATAATCCATCTTGAACAATTTTTAAACAGACCACAGACATGAGGAAAATCGTGTCAGATTTTTAATCTTATGATCCTCCAAGCGCAAAGACCTCAGAGCCAAAAGTTGCGTGCCAACAGAGCTGGCAAACCTGGCGTCAGCTGTTTCCTGTCCAGAGTAAAGCCACTCACTTTGAGATGACAAAGTGTTCCATACGATTAGAGTACTGTCCTTGTAGTTTAGAGGCAGTCAAACCTGTGCTGTTATTGTTTCATAAAACGTGGATCAATAAACAGTGTTTTGCACAAAAAGCTGGTGATGACTTAGAGAATTTGATATGTATTTTATTATTTTTTTACTATAATTATTTGGTTTTATTTTTTGCATAAAAAAATAACTTTGTATAATGTGTTTTTAATGTATGTTTTAATATTTGTACAAATTGTGCTTGCTTGCTGATAAACTACACAGACTGGAGTGTCCAATTTACTGTAGCTTTTTTAAAATTATTATCATTAATCCTATATTTATAAGACAGTTGAGATTTTATGCCTTATTTTCAAGAGCTAATCAAATCTGCAGCAGCTTCACCGATTCTCCTCAAAGCCAGTAAAAACTGTACGCCAGGGGAACTAATCTCGCCTTTTTCTCACTTTTTATTCTTAAAAGAATGCTTCAAACTGGATTAATAGCAACGTTTTATGGACTGTCTGTCATAAAATTGCATATGAATGGATGAGAAAACTACAGTTTTAATTTAAAGCTTTACAAGAGGTGAGTTATACCGTAATTGTCCTTTTTACCATTCCCCATGTTTGTGTCCTGCTCCTCTGTGTCCGTCGCTCCGTCTGCCCCTGACGCTCGGCTTTATTGGCTGCTGCAGTAGCGGTGATGTTTTATGGTAACGATATAACACCGACACCACACACACGAGGGGAACGACGGTTAAAATCACTTACGAGGATCCAAAGTTTCCCTGAAGTCGAGGAGAAGCAAATTGGGGCCTAGATTGAGCAAATTATCCTGTAGTGTGCACCGGGTTTAAGAGTAATCCTACAAATGAGCTCGTATCCCTCATCAACATCACTCCACCAGCTGACATCAGGCTGTGATAATCCAGGAAGTGCTCTGCTCCATAGACATACAAATAAGTGCACGTTGATGGCTCGATGCTCGTGCCATCAACCACTCAGCAAAGCGACAAGTCTGGCATGATTTGAAGGAAGGACAGAAGTGTATTGTATTTTCTCAATTAATTAATCCACAAAAAATGCAAATCGTGAATAATCCAGAGTGTCATCAGGTACTAAACTATCAGCCACAAGTAGGTGAAGTCAAAGCCTTGTTAAGAATCACCGCTGAGTGTGCAAACAGTGTACAAAACTTGTCTATCTTTAATTGTGATTTTGATAAGCATCTAGTGACCACAAAACATCCTCTTTTACATGTTAGCAGATAAACAACATAAATATCATGAAAATAAACATTTTATATGGACATAACTCTGGGTAACATCGTATAGTCCGAGGCTGAGCAACGGATAGACATAGAGACACATCTATGAATGTCGATGGATCTATAAAGGTATTCAGCTATACATAACACAGTAACCTCAGGCCGACTGCATTACAAAGTATCAGTAATGCACTAGTGATTAAATCATTTTTTGACACACATGTCGGCCCTTTTTGCCCATGATTATGCAGGGATTGCTTATTATACTGCATTTTATCCATAAAATTGCAACATTAGCCATTGTGTTCAGTCGATTTGCGTCATCACATTCACCAGACCAATATGGCGGCGCGCTGTCTGTATTGTAGCAGCTGGAGAGAGCCAGCAATTTCACGTCAATGAATGACTATCCTCTGCTCCTGCATGTAATTTGAATCACAATAACCAACCTTGCAGTTATAGACCATTCTCAGCTGTCATCACTGATAGATCAGCGGTTTTCAAACTTTTTGAGACTAGGGACCCCTTATCGGTATGAAAGTATCCTAAGGACCCACTATGGTTCTCCACAGTGGCATTGCAATAAAATTCAGAAGTTCAAACCATGTTTATAATCACAGTTGGATGAAAGACTCATTACCCATAATCCTTTTTGCATTGGTGCAGTTGTTTACCACAAAAACACTGTTGTGTTTGGAATTGTATATTTTAAGCAACTGTAGTATTCAAGTAATGAATGTTATCACAATTCATGGCCCAGGGACCCCCAGGGGTCCCCAGACCCCAGTTTGAGAACCACTAGATCAGATAACTCACACGTTCGTGAGTGCACAGCAACAGCAACAGATTTTGCCTGAAACTCATCTTGTCTGCGTCAGTGAAGTGCCACTGTCTTGACCAGAGCAAACCATAGATTTATGGAGCAAACACATGATGAGACTGGTCTGTGTTTCCTGACTTTTCATTGGGTAAACAGCATCATGTGATCACTTAAACAGAAAGGTGTCACGCTAGCATATATTTCAAGTGGACTTTATGGACATTTGGAGCTGCTGTGTCCAACAGATGAGGACGTCAGACACAGAGGAAAAAGGACGAGTGAAAAACACAGTGAGTGCCATGATTTATGTTTGAAGTGCTTCAGCTTTGGTTGTGAGTGTACACGTGATGTGTCTTCAGTTTTTGCATTATACATTTGATGGTTAGGCATAAATATCACTCGCAGTGGTCTTTATTTGTGCATTTCTCTCTTCTGAAAAACACGAAAATTACACCAGGTGTGCACTGACTCCAGTGCAGGTTCGGGACCCGCAGAGGAGTCAGCACGGGTTACTCGCAGATTTCCTGTTTGATTGTGCAGGGCGCCAACGTCATTGTAACAGGGTGCATTGATTTAAAGCACTTTCTAACTCTGGCAAACCACATCCCTGGAGTTAGTGTACACCTGGCGTTAGCCCAAGCTATGTTTCCAGTGTTTCCGCTCCTTTTCATTGGTTCAAGTCAAGTCACTGGACTTGGTGTGTGGAAATGTCATCTGACAGTAAACTGTACTGGAGCACGGCCAAAATCGGCTTTATTATTCAAACATGTTTGAATGACTGCTATTGAGGTGTAGTCACCTCAATAGTCCAGTCCAGTTTTAACAGCTCCACACTAAGACACTGAAGCTGCTGCAACTGACTTCAACTAGAGATGACCGGGACTGTCCCGGTACGACTGAAAATCAGAGGAAAATTGGGATTATATTGTCCCCTCTGCGCTAAATGAAATTGCTCTTTATTTGCAAACACAAAGAATGTGACGTCACTGAGCTTGGTCTGTAGTTTTTAAGCCTAGTTTTAGCTGTTTCACCCTTTCAGAGCGTTGTATATTCTGGAATCTACTTTCATTACTGTTACTGTCACCATGCTCTTTCTGCCTCTGCCACAGTTTGACCTGAGGTTAAAACCTTTCAAATACATGACCTAAGAACTATAAATGGCATTCATATACACATAGGACTAAACATGGCGAATCGGCGTTCCAGTTTTATGGAGCTAAAATCTGGAACAGTCTCCCCGAAAATGTAAGACAGGCCCCCACACTGCCAGTATTTAAATCTAGGCTTAAAACTGTTCTGTTTAGCTGTGCATATGATTAAGGGAATTTGATCCGGATTTTTTTGTGTCATGTACATTTTAATGTATTTATTTATGCTCTTATTGTGATTGTATTGTGAGTTTTAATGTGTTTTTATGACTGTAAAGCACTTTGTGTTACCTTTGTATGAATTGTGCTATACAAATAAATTTTGATTTGATTTGATTTTGATAGTTAGAGGTAAACTGAATATAACCCTTCTGTTGCACTACAGAGACTGGTTATGTTTTGTTAGGATATTTCTCTGGCTTCGTCTTGTTCACTTTGCCAGTGCATCATCCAAATATCTGCGAAAGCTTCACAGAGTTCACAAAGCAAAAATCTAAAGAATTAAAAAGATACAGTATATGATCAAAAATACAGTCGCACCCTAAAAGAGGCTGTACCCGATAAAGTCAAATTTGCTTTGCCATAGCGGGGAAATATTATTAAAGTTTCTATTCAGGTGAAAATGAGTCCATTGCGCACACTTTGCATCTATTGACCTTATTCTGCCCCGCCCACTTTTGCAGTTTTTTGCACTTTTGTTGTAAACGCACTTCTGTTTGACGAGAACTCCGTTAAAGCTAATGACGAACGAGGAAAATGCCTCGCCGCTAAAATGTTACATAAAGTAGGTTGATTTGTGTAAAATGTTTAATGAACACGAGCAACAACAAGTCAACAACGCACCGATTTCCTGGGCGGTCTGAAAACGACTTTTTAGTCCGTGTAGAACTTATTTTCTGTTGAGCTCGTCTGCTCCATGTAAACTAATACAACAGAAACAAGACGGCGGAGCGTAAGGCAAATTCCGGAATAAGGTGAATAAAGGATTTTAGTTTCCTCAAAACAGGAAGTGCACCATTAGCATGCTAGTTGTTGCTTCTAAACCCACTGTTGTGGATAATTCGGATGCTCAGAATGCATCAGTGAGTACTTTGATTGATCCCTGCATGTTGGAGTTAACCCTGTATTGTTTGGAAAGTGAAGCTGGAGTGCTCAAACAATTCCTGTTTTAACCTACCTCCTATCCCCGCCCACTGCTCTGTACACAAAGGTTTTTAAACTTCCAACTCAGGGTTAATTTAGAGGGTTTTTTTTTTTTATGTAGAATTTTTTTTTCCAATAAAAACATGGAACAAATGACATCTGACAAATCTGTTATTTGTTATGTCACTATGAAGGGCTTTATACAGGAAGTCAATGAACCTGTAAAATGGTGATCTACATGTGTCATAGTTTAATATAAAATACCAACCAAAAATGATGCATACAAAAAAATATACATAATAGATTTACCCTTACATGGGTTTAGCCTCGCTTAATTTAGTCTTTGTTCAAGTTTTGTCCCATTTTAGTCCTGGTTTTGAAATAATTGGACTGTTGAAAGCCCAACGTTTTGTGTGGTAGTACTTCCACTGACCTGTCTGAACTCCCAAGTCGGTTCCCTTTCTAAGAATAGAGCTTTTCTTTGAATCGGGGCTCCATGTGAGAGGTTATCTGTCTGCTTGTGTCAGCTACAAATGAGCAGCGGCCCGGGGCTTCAGCTCAGTGAGAGACTTCAAAAGAAAACCTGAGGAAACATTACTGGACAATTTATAAAATCACAACAAGAGAGAAAGAGACTTAGCGGCAATATTCAATATTCTACTTTCATTTTTGGTGTTGTCTTCATGAATTTGTCACAAAATCTCAACGTTTGCTGTGATTTGGAATTTTGGTAGTTGGAGGTGCCAGAGGTGCATTCTGCTCCTGGGCAGCTGTGGCTTTGAACATTAATAAAGTACTGCTGGAGTGAATTATCGTCAATTCTGATTCCAATTCAGAAAAAAACGGACGGACTGGTGAGCTCCATTAGCACTTCCGTACAAGCGGAACCCGATTCGCACAAGTGGTGAACAAAGAAAAAGTCTTGCCAATAAAATAATAAATACAGCATTGATTTGTGCAAAATGTTCGAATGTGTGTGACCAACAAGTCAACTATGTGCCCATTCTCTGGGCAGCCGGAAAATGGCTTTGTAGTCCATGTAGAACCTATTTGCTGTTGAGAACTGCTGGCCTGTGTAAAATGCAACCAGAAAGAGCATTTCGCCGGATGGTGCGGTATCCATGGAAACTTCCAGAATAAAGTGAATAACAAGAAACTGAAACCCATGAGGCTCATGAGGAAGATCCACCAAAACAACACTAAAAAGAACCATTATTGTATGTAGGAAGTTGTATGTACGAAAAATTGTTTTTAGAAAATATCCAATAATTGAATAAATGCAGGATGGATGGATGGATGGATGGATGGATGGATAGACAGACAGACAGACAGACAGACAGACAGACAGACAGATAGATAGATAGATAGATCGAATAAACACATAGAACTCAGAAGCTTCTAATGAGCTTAGAACACTCGTCACTTTCCCAAATAAACCCCTGTAGTATCATTAAACCTTTTGGTCTAAGGCTGCTGTATTTCAAATGCAACATCGTATCTATGCTCCCTCCCGTGGCCCTCTCACAGCTCGCGACGCCACATTGTGAGATAGTGCAGTGGAGTGTGCATGCTGGGGCCACATACATTAGGACTGCCTCCTCTATCTGCTCGGAGGCTGCTGATGTTATCCGCGCTGTAATCTGCTGCTCGGCTTCCTCTGTGCTCACACGCGCGTGGACAAGGCGCACTGTGGAGTTTATCCAGGAGACAGGAGAATTAGGTTGTACGCTTTTTGAGCCCGAGAAAATGCGACAATGCCAAAGTAAGCCACTGTTAAGCTTTCTTATTATATCTTGAGTTGTAATCTAGAAGAGAGATAAAAGCTGGCATAGCAATAGCTCTTAGTAGGCCTGTCACGGTAATCACTAGATCGACTTGTGGTTCAATAAATCCTTGATTTTCAACCAGTATTCTGAGGAACACTAGTGTGCCATGAAGTATTGCAGCTCTGCCTTGAGTTTAAATTCACACATGAATTTAATTGGATAATTTATCATTATGTAGTGTCTTGAACATTATCTTTAATAATTAAAGGTTAAAGAATTGGTTAAAGAACCAGATGGTGGCACAGATATCATTCACCACACTTAATTTTTTTTTTTTTTTTAACTAAAAGGTCTTATTCTGTAATGTTCTGGTATGGTGTGCCATTTAGTCAAACAAGTGTGCCACAACTCAAAAAAGGTTGAAGAACACAGCAATAAATGATAGATGTAACAATATGTTGGGGGCTCAGGTATTGTGTTTGTTGTACAGAGATGAGATTTGAATTGTTAAGGGTCAAAAACTTTAATGACTCACTACTGTCCTGCACATTGTGACATTCTGGTCTTGAACCAACAATCCTTCAAATGTGTGCTGTGCATCCACTGGACTACAGTTCTCACCAGCCCTTTTCTACTTTATTTTACAGCCAGATTTTTCTGATGGTTTTGTCCTCACGGCCAGAAAGGTGTCCAACGCTTTGGAAAAACCATAAACATGTAATAAGAAAGACTTAACGACATCTGAACTAAACCAGGTCTAAACCAGGTTTAAACTAGGACTAAACCAGGTTTAAACTAGGACTAAACCAGGTCTAAACCAGGTTTAAACTAGGACTAAACCAGGACTGTTGAGGGCCGGATCATATCCCTTGCAGCGCTTGATTTGGCCCTTGGGCCTTAAGTTCAATAGCCCTGGTTTACACAGAAGAATCTGGCTGTTGGAGCTCTTGGTTTAAAGTTGGTCTCTCTGCTCGCCCAAGCAGTTAAACTGGTCAGCTGTGAAGAACACAGCACACTAGGTATAAACCTGCAATGAGTGTTGTTTCTTGCAGGTTTATACCTAGTGTACAAACAGGATTCGAACCCTGGTCAAATATGTTACCCATTAGACTATCTGAGCCAGAAGAAGATCAATTATAGATGAGCAAATTTTGGTGATATCTGCTGCAGTTTAGGTTTTATCAGCTGTGACGTAAAATAGAAGAGGAACTGGTGAATGTGCGGCTGTGAAGTCACTCAACTGTAGATACCAATTAACAGTGTTTCATTCTGCTCTTTACTATTTATTGTAGTATTGTAAGAACATTATAGTAGATTTAAAAATTACTGACATTATCCTGCTGTGAGGTTGTTGTGTCAGTGGGATTTTTACAGTAAAATACAGACTCTCCTGCCTCATAAACCAGGCCAACAAAAAACAAAAAATACAGTGCAAACTCCTCTGTCTGAACTTTACAGTCGTTAAGGGCTCAGAAAGGCAACTCAGATCACTGAGGACTCCTCTCACGCTTCATAACCCCGTCACACTGTTACCGTCAGGCAGGAGCTCCAAAGTCTCAACTTATACAAGAAATGTCTGTCTGTCAGTCTATCGACTGATCTATAAAGTTCTTTCAGGGTTATTGTTTAATATTTTTTGTAGCAATATCTCACACTTTTAGTCAGCATGACAAGCCTGCCTCTTGTGTTTATAATGCACTAGAATACTAAGTTCAAGTAAGTTACTCATAATATATTAATAATAATAGATTTATCTAAAACTGTATTATGTAACTTTGTCATTAGCCTGCATGTCTCCATGGAAATGCTTTTTCATTGCCTGGAATGTTCCACCTTATGGCATTAAACGTATCTATCTTGCAGTTATTAAATTACAACTAAATGTAGACATGCATTCTTACATTGAGCAGGCTCGCTTCACTCCATGAATGAGCTTAAAGCCATACAGTGGAACATTCTACACAGAGTAATTGCCTCTCCATAGAAACAAGCAGTTTTTGTGTCTCCTTATTTGAACTCCAAACTGTATATGCCGGTTTCTGCTTTGAACACTTGAACTGTGCCCATTGAGAATCAGTCATTCAAACGCATTCAAATATATTTCAGAGAGCCACTTCACCCTATGCTTCTGGGGAAATTGAACTCACTCGCTCAAAGGAAAATATCATATAGCATCACTAATGTGTTCTCGGAGTGCTTAAACAGACCCTTCCAGGAGTGACGTGTTTGGAATAGTTGCACACACAGCCTGGTACTTATGCAAACGTTCTGTCCCATTCATGTTAGTGAGGCAGCAACATTTGGCAACAATTAATAACTATCAATGTCTAACTTCCATATACAGTTTCTAAAGTTTCATAAATGTCTAATGAGCAAAATACAACGCCAGGTGGGGCTGGGCAATATGTCAAAAAATTATTATCACGACTTTCTTGCGGTCATATCATGATTTCGATTTTATCACGATTTGCGTTCACTTTGTATTTTTCTATTGCCTTTAGGAATGCACAATTTAGGAAAAAAATCAAATTGTGATTTTTCTGACCAGTGCGATTGTGATTAGAGTTGCAATTTATGTTTGAATAACAGGATTCTGTTCAAATTCACATTTAAACACAATTTTGTTGCTTTTAATCGAGTTTTTGTCACTTTCAGTTGTATTTGACATGTGGAAACACGTCTTTGTCACTTTGAGTCGCGCCATCGTCACTTTTAGTTGCGTGCTATTTTAAGTTACATTTCTCGTCTCTTTTAGTCGTTTTTTTGGTGCGTTGAGTTGCATTTGTTGCTTGTAAGCGTGTTTTTGCCCTCTACAAATCCAAACTACAGTGTAAACAGTTTTTATTCACATTCAAGCAAGACTTTGATTTTGTTTTGTTGTTTGTGGATGAAATGATTGCACTTCAAACATTGCAGTCTTTGCGATTTGCCAATTGCGTCCATTAAAATTGCAATTCTGTGTTGATTTCATTTCATTGTGCAGCCCCAGTCTATAAGAGATAAACAAAGTCATCTGCTCAGAAGTTTACAGAGACTAAACAACAGGAGAAACAGACAGCTGCATTAAAGAGAGAAACGGCGAATCACGATACGACGATTTCACAAAAAAAGCAGTGCAAAAGTCACAGGCACGAGCTCACGATTCGAATTTTATCACCATATTTCCCAGCACTAACATCAGGTACGTTTTTGATGAGGAAACAATACTATAACAAGCTAAAATTTTGCATAATATGTGTCCTTCCATTCAAACTGCAGGTCTATTCTTGGTCTTGCCTTCTTTCTGAACCCTGCAGTTCAAATGCTCGCCATGTCTCGATAACAGCCTCTTTCTCAGACTCGGCTTATCTAAGTGGGACGTCCCTGCCGACAGAGGAGCCCGGCTGTAAACAGGAGTCCAGCAGAAAGGTTTATGGGCGCGTCTCACTCCAGGGAGAGAGGAGGAGATGGGTTCATTCAGTCAAGACACAAGGAGCCGAGGAAAAGTCTTTTGCTATATTTTCACTGATAGCTATACATCGATACGCCGGTCACAAATAAAGCCACGTCGGTTCAAATCTTTCTTCACTGGGTTTTCAAACCTATGGACATCTTAGCTTCGGGTTTTCACGTTGTTAATAATGTGGAAAACTAGTTAAAGGTGCACTGTGGAACTTTTCTGGTGGAAGGATGTGCATTTGACTTATCTGTGACGCCACCAGACCAAGTTACAGATCTGGGGTTTCATTTATATAACTTTACGTGGAATTATTAAAGCTCATTTACGCTCCATTTTTTGTACGTAAAAAGCTCTGTGCGTTCGAAGTGTAACCACCAGAGGGCGCTCAAAGTCAGTAAGATTATTGCAGAAAAAACATTGAAAAAATCAGCTATTAACCCCATTAAAAAGGAGTACATCATTATAATAACCCTCGTGCCCTGCAGCAACCTGTACGATGATAGATTGCGTTGTCTTGTTTGGCATTTTTTCTCTCGCGCTGGAATCACACAAAGTTCGTCTTACATAATTGAAATGAATTAATACACCATGCATTCTCTCAGTTTTTGATGAAACTAAATGAACAGCAGGTCATTACGTTGAATGATTGAGTGTACAGTATTTATTTACATGAAAATACTATCGAAACAATAAACACATGAACGGATAAACCAACTATGATTTACTAAATACGGATAAAATCATGTTTTTACTTCCACGTTGGATTTTGTATCAAACCAAAGAGTAAGAGAAAATGTGGTACAATATTTCAGGACAGAACCAGGACTAAATAAGAACTAACTGACAAAAAAGCACAACTACACCAGTCCAAACCATGTCAGCGACACTAAACTAAACCAAGATCCATCCAGAACTAAAGAACAAAACCTTTTTCTTCCTATCTTTCCTTTCCTTTGAACCCCCAATTTCTATTTCATCGTACCACAGGGCCCATTACGCGCTGATATAACTCCTTATTTGGCGGCAACATTCTCGCGGCGGATCGATAAAAGGGACATTTTAAAAAATCAATTGAAATTTTTTGCCTGGATTCCTCCTTCTGTATTTGCTGAGTTTTCCATCTCGTTCCGACTGGAGTTCATTTGGTGTTCGGCTCCGCACTTTCAATCTGCGCTGATACTGCTGAGCCCGGCGTGTGTAGGGGGACTATGGGAACAGATTCTTGGACAGAGCAGCGACAAGATGATAGAACGATTAATATTAGGGTTTCCTCCAGGCGTGAATGGCCTAAGTGGAAATAAAGTCAAGGTTGGTGCATTAAAGTGGGGTGTAGGGGACATGGCGGCGCGCTGGATGGTCGGGAATGGGTTTTTAAGAGCGGAAACGTGATGATTATACAGCGATCTGTCAATGTCGCCGTTTCGGAGCGACGGTGTGACGAGCTGTTTGGATGGGGGCCTGGAAAACGAAAAAAAATTGGTTGGGATTTTCTTTCAGGAGGAAAAAAAAATATTATAAACTTCCAACAGTGTTAAAGGAGACACGTTGGGATTTTTTCAGGTTGTTAGCATTGAGCTTTAACATAAGTAGATGTAGACGTTTTGTTCATTGTAAACCGCAATAAAGATCTAAAACACCTTAGTAATAGAAACATGTTCATTGACTTCCTGTTTAAAACTGTAGAACTGTTAAGCCCCGCCTCTTCACCGTAACAAGTAGCAGATTGTCATTTATATGCTTTTTGTTTTTGAAAAGTCTGAGAGCATTTTGGAACCCTAAGTGTGAGTTATTCTTTTCAAATAATCACACTAAATACAGGGAAGTGGGCGGGGATAGGGGGTGGGTGAAAACAGGACTTTTCTGAGCACTCGAGCTTCACCAAACAGGATTCCTCAAACATGCAAAATATAACTTTGAGTAAATTAACTAATGTTGTACCACGATTAAAAGCTTATCAGAGTTGATTTTGTATAATATGTCTCCCTTAAGTGAAGTTTAGGGTTCTATGTCGTATGTGCTACGCCCTCTACGGGCTTCGCTATTGGCTATCACTCGAGGCAGCGCCTCGCGCCTGAAAGATAAAACAATGTACCGCTCCAATCACCTTGGTCCCGTTCGCGCCACTGGGCCTATATAAGACCACTCTACCCGCACATCACCCTCCTTTTCACTCAGCGCCTGAGAGAAAACTTCTGAGCACGTTCTTTTCAGAACGAAATTCTTTTCTACAGCTATTCAAGACGGACTTGCTGCTCTTACCGCTCGAGATGGCGTCACCCTCCGGTATCGAGCTCCGTAGGTGCGGCGGGTGCTCCTCCTTTCTCCTCGCCGAGGACCGTCATGACTTCTGCTTCCTCTGCCGAGTGACGCCAGCCGAGGCACCTGCCCCGCCTGCCTCTCACTCCCCAGGGAGGAGCGAGAGCGGCGCCGCGGCTTCATGGACCCGGTTTCCCCTGAGCATCCCGGTCAGGACCCGGGGATGCTTGGGCAGGAACCGCCGTCACCGGTGGCGTCTGGACCCGAGCCACCGCCAGCCCGTTCCCACCCAGTGGCTGCCTCCACCAGGAAGGACTGGGCGGACTATGACGAGGAAGATGACCGCAGGCTCTATGAAGAAGACGCGGCCTCCATCTTCTCGGAGGGAGACCGGACCGCTTCCCGGTACCCGCTTGATCAACTGCCCACGCTCTTCACTGCAGCTGCTAATCGTATGAGCGTGCCGCTCCCCCCGCAACCGGCGGCCCCCACGGTGGACTTCACGGACGGGCTCGGGTCCCGTGCTCGTCCCCGGCCTCGCACTGCTGTGCTCTGCCCCCCGATGGCGCCCATCATGCACTATGCCAAGCGTGATTGGGACCAGCCGCTCACCGCGAGACAACCAGCACTGGGGTACAGACCGTACTGTAGCATCCAGGATTGGAACTGGGAGTCTGGTGTACCGCCCATTGAGGACGGTGTCAGACTGGCCCTCCTTCCTTCGTCCTCTCTTTGGCCGAGCGGGAAACCGTCTCTTCCTGCTGAGAGGGATAGGTTGACGATGGCCATGTTTGACCGCTGCTACGCAAATGCCGCTCAGGTGGTGGCACTTGCTAGCAACATGGCTTTCCTGGCGGGCTCCATGTCGGAGATGCTAGACCGCACAGATCCATCACCAGAGGAACTGACTGAGGTGCGGACCACCATGGCCTCATTCCTCCGGATGTCCCAGGCCTTCGCTATTGACGGCGGCCGGGCCATGTGCGCCGCACAGGTGGGTTGCAGACACCTGTAGTTGGGTCTGTCCTCCCTAATGGACCGGGAGAAACGACAGCTCCTCAACCTCCCACTGTCCACGTCGTCGCTCTTTGGTCCGGATATCCAAACCATGGTGGAGCGTCTGGACTCCGCCGCCAAGGCGTCCGCTCAGCTGGGCCCCCACCTTCGCCCCCAGCGCCCCCAACATGCCCCGCGCTGGCGCGGCCATGACCGGGGAAGGAGAGGTCTCTCTCCCCGACGGCGCGCGCCCTCTGCTCCGGCTCCAGCGCGCTCTGCTTTCGCCGGGACCCCGGCACCGCAGCGCAGAAGAGAGAGAGGCGAGAACCGATCGTCGCCCGACTTCTGCTGCTCCGAGGGGAGGGGGGGACGCGCTTTTGTTAATAAAGGCCGAGCTGCGGCCCGTTACTTGGTGAAAGAGCGCACTTCTCTGCCACGTCACGGCTCAGACGCATTGAGAGCGTCTTCTGTCCGTGCTCAGTCGATTTCGCCTGCTTCCTCCTCTCCGCCTAGCAAAGCGGCTAACGGTGGTGAGCTCCGGTCGAGCCAGAACCCGGCTGTCGCCGGTCCCTCTGCAGTTTTCACTGTACGAGCAGCTTTCCCGCCGCGCCGCAGTACGGCGGACGTGAGTGAGCCCAGGGTCAGATCAACTGCTGACGTAATCCGACCGGCGAACACAGCGAACGTGATTGAGAGCGGTCGCCGGCGTGTAGGCCATGAGGCACGCGTGACGCGGACCACGGTCAAACCTGTGTCCCGCACTCGCTCTGGCCCACGGAGGTGGATACAGTTACCGGCCCGCGTAATACCCCCCTCACACGACGCTGTGTCGGTGAACGGGGTGCTGGCCCCCTCTGTTCCCCGCCCTACACATCGCGGTGCTGGAGCGGCGCTTGCCTCCACACGGATTGTGGAGAGACAGCGACCCGCTGTGGCCGCCCGTTCCACACAATTTTGTCCCGGAGCGGCGCCGGCCCCCGCACAGCCGGACACACACACCGCGGTGCTCTCCTCTCGCTGTGCTGCGTCTGGTCCTCTAGCCTACGCAGGGGCAATAAAGAGGCGCAGATTGGGCGAGACTGACCCGGTGCAGATGTGCACCACGAGTGTCTGCAATGTGACAACGGCATCACGGAGCACAGAGCCACTGTCACGACTCTCCATGACAGACGCTGTTGCGCCCTTTCGTGAGGGGCCCCCCACTGACAGGACCAGTGGGCGGGCCCGTACCTTCTCTGTTCCCCAGTTCCACGGTGCAGCCTCTCACGGGGTTTTATCGGGCTTGGAGGAGCCTGGGGCTCCCCCTGTCCCCCTGGTTGGACAGAACGATAAGGAGGGGGTACGCGCTGCAATTTTCCCGGAAACCGCCGCCTTTCAACGGCATTCTCAGGACGAGGCTGCGCGATCCGGCAGGGGCTGCGGCTCTCCAGGAAGAGATCTCCTCTCTACTGCGACGTGGAGCGATAGTAGAGGTGGAACCTTGGAAGTCACAGAAAGAATTTTATTCCCCGTATTTCTTGGTCCCCAAGAAGAGCGGGGGCGCTCGACCCATTTTGGATCTTCGCGTCCTCAACAATCACATAGTGAAGAGGCCATTCCGCATGCTGACGACCAAACACCTGCTAGAGTGCGTCAGGCCCGGGGACTGGATGACATCAGTGGATCTGACGGATGCTTACTTCCATGTGCCTATTGTGCGGGAACACAGGAAGTTTCTGCGCTTTGCAGTCGGGGAGAAATGTTACGAGTACTGCCGCCTCCCGTTTGGCTATTCCCTGGCCCCGCGCACTTTCTCCAAATGTGTGGAGGCTGCGTTGGACCCAATTCATCGTCAGGGGGTCAGGGTTCTGACCTACATCGACGATTGGCTTATCCTGGCTTCTTCCCCTCAGGAAGCGCAGGCTCACACGGAGATGGTGCTGGAGCACATCTCCAGGCTGGGGTTTGTAGTGAACCGGGACAAGAGCTCACTACACCCATCGCAGCAGATGAAGTACCTGGGCCTGCTGCTGGACTCCAGGAGCATGCGTGCCTCTCTCCTTAGAGAGGCAGTCAGCGCTCTTGAGGAAGGGACGGGCTGTCCTGGACAGACCACAGGCTCAGTCTCTTCAGATCCAATCCCTCCTGGGACTGATGGCTGCGGCCCACCCGGTGGTCCACCTGGGTCTCCTCCACATGAGGGGCCTCCAACGGTGGTTCTCCCGCCTCAGGCTTCACCCAGTGCGGGACAGGCGGAAAGTGCTGGCAGTGCCGCTGTCTGCACGGAGGGACATCGAGTTCTGGATGTCACCAGGTCACCTGCTGCGGGGTGTCCGGATGGGGTGTGTACCTCATTACACGGAGGTGTTCACAGACGCCTCCCTGGCCGGGTGGGGCGGGGTACTAGGCCGGTGCTCTGTGGGCGGCCCATGGACCACACCACTGTCACACATCAACCTCCTGGAGATGGAGGCAGTGAGGAGGGTACTTCTGTACTTCTCCTCGCAGCTCGAGGGTCACCATGTCCTGGTTCGTTCGGACAACACCTCAGTGGTGGCCTACCTGAACAGACAGGGGGGGGTCAGGTCCCCCCCCCTCCACAGGGGTGCAGCGGAGATCCTCCTATGGGCGAGCGCCCATCTCTCCTCCCTGAAGGCCCGACACATCCCCGGTACGCTCAACGTGGGGGCGGACAGAATGTCCAGGGGGGGGCCTCTCCGCGACGAGTGGAGTCTGGCCCCGGAGATCGCGACAGAGGTATGGCGCCGCTTCGGACAACCGGTAGCCGACCTTTTCGCCAGTGCAGAAAACGCACAGTGCCCACTGTGGTTCTCGCTCAGGTCGGGAGACAACCCGCCGCTAGGCGTAGACGCACTGGCTCACAGACAGTGGCCCACGGGTCTACTGTATGCGTTCCCTCCCCTCCACCTCATACCTCCGTTACTGCACAGAGTGAGGCTGGAGGGCCTGTCCATCCTGGTGGTAGCTCCGGACAGTACGAGTGCCAGGTGGTACCCGGAACTCGTGGGGCTGACGAGGGGGAGACCATGGCCTCTCCCAGACCGCCCCGACGCACTGCTTCAGGCCGGGGGAGCCCTGCGCTCGCGCCCGGTCCTAGGGCGCAGGCTTATGGTTTGGAGGCTGAAAGGGGAAGGCTACTAGGCCTTGGCCTTCCCCCTCCAGTGGTGGCCACCATCCAAGGTGCCCGAGCACCTTCCACGGTGAGGGCGTATAGCGTACGCTGGCAGCTCTTCGCTTCATGGTGCACGGAGAGGGCCTTGGACGCCTCTTCCTGCACGGTTCACGGAGTGCTGGATTTCCTCCAGGGCCTCCTGGATAAAGGACGGGCTGCCTCGACCCTTGGAGTCTTTGCGGCAGCCATTGCGTCTGGGCACGCCGGATTTGGGAATTTCACTGCCCGTAGCCATCCCCTGGTGAAACGGTTTTTGCGGGGTGCTCTCAGATTGAGACCCCCCCTGCGACGTTCTACCCCCATCTGGGAGTTACAGGTGGTACTGGATGGCCTCTCAGGTCCTCCATTCGAACCCTTGGATCGAGCTGAGATCGCCTGCCTGTCTTATAAGACTGCACTCCTCTTGGCTCTGGCTTCGGCCAAGAGGTCAGGTGACTTGTGCGCACTCTCAGTTCATCCGTCTTGCCTGTCCTTCAGTAGTGATGGTGGATTGGTGGAATTGTGGCCTAACCCTGCCTTCCGACCTAAGGTCATTACCTCTTCCTTCAGGTCCAGGGTTATTAGACTGAGACCGCTCTGTCCCCCTCCACACTCCTCGGAGGAGGATGAGTGTAGTCATTTATCGTGCCCGATCAGGGCACTACGCTGTTACCTGGACCACACAGCGCTTTTCAGGCAGTCTGATCAGCTGTTTGTGGGGTTTGGGGCCAGACATCGGGGCGCTGCGATCTCCACTCAGCGCTTGGCCCACTGGTTGTGCCATGCTATTCGTTTAGCGTACGAGAGTCAGGGACGTCCCCCACCGGCCGCCGTCAGGGCCCACTCCACTCGCGGGGTGGCAGCCTCTACGGCCATGCACAGGGGGGTGGCTGTTGAGGACATTTGCTTGGCGGCCTCCTGGTCATCCTCTTCGACGTTTGTTCAGTCGTATTTACTGAATGTCGCCACGCAGTCAGTTGCCCATTCGGTTCTGGACAACAGGCGCGTTTAAATGCTCTTCTATCTTCACCTTATGGTGCTTCGGGAGAGGGAGTGACCTGACCAGGTCAGTTGTCAGTTTCATCTTCATTCGGGTGCAGGCGCTCTTGGGAGAGGCGGCCTTGGCCCCGAGTGGCTCCGGATGATGGGTGCTGGCGCTCTTGGGAGAGGCGGCTTGCGCACCCCCTTTTGTTTTACGTTAGTTGTGCCGGCGCTCTTGGGAGAGGCGGCCGGGCACACTCCTTGTTGCAGTTGCTGTGGGCGCTCTTGGGAGAGGCGGCCCTTGTGACTTCGTCGTTGTACCCTGGGAAACACCCACGCGCCTTGGAGGGGCGCTGACGGAGGGGCGCTGACGGAGGGGTTTCTCTCACTTCGCTCTGTTGTCTTCGCCCGTTGACGCCCCTTCGTTAGATGGGTGAGGATTATGAGCGCGCTCCAATCACGCGATGCCACGCCTGCTGGGAGTACATTTTTCCCTACGTCCTTCGCCTAGGTTATGCCAATAGCGAAGCCCGTAGAGGGCGTAGCACATACGACATAGAAATGTCAGTTACTTATGTAACTTTAGTTCTATGAGTATGTGCGTAGCCCTCTACCTGCATGCCCAGCAGGCCTGTCCTCTTCTTGATGCTGAGTTCAAGGAGGGTGATGTGCGGGTAGAGTGGTCTTATATAGGCCCAGTGGCGCGAACGGGACCAAGGTGATTGGAGCGGTACATTGTTTTATCTTTCAGGCGCGAGGCGCTGCCTCGAGTGATAGCCAATAGCGAAGCCCGTAGAGGGCTACGCACATACTCATAGAACTAAAGTTACATAAGTAACTGACATTTTCTCTCATTGATTCTGCAAAAATCTGCAGTGTTTTTCAGTCTAGGTGATATATATATTTTCCCACTTTGATTTCATGTGCAATGCGTGTCCCTGATTGGCTATAATCCGTCTGTCAATCACAACTCAGGGAGATAAGACTGTAAGTGTATGAAAAACTAGGAAATGCACGTTTAGATTTGGCAACCTTCCACCTCCGACTTGAAAAAATACGCTGGTGATTCCTCCTCCTGCGGTATTTTGTATGTAAAATCTGTGTTGCTCCAGCACAAACATATTGTAAAAGAATCTATTCAGGTGTACGCAAAAAATGCTCATAAACTCATGGTGGTAAAACAATAAAAAATAAGCTGTTTTAGATCAATATTGAAGTTTACATTGAAAATTATAAAATGATGATCTTATGTTATCGTTCAATAGTAAGTACAAGGTAAAAGCATTTGTCTCCTTTAAGAAATGGCTTTGCAATTTATTTTTTCATTTGCCTCGATTGCAGGACAGAACAGGATAACAAACATGCATGTGCTAGAAATACCTCTAAGTAAACTAACAGTGTGGGAAAACCATTAAAACATGGTTGAATGTTCCTAAAAGCCAGTTTTGTCTATTTAAATATGATGTTTTCACAGCAATTTGTATAGCGCAAATTATTATTATCATACATTTTTCACTTAGGAGCTGACAGGAGTGAACCCTAACATGCAAGCCCAACTTCAATATCTATAATTTAGCTCCAGAATAATAATGTGCTTCTTCTGAGTTCAAAGGAGAAATGTGCGATACGAAGACAGCGCGGCTCACGCAGGATTAACTCTGTCGCTAACATGCGGAAACAATGGCTTAAAACAAAGATAACCGCGCAAACGATAGATGGACAAAGTGTCGAAAAGGTCAGCAGCCAAGATGGCGGAGCGTGTGAGGTTGGAATTTGAATTTAGGACATCGTGAGGACAAATGTTCAAGAAGACAAATGATTTCTTCGAGATGCAGACAGGCTGAGAGCGGAGAGGAGATTGCTGATCGATAAAACAGTTACAAACACAAATATATTCAACGTATTCAGATTATATAGCGCTTTTCAGACATTCAAAGGCTTGCAAAGCTTCACATTGCATTCTCTCCACACCTGGTGAAGGGGTTCAAGTTGAAGTAAAAATGTATTTGGGGAAGCTATTAAGTAAAAGTAACTGTAAGAATAATTATCTGAGAAGTAATTATCTTTGGATGAATACAAAATTGAGACATGAGAGCGTTGCAAGAAACACAAATGTTCAAATAATTTCACAAAGCTTTTGTCTGTTACAATATACAATATGACTCAAATAAGTAGGGCTGTAGTTGTTTAGTCATTTAGTCGATTCATCGGTCGATGGTGTCTTAGTCGACCAACATTTTTATTAGTCGACTAATTCTTTTATTTGCATTTAACACATTTATATGGCAAAAACGAGAAAATGTGGAGTGAGTCAGCTGAAGAGTGAATCAGTATCTAACAAATAAATACACTGTTTACTAGTATTTTTCGGTATAAGTAGTTATTTTTGCATAAACTCCTGTGCAGTTTTGGTCTTCTGAGCGCAGTTTGGATCAGAAACAGGGATATACTTCATACTGCCACACCCCTTTTAGTCGACTAATCAGTCGATGGGGCTGGTCTTTATTCGAACAAGAATTTCTCCCCATTAAGTTCAGGAGCTGTAGTTTCCCCAAATACATTTTACTCTCATTAGAGTAATTTCTCCTTTGTACCTCTAGTTAAAATTGCTTTAGGCCTGCTTGATTTTTCTTAATAATGGGAAAAAACGAACTAGTTCATTTCATAATGTTTGCAGCAGTCCATATGTATCACCCACTTACCTAAATCATCTGAACATCCTGATTATTCACCACGATGAGTTTAAAAGAGTTTGCCATCAAGGTACAGCTAACAAACATTAGCATGCTAACAGCACACTTAATAAAACCCTCTATAACTGATGCTGCCTTTCAGTCGTCCACGGAGTTCGGACCTCGGAGAGACGTTTTCTCCAAGTTTCTGTGTTCAGTTGACAAGGTGGAAAAATTATGAGCAATACATAACAGTGTATGAACGGCAACGACTCAAATCAAATAACATAAACCAGGAAAGTTCGGATCAGCCAAAAGTTTGATCCAATTAAATAAATGTATTAACCCGGACAGTGTTATTACATTTTATAAGCCATAAATCAATGTTTGAAAGTGAATGTTTGCTTTTGTTGTCATTAGCTCCGAGTAGACGTTGGCAACATTTGCACAACAATGCATTTATACCTGCAGAAGATCAATATCATATCCACAGACAGCGGGTGAACAGGAGAGAGAAGGGAATATAACACAAGTACTAGCAATAGTTTAACTGTGGATGTTAAACTGTATTCAAACGCAGGGCGCAGTCGTGTTGGATCGTCAGACCTCTAAAATGTTTCCCAAGTTTCTAAGTCGATATTCCGAGATGTGAGAGTATTCCAGTGTGAATTTATAAGTCGGAACACGGCATGAATGTATGGATGGAGACAGCACACATCGGTCTCATTCATTTTCTACCGCTTGTTCCCATTGGTGGTCGCGGGTGACTGGGGCCTATCCCAGTGACTTTGGGCCTTAGGCGGGGTACACCCTGGACAGTGGCCAACTCGTCGCAGCTGACACAGAGACATGGACATGGACAGAGGACCATTCACTCTCACATTCATTCACTGAGGGCAATTTTTAGAGTTGCCAGTTGACTTGCACATGTATGTGTTTGGACGGGAGGAAGCCAGAGAACCCGGAGAGAACCCACGGTAGCACGGGGAGGACATGCAGACTCCACCCAGAGAGATCGTGTGATGTTGGTCTGGTCCAGGATTCTAACCCACGAGTACTGACCGCACTGCCACCGTACACCCTTCATTTTGACCCTAAGACCTTCTTTTTCGAGAAGAGTTCATGCTCGAAAACAGATATGTGACATTACAATTTACTCTTCATCCAGCAGTGTTATCAAAAGCCGAATCTATTTTAGTGTAATACAAATATTACTCTGGCCCTCCTTGGGCAAATCTGCTCACTTATACTGTTATTAATATTATATGCAAAAGGTTGTATCTAAAAGAAGAGAAATAATAACACATTTTCAAACCTGAAATATCTGTTTTTGCAAATGCACTCTTACATCTTTACTGGATTAGTAAAGATGTAAGAGTTTAAAGATTACCCTTATTACATGAACAATTAAAAAATAATGTTATTCTTCCTTGAGTAAAAATTTTGGCCACTTTACCAATTTTTAAGAGTAGGACCTTTAAATCCAGAGCAAACAGACTGGGACCAATGTGCAACAGTCAACCTTAGTTCTAGGTATTAGCAATAGAAATACCTTTACTGAAATATAAAAGACGGGACATTGTCAAGGATTTCACACTCATTGGCAATAGAAAGGCCAGGCTGTTGCAGACCAGGAGAAAGGCTTTAGTTTGCTCAAGGGCACGAGGGCAGCCCACACAAAGCGCAGCTCAGAACAGGAGGTAGATAACATGATGACCTTGTAGATAGCAGAGTCCAGAGACCTACGACGCACAAACGCTAACCATCAGCAGTCGATCCGAGCTTTTGTTCGGGGACAATGGAGCGTGGCTGTACAAATCTGCTGCCCTGGAGACACGCGTGATCATTTCTCACTGGGGTAGAACAGATTTAAAGGTGCAAGAGTAACTTTTCTAATGGAGAGTCCGCCGCATACGCTCCAATTTCTCTGAATTTGAGCTCTTCTTTACCGCTTGGGTAAATTTTAATGTTTGTGCTGCAGCCCAATAGTCAAGTGGTCTCAGCTACAGCGCAAATAGCCTCGGCTTCGTCTTCGGGCCCAAAAAAAACGAATTATTGTGAGAAGAAACATGATTTTGCAGTTATTCACTTGACCAAACAACGGTGAAATCTTTGCCTCCCTGGCCAACCAAAACCACACCATTTCACAGTACTTTAGAGACATAAGCCACGTTTCGACTGGCCCTCATCCCCAGACTGGTTCAATTTGGAGCATCTTGGACCGCTTTTGTTAAATGGCAGTCTACGTTTCCGGGCTCAGGTCTGGGCTCGCAGGAGTCTGCCACGTGAGCAACTTTCACCCAGATATAACACGTTTTTCATCTTCATCTTCAATCTCAGCGAACAAAAAGGATATTGAGTAATTCCACATTTGTGTCGCTGAGATGTGGCTAAAGCTAGAGTAAACCAGGCACAACTTACAGTTTATTGCTAGCCTTTTCTGCATTTATTTCACTTCTCTGCCTATACACAGCTTTTTCTTGTCTTTTTATATTATGCATTGGTTAAGGTTTAATACTAGACGCCTTGTGCACTGGAAATATAGTATTTTGAGTCTTGACGAGAGTGCCATGCGTCAATAAACCGGAAACAGCTGATGCTAATGTGCACTAGCTTTGTTATGCAAAGTTTGTCAGCTCAATAAATAAAGTTCATCAATGGAAATACAGTGTTTTATTACAAGATCAAGTCAGTGTTTCGTAAGGAAGGATAATTTTTCTGTTTATATCTGCTTTTTACTGTTTCGCTCTCACCTGACTGTACTTTCTCTCTTTTTCTGTCTTGTCCAATCATTTAGCACTAAAGTGTTCAGGGGGTCAGAGGCTAGTATCTCGTGCTAGTGTCCCTTTGGACTCTTCAAACGGGGTGGTACTGTTCACTTATGACGGTGGAGACACTCTTGGACCCAGTGAACTCCAAACTGCACCAGTCAAAACGTGCCTATGTAGTCTAGAACCCGCTTGTCCCTCGATTTCCTTTGGCGGATTAACCAGTCAAAGAAACACACTGTCCACCTGTGTCAAAACAAACATTGCGGCTTATGAGTAAAAAATAAAGAAAAACATATTGAGAAACAGTGAGGATTTCTGCAGAGTGAACAAGCAAAGTACTAAATTGTTTATATTTTGTTCTAGTAGTACGAGACTGTAACAAAAATCAGTCTGGTGCGCTTTACAGTCTGGTTCCTGACCCTCCAACATTCAAACAATCTTAACATCCCCAGTCAGAAGTAGCATGCTTTCTTCATAACTAACCTCGAAATCCTTGGCTGATGTAACAACTTTGACCACTTTACTGCATTGAGCGCATTAAAAAGCAATTGACTATTCTTTGGCCAAGTGGTTTTTATCCTGTCAGCCGTTTGGCCTGGGCGTGAGGCAGTGCTGGAAGTGTGTAATTGTGAAAATGAGTTTGGAGGGTAAATATACCGAGAGCTGAGCACGTTTGAAAAAGAGCTATCTACTCCAGGGAGCAGCATTTCCATACACAGGCAAACACATGGGCAAAAGGGCCAGGAGGGTGAGGAGAGGCGAGGGGAGGCAGAGGACATCACTATAGGAGGGAGAGAGTGACCGACGTGCTTGGAAGTAAATGTATTTAAAATCTATTTGAACAGCATGGAGGACGTCACCGGGAAAGAGCAGTTTGAGACACTGAATGAGAGGAGCCCGTGACAAGGACTGAGGGAAAGACACTGGTGCAGGACAGTTCAAATAGTTTAATCAAACAGCATACATAAACCAATATTAGGTGGCAGTAATGCAATGGACTGAGACAAGGCAACTGTCATATCGTTTATAGCCCTGGACATTTCGGAACCTCGATTTGGTCCAAGTTAGAAAATCCAACATGAAAGGGACCTGAGCCTGGATATAGTAATATAGCACTTGGATATAGTACAATAGCACTTGGATATAGTAAAATATCACTTGGATATAGTACAATAGCACTTGGATATAGTAAAGTATCACTTGGATATAGTACAATATCACTTGGATATAGTACAATATCACTTGGATATAGTACAATAGCACTTGGATATAGTAAAGTATCACTTGGATAGAGTACAAAAGCACTTGGATATAGTACAATAGCTCTTGGATATAGTACAATATCACTTGGATATAGTACAATATCACTTGGATATAGTACAATAGCACTTGGATATAGTAAAATATCACTTGGATAGAGTAAAATATCACTTGGATATAGTAAAATATCACTTGGATATAGTACAATAGCACTTGGATATAGTAAAGTATCACTTGGATGTAGTACAATAGCACTTGGATATAGTAAAATATCACTTGGATATAGTACAATAGCACTTGGATATAGTAAAATATCACTTGGATATAGTACAATAGCACTTGGATATAGTAAAATATCACTTGGATATAGTACAATAGCACTTGGATATAGTAAAATATCACTTGGATATAGTAAAATATCTCCTGGATATAGTAAAATATCACTTGGATATAGTACAATAGCACTTCGATATAGTACAATATCACTTGGATATAGTACAATAGCACTTCAATATAGTACAATATCACTTGGATATAGTACAATAGCACTTCGATATAGTACAATATCACTTGGATATAGTACAATAGCACTTCAATATAGTACAATATCACTTGGATATAGTACAATAGCACTTCGATATAGTACAATATCACTTGGATATAGTACAATGGCACTTCGATATAGTACAATATCACTTGGATATAGTACAATGGCACTTCGATATAGTACAATATCACTTGGATATAGTACAATGGCACTTCGATATAGTACAATATCACTTGGATATAGTACAATAGCACTTCGATATAGTACAATATCACTTCGATATAGTACAATATCACTTGGATATAGTACAATAGCACTTCGATATAGTACAATAGCACTTCGATATAGTACAATATCACTTGGATATAGTACAATGGCACTTCGATATAGTACAATATCACTTGGATATAGTACAATAGCACTTCGATATAGTACAATAGCACTTGGATATAGTAAAGTATCACTTGGATATAGTACAATAGCACTTGGATATAGTAAAGTATCACTTGGATATAGTACAATAGCTCTTGGATATAGTACAATAGCACTTGGATATAGTACAATAGCACTTGGATATAGTACAATATCACTTGGATAGAGTACAATATCACTTGGATATAGTACAATATCACTTGGATATAGTACAATAGCACTTGGATATAGTACAATAGCACTTGGATATAGTACAATAGCACTTGGATATAGTACAATAGCACTTGGATATAGTACAATAGCACTTGGATATAGTACAATATCACTTGGACATAGTACAATATCGCACTACAGTGTTCTTTCCCCTTTACTTGTTCTATACTGTCCATCTGTTGTCTGTGAAGCTGCTCCCGTGCTGCAGTTGAGTCTTTGCAGTTATAATTGTGTTTGGATTGGGTCGGGTGCAGGGTACAGAGCTGAGCGTGTGTCCCTCCGCAGCGTCTCTCTGTGGACGAGTGACAGTTGGCCCTGTGCGCTGAGCCACTGCGGTGTTTTCTTTATTCTCTCAGCTCCTAAAATAAAAAGTGACCAAATATGCAAAGTGAGGGTAGAAGGCACGTGAATAAAAGTGTGTGGCTGATACATGGAGTTAGGAGAGGAGTGGAGAAGAAGATGCACAAGAATGTCCTCCCCGAAAGAGCGGGGGAAAGAAGCAAGGGAGAGAGATGGTGTGTGCCAGCGCCTGGGGGCGAGTGCCCTGGTGCCGGACATACAAAGGTAGAACATTAACACCTATGAACTCTATCACGGGCGCTTATTCTGCAAATAAAACTCTGCACGGAATGTCAAAGCTCATTTTTGGTAACATAACTTTGTGGACATGGGTTTGGGAGAGTACGATTCGATGGACCTGATCAAAACTCTACAATGCACTTTATGTACTATTATGCTAATGTTGCTTACATCTGCACATGACAACATTGGAAGACTTTTAACTTATGTACTAGTAATATCCAGGTCACCAAAATTATTATTACAGTACTTCACTGCTCATTGTTTTTCTGACTTGGAACGCAGACATTTATTTGAGGACTTTTGCCCATTCAAAAGATAGAATGCTTTGTGTTGAATTGCTAATAAAAAGATCCACTCGGTTGGCATAATGAACTATTTTCATCAATGGTAATGGGATTTTTTTGGTGTGTCATTAAAGGTGCCCAATATTTTCTGGTGGGCTTGTTTTTGTTTAACCTGGAATGTTCCACAGAATGTCATTAAACTTTTCAGAGACTAATTAACCCCAGTAAACCCGTTCATGGTTGATGAGCAGCCCCGACCATCGTGCACATTTTGGATCCATCAAATCAATGGCATAACCTTTAGAGCAGAGGCTGTAACACTTGACATTTTTTCCAAATCAATAACCAACTGAGAAATGGACAGAGGTGAAGTCAAATATAATATAAACAGGTGATTCATGAAGCCTTTTTGTAAATAACTGTAGGGAAATACAAGAAATATTACACGTGTTGCTCTCGTTAATGACAAAGATTCGATGGGACCACGCAGACATGTTATTTTTGAGCATTTACCAAGCCTTGCATCAGTTTTGAAATTCATTATTTGTCAGTTATCTCGAATTCATTTGGTAATAAAGTAATTTTTAGATGCATGACTGTAGAGTGGCAAACAGCAGAATCATGGCAGACAAAAGTTTATGAATAAAAAGAGCCAGAGAAAACAGAGTGACATAGGATCGTGAATAGTGCTTAGTCTGAAAGATAGGGGGCGCTCCAGGGATGAATGATAAACAAAAGAAAAGAAACCCAGAAGTTAGTTTTTGGATTTTTACATGTTGGATTTTTAAAAATATATTGTGTTTTTATGTTTCCTCCAAAAGACCTCTGTGGGCGAAGCGATCCATTAATTTTAAAGAAGAAGAGCTGTTCTATCACACACTGTTTAAGAACAATAAAAGACTTTAGTTAATATATTGTGCCAAATACACACACAAAGACATGAAGAACAATAAACTGGTCCAGTGGCCCAAATTTATAGAAATGCAAAGGTGCTAATGGTAGCTGAATGCTAACGCCGCCCGCTGTATTTCAACATCTACAGAACAACCCATACGTTTCTGAGATAACGACATGTCAACAACATGTGTTAGGACCAAGTTGTAACTCGACTTAAATTTAGGTCTTAAAATGCACAGAATTTGCCAGGAAATGTCTTAAAAGAGTGAAAGAGAAAGAGCTCTCACCCTCCCCAGACCCAACTATATGTTATCAACTCTATTTATACTGACAATCCAGACCTATACGTTTTTTCTCTCTGTAAATATTAAATTAATTCTGAACCCCAAGTAAAATCAAAAACCTATATTCTTCTGTGCCTTGTCTTTTTCATTTCAACCCCTCTTTCCTCTGCTCAGTTCTCACAGTCGAACACTTCCTCTCCTCTAACCTCATGTTTCCAGCAGCGATAACTGCTCTAAGCTTTATTGAAAGGTCTTATGGGATCTTTCTGTCTTTTCATGCCTCTCTCCCTCTCTCTCCTTCTCTCTCGCCATGTTTCGACTGGCCCTGGTCCTCCACACCTTTTTGCCAAGGAGCGCTTTGGATGGGTTCTATTCATGCCGTAATGCATTTCCATGTCTGCAGGTCCAAAGGCAGAGGTCTGCTACGTGAGCAGCTGATGTCACCAACATAACACACGTTTTTTGATAAATCAAATCTAAGTTCTACTATATACAATGTAAATTTCTCACTAATTGACAAAAAGATGTTTAGTAATTCCAATTCTGTGTCACTGTCACAAACATCTCTTTATATGGGGTTTGGATTTCAGGCGCATTATACACTAGAAACATTATATTTTGAGTCTTGATGTGAGTGCCATGCTTCAAGAGACAGGAAAAAGCTGACGCTAACGTGTGCTAACTTTGTTGGTCTGTCAGCTCAATGTATAAAGTTATCATACTTTTTTATGAACAGACCTCAGGTTTATCATACCTTGGCATGTTTCGGCCACACTGTGCTGTCTTTTTGTCATCAAGTGTCACTAGATGTTCTGCTCAGCTGATTTAAACAGATTTTGGCGCCGTCTTTCTCCCTGCAGCAGTAGGACGAGAGCGTCATCTGCAGTCTGACTCAGATTTTGGCGCTGTCTTTCTCCCTGCAGCAGTAGGACGAGAGCGTCATCTGCAGTCTAACTCTTCAGAACTGTATCCCAGGTGTGAGAGGCTTGATTCACAGTCTGGTGTGTGTTTCTGTATCTCGATGGCCTCCCTGATCCCACAATGGTACAGGATGCTCTCTGTGACCATGACCTTTGTGTTGTGATGGACTGGGACAACAGTTTAAGTCTGGACTGCAGACTTGAACTCTATATAACAGGTTAGATGACACATTTCACTAAAATGTAGTGAACATGATTATATTTAAGATTTTACTAAACATTTTGCCTATTTATTCCCAGTTTGACCGTTTTCATAATGTTCATCATGTTACTTCCTGGTTTGGACATGGGCAGCAAATATGACTGTTACCTAGCAACCATTTTGAAAACAAGGCCGAAATTCATATCAATTACACAATAGTTATGGTTTGACAAATAATAATACCTGCGACTTTTTTGCACATTTAAACTGTCAATTAAAATTCTGTCAGTTGTGAGTAAATTGACTCTGTATTTACAATGGCACGTCACTTTTTGATGACATCACAGAGGGATTCTGTGTTAGAACTCAGCACTGTTTTCTGTCATTTTAAACTTAAATTTTTCAAAATTTCTGATGTAGAAAATATGTAAAACTATAATAAATGATTACATTCAGGTGCAATCCCATCAAACTAAGTCATAATTAGAAAATTGTGAGTCATTTAGACTTCATTATTTTATTCCTAGTGGACTTGTCACTTAGTGGCTCAGGTGCATGTTTTAAAATATCAGAATCAAAATCAGAATTGGTTTATTGCCATTGTCAGTGATTAAAATTCACAAACATAGGAACTTGCTTTGGCGTAAGGTGCAACATAAAACAATGAATAAAATAGCAGCAGGATATATATTTAAAAAAGGCATGCATACAATTAGGAATAAAATGAAATAAACTTAGACTATATACAGCAATGTACAGGGTAGCCAGAATGTAAAGTTATCATCACTGGAAATATGGTTTATAACAAGAACAAGTGAGCGTTTGGTGAGAGAAAATTTATTTTCTTCTTAACTCTTGTTTTAACCTGAGTCTTTGCTCTCTCTTATCCGATCATCTCGCTCAACATCACACCGGGAGCCTCTTAAATGGGTTGGTTCGGTTCACTTAAGACAGTGGAGACACTTTCGGACCGTATCAATCTGCTACAAAGTGAACCGATGGAAACATGCCTTATCTCTTTCCCCTCTTTTCTCCGCGCTCCCTCACTTCATTTGATCTGCTCTTTCCTGATTAATGGCTCTCCTCCTCCACCGAAGAGCGATAACAGAGAGAACACACTTCCATCTCTCCTTCAGACTCCACCTCTCTCCTCTCCACGTTTCTCTCTTCTCCACATGTAGCCCGTATCGCCAAATGCTTATGTTAAAAGGACTCCCCGGGCGTTATGATGAATGGACAGTGCACAAACATAAACAGTTTTCGGAGTCCACTTGTACCCGATGTCCTTCAGCGCGCTCAGAAATGTTTTGATTGAGCCATTGTAGCGCAGAGGAGGCCAAACTACTTACAAATGCATTAAAGTCTGCTCATTTACACAGAAACAATTCAACTCATCTGGAGCGCTTAAGCAACAGAGATATTTGGGATTTCAGCCCATACTTACAAGAAACTTAGCTTGTCGTATGGCTTATAAAGGCTTAGAACTAATGAAGTGTTTTGGTTTTTTTAATGATAAGTGCACTATATTTTAAGGACAAACATTATGCGTTATTTTATTGACCTGTAAACATGCTCTTTAGTACCTTAGGCACCTCATGTTTTAGAACTTAAAATAATGCAGACATTGAAAAGTACACATTACTTATGTGTTAGCTCATCATCTACTGACAGCAGAGGGAACTACCCTGGGGAAATAAACAACAGCTAGCTGTGCTAATGTAAGCATGTAATCGTAATGAAGGCAATTTGAGGCAGAAACGCCCAGAGTCTGGTGATGATTTATGGACTTAAAAACAGTGCAAAGGTCTGGAGCCTCAACTTTTGATGTCACAAATCGCCAGATCTACTCTAAAGTATTGATTCTAACGCAAAATATAAAAACATTCTCATGTATTTCTCTGTGATTTTTTTTCTCAAATTACTATGTTATGCTATTCATATATATTTGTATTCTGCACACCTTTAATTGTTAGACCTGCGTTTATTAAGATCTACTATTCTTTGCACTTTTGCACAGTCCGTGCATGTGCAGACACAAGAGAACACAGCCCCTATGCACCTTATTCAGGGAAGTTACCTTGGGCGCCGAATTAGTTGAAATTCTCCTTCCGGTTGTTTTAGTTTATGTGGGGAAGCCGATCTCAATAGCAAATAAATTCTATACAGACAACAAAGCCGTTTCCCGGCTGCCCAGAGAATCGACGTGAACATTGAAAACTGTACACAAATTCAGAGCCGGCCCGTAGTACAGGCAGTATAGGCAAATGCTAAGGGCTTATAACGAACAGAGGGGCGCCAGACACTGCCATGTGCCATGGTGTGCCATGGTGTGCCATCTGAATGCACCTGATCAACAGCGTACAATGTGAGATCCAAGTCCCTGGAAACTGTTTGGGTGCAAAATTATGTTCTACACCCCATGAGGTTTTAGCACGTCTTTATTTCGGGTCAGTTCACCTCTTATTTAAGTTATGAGCATAAAGAGCTGATGAACTAATACATCTCTAAATTTAATATTGAGAATTATGGCGGTTCCAGGGCTGATTTGTGCAGCTCACATGAACCAACACGGTTAAGTTTCACTATGTTTTCTTCATATACTGCTCGATGTAATAAATGCCACCTGCACAGTGCATGCTTTTGACACATTTACACTGATTCTTAATGCGAAAATTAGATTTTTGTTTTTCTTGCAACTTCATGGGGAATTCGTCTCATTTTTACGCAGACGCTCCAGGCTGGTTCTTGACCGCACCATATTTACTGTAAGATCAAGCTCTGACCTGGACCGAGAAGCATGTGATGATCTTTGGCTTCATTTGGCTTCAGCACAACACAAACCTTTGACACAAGACTCTGCACTGGAGACTGTGATTTCTGGTGGAAATAGGAGCAACTCTGCACTCCAAAGTTTCTGCGGCTCTTCTTTTTACCAGTAAGATGATACAGGACTATGTTTAAACATACTGTTTATGCCCTTTGTTTGTGCAGGGTGCAGTTGTGCTCACGGTCTGTGCTGTTTGTTTGTGTCGTGTTTTCTTTCATTGACGCAGACAATGAAAGAGCCCAGGCTGGAGCTCTGCTGAGAAACACTGACTGGATTTGGATAAAAGTGATCAACAGCATGTTATACAACTCAACAAGAGTTAACCCAAACTATTTTCTTATAATAAACAATGGCCCCATTTGAATCTTGGACAGAAGAAGCCTTCAATCATAATGTTTATTAAAGGTGCACTATGTAACTTTTGTATGGAAGGTCTGCCACCTGCTCATCATCATCACTAAATTTACTGTAAAATTAGGATTTGATGATCTAAAATACCCCAGACTATACCAAATTACATTTATTTGTTGAAAATGTACTGCTTTCAGAACTACCTGCAACAAAATCAATTCAGAATTGTATCTCGAGATCCTTAATTAATGGACAATATTAGACTATGTGCTACCACTGGTGACAGCAGGGGGGCGCAATTAGAAATCTGCAAAAACAATGTCTACAACAGAGCTTATAAAACCGATTTAAATCAGTTAACAACTTACAGCCATTGCTTTCTTAGGTGTAGATAAGATTTGAGACACATTTGGACATCACAAGCAGGCCTACTGAAACACGACTTTTCATCTGACTGCTCCTGCTACCCACAATGCATTGTGACTACTCACTTGGCCTTCAAAATAAAATACAACCAAATCAATACTGAGTGCAAAGTCATTATTTTTAACCCCGTGGCTGTTATTTAGCATGAATAATAACAAATGAATTAAGTTGCAAGTTGTTTAACCCTTTAATGAAACACACTTTTACTGTGAGCAGAATATCTTTGTTTAGAAAAGGACAAAGCATGTAGACGTAGTGTGTATCCAAACTCAACCCATGCTCTGCAGAAAACAAAACCAATTTTTATTGAGTGATTCATTATGTCTGCTGGGGCGGAAACAATAGGCCACATTTGGCCATGTTTTTAAGATAAGAAACCTTTCACGATATGATTTCTTTTTTGTCATACGCTCGTCTTCCTACTACTAAAATGAACATTACAGTTGGGATTTCTTTCTCTAACTTCTGAGGCACATGTACCGTACAGCTTATGTTGGTCGATAACGCGAACACAACCAGCATTTTAAATCCTGGAATGAGAACTATAGACAAAGTTTCTCCATAACCAAGGCATTAGTGGACATACAGCAAGTTTCTATAGTCAATATAATGAATAATTCACCTCTGCGTAGAAGCCTATATGACCTTCCACACAAATACACAAAGGACAGAGGGTTTCATTCAACACTTCTGTCAGTCAGTTCTTGCTCAATCCCAGATCACAACCCTGGATACATTTTGCAGCTGATATTGAGTGGAGACTAGAGAATCAGCCAGAATGATTAAAATAGAGTTTGAATTTTCATAGTTACCAGAACGAGCACGAAGAACAATCAAAAAGGAAATCAAACTCAGAAATGAAACTGCCAAATCTACCAAATCGTAAAAAGTTCTGTGCAGTCGTCGGATGTACGAGGACACATTTGGAACTAGCTGAACTTTTGGCAATTTGAGTTTCTGGCAATTTAGCGTGTTTGGAGGATATGCAAAATTTTAATATTGAGTTTATCGTTTGTAATTAAAAAAAAAAAAAAAAAGATTGTTAAAAATAAGAATGAGCAAAGTTAATAATAGGTTTAGGGCTGTAATCTTTTATTCATTTAGTCGATTAATCGGTGAATGGTGTCTTAGTCGACCAATTATTTTATTTGCATTCAACAAATTTATGTGGCAAAAACAGCAAAAACGAGAAGATCTGCAGTGAGGTAGCTGAAGATTTTGGAGTAAATCTGTATCTCTAACATATAAATACACTGTTTACTAGTACTTTTCTGTGTTCTGTGTTATTTTTGCATGAACTCCTGTGCAGTTTAGGACTTTCGAGTGCAGTTTGGGTCAGATACATGGAGATACTTCATAGTTTTGATGTATATTTGCCACACTCCCTTTTAGTCGACTAATCAGTCAATGGGACAGGTCTTTAGTCGACCAAGAATTTCTTTAGTCGACTACAGCCATAAATAGGTTATATTTCTGCACTTTTGGGATTCATTTTGCAAATGTATCTGATAATTAAACCTCAACTAACACGTGGCTTCATTCTGCTCAATTGCAGAAGGGTCTAGAATCGTATCAGAAGGGGCGGGTGAAAAACCTCTGCTAACTTGGGACGGTCCAACCACCACCGCTAATTTGCATCATGTGTTTCCCAAACGAGGAAGACTTCTCTTATTCTCGTAACATTCAGGGAAAAATATATAACTTCTTCTACGTCAGATTTACAATGTTTAGTGCAATCCTTGCTGATTCAGCAGAAGTCCAAGTCCTCTAGTGCTATTTACGTTTCATTTTTTCTTTGTTAGCGGGCGTGTTTGTGACATGTACAGACCTTGCGTTTCTTGCACCAATCAAGCGCATTTGACGAGACAGGATATGATTCTTCTTTCAAAGCGTGTGGTCAATTTAAATACGTTTAAATACATGTTTTTGTTGGATTGATATAATATTGTTATCGAGATCAAAAAAATACTGATACATGAATTTCTCCATCCTTATTTAGTATGTATGATGTGATTTTAAATGATTTATTATTACTTATTTTAAAATGATTTTAAAATGATTTTAAAATGATTCTGTGTGTCTTTTTGTGTTTTGTGATTTTAATGCAACTTTTCCTGTTTATGTAAAGCACTTTGAATTGCCCTGTGTACGAATTGTGCTCTACAAATAAACTTGCCTTGCCTTGCCTTGCCTTTAGCTTGATTAATTTTTTTTATTTTTACGTAAAATCTAGTAAATATGTTGCATGCCTTCAAATGTTGGACTTTGATAATATCACTTTATGTTGCCATATCACACACCACAACTTTGTAACATAACTTTTTAACAGACGTCCCCCATTTTATGTTTCCAGACACGGCAACTATCAAAGAAAAGTTTGCTGAATAACTTTACTCGAGCAAACTTTGAGGGGAGTGAAAAGACAGCCAATTCCGAAGTTCTGCCCATCTACCAGAGTGAGAGGAGACTGCAGCAAGAAGGGCGAGAATGAAAGTCAGAGGCCATTTCTCAGCTGCAAGTCAAGAGAAATTTGTATAGAAACAGTTTATGACGAAATTCCGTGTCAAGTCAACTTTAAAATGCAAATTGTGTTAAAAAGAGACATAGTATGCAATATTTGTATTATTACTGGCCTTTCAATGTGCTCTTGACTAACTTTGCTTTGGCATAGATCTCAAGCTTTGAAACAAAATAATGCATTGGAAAGAACACATTACTTTCTGCTGTCAGGATTTGGAGTTTGTGACGAGTCTGCAGGAGATCTCGTAGCTCTGCCTATGGTGTCACGAAACTGGGACATTTGAAACATAGAGTATTTTTTGAGTCTCGTTAACAGGATCAATGAAACAAGCGTGAATGAAGCTAAATACAACTCCAGGTATGTTTTAGATGATTTATAGCGACACTGTTCGGTCTTTTCTGTCTTTTATTCCCATGTGCACCATTGTTTCTTCCATGGACGAATTTCGATAGATAGAAACTGGCCAAATCCCACAAAAGCTGCACTAAACCAGGTCCAACTCAGGTCTAAACGAAATGAAAACCAGAATGAAACCAGGACTAAACCAGGTCTGAAGCGCCGCTGATAGATACTGACCACAGAAGACCAGGAACATCGAACAAACTTGTCTAGAAACAATCCAAATGTTGCCCTTGTCAAACTTAAAATATTCAAATACAAAACATTCACTGAAAGATGCACTATGTAACATTTCTTGTGGGGTTCCTTCCATTTGCTTGATTCCATGGAAATCAAATGGTCTAGAATGTTTCACAGTATTACTTTTGTGTTTTGTTACATGGATTTGTGTTAAAAGTAGGGATGCACCAATCCAGCATTTACAGTTCTGATACCAACATCGACCGATACCAGGTCAACCTATAACTACCTCAGCATTAAGTTGTTGTGGTTGATCATAATAATATGCTAAGAATATTATTTGTACACTCATTAACTTAACATTAACAACAGAAAACCACTATACAATAACAAACTCTGACTGACCGGTATAGGTTCTGAGCACCAAAATGTCAAAGATAAGGCAGGTTTACTTGTAGAGCACCGTTCGTACACAAAGCAATGTGTGCAAGTGCTTTACATAACAGGAAAAAGAAAAGAAGAGTGCAGAATCTTTCAGTCATACGCACATCTAAACGGAACTGTTTTGGCCTGGATTTAAACATCCTCACTCTGGCACCAGCAGGAGGCCGGTCCATGTTTAGTCCTGACTCTGGCACCAGCAGGAGGCCGGTCCATGTTTAGTCCTGACTCTGGCACCAGCAGGAGGCCTGTCCATGTTCAGTCCTGACTCTGGCACCAGCGGGAGGCTGGTCCATGTTCAGTCCTGACTCTGGCACCAGCAGGAGGCCTGTCCATGTTTAGTCCTGACTCTGGCACCAGCAGGAGGCCGGTCCATGTTCAGTCCTGACTCTGGCACCAGCAGGAGGCCGGTCCATGTTTAGTCCTGACTCTGGCACCAGCAGGTGGCCGGTCCATGTTTAGTCCTGACTCTGGCACCAGCAGGAGGCCGGTCCATGTTTAGTCCTGACTCTGGCACCAGCAGGAGGCCGGTCCATGTTTAGTCCTGACTCTGGCACCAGCAGGAGGCCGGTCCATGTTTAGTCCTGACTCTGGCACCAGCAGGAGGCCGGTCCATGTTTAGTCCTGACTCTGGCACCAGCAGGAGGCCGGTCCATTGTTAGTCCTGACTCTGGCACCAGCAGGAGGCCGGTCCATGTTTAGTCCTGACTCTGGCACCAGCAGGAGGCCGGTCCATGTTTAGTCCTGATTCTGGCTTCAGCAGGAGGCCGGTCCATGTTTAGTCCTGACTCTGGCACCAACAGGAGGCCGGTCCATGTTCAGTCCTAGTTTCATTACAGAGTGCTTTATTCACCACAAAGCAGGAAATCCCATTTTGTTAGCATTACCATCACAAAAATTTTGCTCTGGCCTCTGAAAATTGTGACAAGCGCTTTTAAACTCATCACGGTGAATGATTAGGACGCTCACAATGCATTAAGTAAGTCATTCGTTGCAAAGAGTTTAAAACGGAACACTAAAATGAGATACAGCACCATTAAAAGATCTTGCAATAATGATATACAGGTTGCGTCACAGTTTAGTCTTGGAGGACAGAGAGAAGCTGAAGCGTTCAACTGTTCAACTTTTGCAGAATTTTAGTTTGAGCCAATCTTCTTAGAGTTACATCGGCCCCTGCCTCCATCTGAAATGACAACACCGGCGGACGATTATGCAGCTCTACTACGGGACCACATTAATGCACAGTACGTCATCACAGGGACTTGGCTTCTCATAAACCTATTACAATACATGCATATTCTTGCCGTGCACATTTATTACTTGTCATATGTAGCAGCTAATACGTATCGTTGCCCACAGACTACAGCTAGCTCACAATATTGTACTGCACCGCTAACGTCGCTAGCATAAATCACAGCTGCCACATCTGTATTCCCCAGCCGCCACACCTGAAACGGGGCACAAATGAACCGAAAGGATGTCAGGTGCAAATCAAGCGCTAACGGTATAATTATGTGGAGTTACGACTGTCAGTTATGGGCATGTGGTTACAATGGTTGAGGGGTTTTTTTTGTATCGAGAAGAATTCAGACGGTGCTAATGCAACGGAAACTGTAAGTGAATGTTCAGTTAAAGGTCCCATATTCTGCTATTTTGCCCTTTACACAGTCTATTCTAAGGGCTTTGTTGATACATTTTTGCGTTGTGCAATATCCATAACATAACAGTTTCCAAAAAACACCCATTTCTTGGACTGGCCCCCCTCCTTGCAAAAGCAGACGGCTCACTCTGAGATCTGACCCCCCCGAACAGAGAGCAGGCTGCTCCCCCGCCCAACTCGCGCGCCTCCCCCCGCCCAACTCGTGCCGAAGCCTAGAGCGGAGATAGTGCGCATGCGCCGTGTGCTCCGGTAAACAGTGATACACAAACACTGAATAAACCTTTTATCCGTCCTGACGGGTGCGCCGTGCTGAGTCCTACGCCCTGGATCTGACCTGGAGTTTGACGATCATGCAGTACTCGACGACGGACGTGTCCGTTTGGTAAATAACAAGCTAACTCTTCGATCTGTCGTATCCATCGTGTAATTACTGTGTAGCATTAGCATTAGCTGTTTTTATTCTGCGGCTGCGCGCTTCCCGGAGGCATGGCTTAAACACCGCGTCATCCATGGGAAGCCGCGTCATCCATGGATGAGCCCCGTCTGCCTGCTCAGCCGAGGGGACAAAAAGACAGTTCTCTAGCGAAAGCATGCGGGAATCAATCAAAAAACCACTTTGGGCACACATACGAGGCCCAAATAGCACTGTAGGAAGGTTAAAACCTCTGAAAAGTCGATTTTGCATGTTATGGGACCTTTAACATATAATGTGGTTTAAAAGTAATTCTAATGCAAATGTCAACTAGCACTGAAGCTACATAAGACTGCGAGTACACTGGCTACGTTCACGCGCATGCCAAAAATCTGATCGATTTCTAGAGTTGTTAGATTATAGAAATGTCATGCAAACAGTTACAGATGTGAGAAATCTGATTTATTTCTGATTGTTCACAGTTAAAGGGTAAACTAATGCGGCAAAGACAGAAAATGAAAGAGAAAATGTTAAAGATTGAAAGAGGTATTTGAATATGCATTGTACTTGCCTTCTAAATACAACAATTACGCTAAAAGTGCACAAATTAACTGACATTTGTAACCAGGGGACTAATTTATAACGCGGGTATTCATACAAAAGAGTTCCGTACATGATTTTCCATGTCAAAGGCGCAGTACTTGATTTTTACTAGTCTGAAACATGAAAAACAGAACTAGTTTGTTTCAAAGTAGAACTAAGAATAATTTGACCTTATTAAACGTCTCTGTAAGCCCGTGTGGCGGTTGTAAATGCAATTTTGGGGCGTTTGAAGTCCAGGTCATCGCCCCCTGCTGTCTCTGAGTGGAAAACAAGCCTTGCAATATTTCCTGACGCCGACCCGAAGACTACTCTCTTGAGAAACCTTGGCTCTCTTTTTTTTTATTTGGTGACATGAAATGTTTTTGTATGTGATTGTATTTCCTTATTTCAATAAAAGGAAGGGGGAAAAGCTTTTGGTGTATTTTTACTGTCTCTGAAGTTACTTAGTTCTGCTTTAAAGTCTATACAGAAGTCACATGTATCTCTCACTTACCTAATTAAGTCCAAGCATCCTAAATATTCGCCGCCATGAGCACTTTTGACAAGTCTCTGAGTCCAGCGCATTCGGGGTGCGTCCTTTTTTTTCTACAACACAGTTCGAAGTAAGTGTTCCTAAACCGAACCTTAATCCTAACCCTAACCTTACCCTAAGAAAAAATATACAGTAAAAAACAAACTTTTGCTAGCATAGCCATCAATGCAAAGTGGCCGTGTATGGCATAAGCGGGTAGGGAAAAAATAAAGAGTAAAGCTAACAAATATTAGCATGCTAACAGCACACTTCCTCTATTGACCTTATTCTGCCCCGCCCACTTTTGCAGTTTTTTGCACTTCCGTCTGTAAACGCACTTCCGTTTGACGAGAACTCCGTTAAAGCTAATGACGAACGAGGGAAAAGTCTCGCCGCTAAAATGTTACATAAAGTAGGTTGATTTGTGTAAAATGTTTAATGAACACGAGCAACAACAAGTCAACAACGCACCGATTTCCTGGGCGGTCTGAAAACGGCTTTTTAGTCCATGTAGAACTTATTTTCTGTTGAGCTCGTCTGCTCCATGTAAACTAATACAACAGAAACAAGACGGCGGCGCGTACGGCAACCTCCGGAATAAGGTCAATAATTAGATGCAGAGAAAGCGCTGTTGTCTCATTTTCATCCGAATAGATGCTTTTATTATATATCTGTGATGGGACAACACAGAGTTTACTTTAATACATGCAAAATACCATGCACATGAACTAGCTCTGTTTTTCACTTTTCAAAATAGTAAAAAAAAAAACAGAAACAGCACCTTTAAGTTTGTCATCTATAATAAAAAATATGTCGTCTATTCACAAAACTCTGAACTTTGCTTGTGTGGGCTTTTAAATATGAGAAAGAACATTCTCACTTAAGGTTTTATGATTATAGTTGTTTTTTCGGTCATGTAAATTATATGCTCTGAGTACAATATGGCATAATGTAAAAATCTTATCCTTTTTGGTCTACAGATTATATGGTATTTACGATGACCTGTTGTATTTATTTTGTAGTCAATCCGTCCCTTTCATGGTAAATTAGCAGAACTACAATATTGTATAGTAAATTTCACATCCATAATTTTACCGTGGCATTGCTGCTATTGTTTGACATCAACGGCTTAAATAACTGCCTGACTATAACTTGAGATGACATTCGTCTGATAATTCTGTAGTATTTATCTGTTTTTATGGCCATGTAAATACAATTATCTCAGTAAAAGCAGTACATTTTCAGTACATTCACAGTAAACTAATGGCTATTGGGGTTTTCATTGTGGAGTACAATTCAGTTTTACGTAAAAATGTCTTCCTTTTTCTGTCTTGCTTTTATATTCACCTTATTCCGGAAGTTGCCGTACGCGCCGCCGTCTTGTTTCCGTTGTATTAGTTTACACGGAGCAGACGAGCTCAACAGAAAATAAGTTCCACATGGATTAAAAAGCCGTTTTCAGACTGACCAGGAAATCGGTGCGTTGTTGACTTGTTGTTGCTCGTGTTCATTAAACATTTTACACAAATCAACCTACTTTATGTAACATTTCAGTGGCAAGACTTTTCCCTCGTTCGTCATTAGCTTTAACGGAGTTCTCGTCAAACGAAAGTGCGTTTACAACAAAAGTGCAAAAAACGGCAAAAGTGGGCGGGGCAGAATAAGGTCAATACTGTAGTACAGATTATATGACATTTACAATAAATTAGGATATTGTATTTGTATTGTATTGTATTAGTAAACTAGAACTACTTTATTGTGCTTTTCACGTTCATGTTTTTCCAGCGTGATACTGCTGCATATGAATAGTTTTACATCTCATTAGTTTCAATTTACACTTTTATCCACTCCTTTTCCTACATGTTACTCATTATATATCTTATGCATTATGAATTTATGTTTGTTTGTTTTTTTGTGGAGCCATATGTCGATGGAAAAAACCACTTGCATCAGATTTGTTTTGTTTTTGACTTTATGCCTATAAAGTTTCTAACGCATCTTCGAAATGCAGTGCTAGTTAGAAAAAACAAAAGTCATTACAGAAAAAAGTCACACGCTCTAATATTAAGTTAATTATTAAGAGCCCCTTTCGCTTTGATTACAGCTCCCATTTGCTGTGCCATTGTTTCAATAAGATTCTGCAGTGTCAAAAGATGTATTTTATTCCATTGTGGCTTTAATTTTTCACCAAGAGCTTGTACTGATGATGGACAGAGGGGGTTACGTCTGTGGATTGGTTTGTGCGCCTCTTTAGATGCCAATGATCTGACCCTTCTCAAACACACTCACATCTTTTCCACGACCACAGGATTTGTCTTTCCACATTTGTTACAGAAATGGGAAGCCAGTTGAGCACCGTGTTGCAGCTGAAAGACAATCACCCATGCAGCAGTTATCCAATCTCCTGTTGGATAATTGCTGCATGAGTGATTGTCTGTACCTATTTGCTTAGTTGAATCCAGGTTGCGGCTTTTTTTCTACTTTTACATGGTGCAAAAATGTCAAAATTCTTATTAAACCACTTGCTGGCTGAAGAAACGCTGCAACAACACGACTAAAATGCTTTCTAAACACCCCATCGGAAACCCAGTGTAAAAACAGTTCATTAAAAAAACATTGGCCATTGAAGGTGACACAATTTTACCGTAAAAATCTGAGTAAAAGTTGGCTTGATGTACAAATTGCATGTTTTTTCTATCTTATTTAGCGCGTACAGATTATACGACATTTGCAATGATAGGCTACTGTATTTATTAAATTCTCATCACGCTGTAAAAGTGTCAAAATCCTTATCAAACCCATTCAGGCTGTTCAAAAACTACAACAACAAAACGCCAACCCAGTCTAAAAGCAGTTCATTTTCACTACAGAAATTTCACATTATTAACTTTTCGCCATTGTGATTTACTTTCTGTAACATAAAAATTGCATCCTTTTTTTGTCTTGTTTATGGAGCACAGATGACATTCACGATTGTTTTAAATAATTTCATTGTATGATAGACTAACAGAACCACTACTATTTTATTGTAAATTTCACATTCATATTTTTAACGTGTGTTATTGTTGCAGCTGTTGTTGAAACTGCAACACTGCATCAGGATTGCTCTTTTCTTTTTTCTTGTGTCTTTTTTATTTTTTATTTTTTTTACATTTACGACGAAACAGACGCATTGGAAAGTCATGGCAAAGGTAAGTGCACAATATTAATAATTACGATTTTCTTTCTGCAAGTTCGAAATCAACACAAACAATCACGCATTTATCAAACATTGCAAAAGTATCCAAATTCATGTCCAACCAAACCACTTGCTGGCTGCACAAAATCTACAACAACGCGACTGCAAAAGGCGTTCAAAACCCCCCGAAAACGATGCCACGTCACGTAGTTTCTGCGTTGAAAACTCCATGACATCACCAAAACCCCGGTGCAACTCCGTATCCACGTCAACTACGCCACTACTCCGCCACCCCAGCAGCAAAACAAACCGTCCCTCCCGCTCCAGACCCCGCCACATCCACATCACACGTGTGCGCACAAATACGCACACGCCAAAACCGTCTCCGGTCATCCAGAAACTCCGACGCAGCGAGCGAAAGGCTTCCACAACAACACAACAAAACAACAACTGCGTATCCACTGAGCCAACATCGTAACCACAGCCGCGGAAACATAATAATAACAATAAAAACACAGATCCACGCGCGTCGAGTCGAGCGTCGTCCCCGCTCCGCTCTCCTACCTTCCTCGTTCATCCGCTGCAGGCAAAAAGTCAGATTCCGCCTCCAACCCGGCATGGTCCTCGGAACACACGAGGCTCCCACGGTTTTGGACAGGAGATGAATGGTGGTGGTCGTAGTGGCGGTATCCTTTTACGCGGAAATGTAGAAAAGATTTTCCCCCCCGCACGTAACGAAGCGCGGTTGCCTTGGCGGGCGCGTAATGTGGAAGGGTCTCCGGTTTAAGAGCGTTGACAGCCCGTGTGTAGGTCCGTTTAGGTCCCGCTGCGGCACCTCTATAGCACCGGGGCCGGCTCGCTTCTGCTCTGCAACCCCACAATCGCACTCTCTCTCTCTCTTTGGCTTTCTATCTCTCTTTTCTACTCTTTCATTCGCAATTATTTCACTCACTCCATTTCCCTCTCTCTCTGCGCGCGGCGCTTTTCCGACTTTCTGACCACTTAAGCTACTCCATTCAGCGCGTGTGCTTTAATTGCCTGCATTAGGGCGCATACACTGTCCATTAAGTTTGATTTAAAAGCGTTCCGCGGGGATGTAGGCGGCTAAATGTGGACATGCCAGTACTATAACCTTAACACCAAAGTGCCACTTCTGGACAAAAAGCATCCCAGGTGTTTATGGGTTGTGGCACTGTGCGTCAGCGAAAGCATGTTGACACGAAAGCCACGTTTCCACTGGTGCGCTTCGGAGCGGATCGGTTCGGTCCGAAAGCGTCTCCGTTGTCTTAAGTGAACCGTTCTGATTGGACCCTGGGAAGTACGGAGCTGAAATGAACCTGTCAGCTGCTCATTCTCTGTTCCTTGCAGAATAAAGAGACGTGGTTCTGGTCCATTCCCTCCAAGACAGCCTGGCCCGCCTTCTGCCTCTTCATCTTCTTGGGCCGTTACATCGTTGGCAGCAGTGCTTCTGTCGCCACCTCGCTCAGTTGTGCTAGCAAGCCGGAGGAACCTCGTGGACCTAGGGGTGTCGTATCCGGGGTATGTTTCTCCCCTGTCTGGTGTGGATGAGCTGGACTGTGGACATGTGCGTGAGACTGGCCGGTGTCTTGCTGCCAGAACGGTTCTTTGATGAGCATCAGCCAGTGGTGCAGGCTGGTGGAGGTGACACGTGTCCCGGGGCAGCAGATGTGTGTTCAGGGGGTTCAGACGTCCAGATCCTGATGGTGCAGAGCATGTGTTTCTGAGCCTGACGGTGTGTGTCTGCTTGTTCCTCATGTTTCGATTCATTTATTTTTTTTAAACTAAAGTAGAATGTATTGCTTTTTAATAGTTAGGGTTAGAGTTTGTATCAGGAGTCAATAACTGTGTGGTGACCCTAACCAGATGTGAAGCTCCACTTATCATGGCGCTGGCTCCTTCTTCTTAGTCATAGTGGTGCCATGACTGACGTGGAGAGCGTAGCGTCATAGCCTAAAAATATAACAGCTTTAAGGGTCACTGTGCACTCTTAAGTTTTTATTACGACACTGAATATTGCCCCATAATGCATTTGTTCTATGTAGCTCGTTCAGACTGACAGAAGCGAGACGGTCAGTCTGTGCCATCGGCTCCTGTGACCAACACCGACATTTGCTCAAACAGCACAGTCATACTCATAACCAACTATATATTGAGCTGTTATTTATCCCCAAATCATTTTCATCAAAGAATCGTATTGTAAAAGTAAATGCCCAACACATGAAGTGCTTTGGAGCTCAAAATGTCAGCCTTTATGATCTGATCAGTGTTGTGCGGGTTCTTGTGTTAAGGTAGTTTTGTCTCTCGCTCAACAGATTAAACAGTGCACTGTGTGACTTCTCTAGCATGGGTCCACCACCTGCTTTTTTCCACAGTATGGCATTAAACTTCTCTACCTTGCATCATTTAAATTATAAGGGATCACTTTTTGATGTCACTTTTAATAAGGCATGTGCACATTGACAAACTCATCCTTTACACATATTTAAGGTGAGACGCTACAGGTGAACGGAAAAAATCTTAAATTTAAAGATATCAACTCGAAACTTCTCCTGTAGTTTACGCATGTAAGAATGTAAATGTAAGAAAAGAATGTATTACAAGTTTGTCATCATTTAATGTTTTCATCTAGAAATAAAGCATTTTATGTGTAAAATGACCAAAAATACACATATTAGGGACATATAAAACTGAAAAATTGACAGAACCAGATTTAAATTTCTTGGTTCAATTTGTACACATATTAGTTACAAAAAAAATTACATAATTACATTATTTAGTTTTTAAGTAAACTAGATTTGATGGAAAATTGTCCTCAAAATTCACCAAATTTTTTGACTTCAAACATCAATAAATCAGTTTTAGAATTAGATATAAAAAATCCCTCTGAATGTCTTGTCAAAGTCTTGTTGAGTCCAGATTGTACAGTTTGGTGTGGGATCTACTTTAAGGCTGATCTTTATGTCTCGAGGGAGAAAAATGCATTTTAAGAAAACGACCTTTGAAGTTACAATGTCCCAGAGAAATCTATGGATGAAGTGGATTAAATGGAAGAATAAAACATTTAAGGTTGTTGTTTTCTCATGAAAGCTGATATGTTGAGAGAGCAAACTGACCAAAAAACAAAAAATTGGAAAAAAAAATTACTTTTACTTGCTTAAAAATGCCTAACTTAAGTTCTAAAACATGACGTGTCAAACCTAAGAGCGTGTTCAAAGGCTAATAACAATGCAAACAATACATTTCTTGAAGTCTTAGCAACCAGCCCTAAAATGTAAAAGCTCCCTTCCTCCGCTTGTTATTGTCTTTCTCATTTCCTGCCTCTGAGCGGCTGGTGCTTTGTGACAGGTAAATCTATCTTGGTCAAAGTTCGGTCCTTTACGGCTCCTCGAGTCATCGGGAGCGTCTTGGGATAGCAACGTTCCCCCACACTCTGCTTCGGCTGCTCTGTGTTGTGGGGCCACAGTCTTCTTGTTTCTCACAAAGTAACGTGGCAAGCAAATATCTTTTTTTCCTTTTGCTAACATTAAAAAGCTCTATTTAGATCTGGGGCTGTTCCATCCGTTGCCGTCGACTTGTTCCTCGTTTGTTCCTGTTTTATTCCTCAGTTCGAGTTCCCTGGTTGTGTACAAAGACCCAGAAGTGTGGACGTTCAAAGGCGCACAGTGAAATGGATTGTGAGCATTAATTCGTGACCAACTGCAGGAATTGTAAACGGATCGGAGTTGAACAAAAGGAAGTGGTGCAAAGTTAACACTGAACGCAAACTAAGGGAGTGAAACCATGCGTTAAAAAAAAAAAAAAGACCTTGCTAAATAAAAGTAAATTGAAGTAATAATGAAACACATGTCTGCCTCTTCAATGTAAAATGAACCTGTGTGTCCTTTTTCCTTCGTAATATTTCATTTTCTGGATAACAACAACGGGGGCATTGTTGTTGTTTTTTTTTTGTTTGTTTGTTTAAAGGTCCCATATCATGCAAAATCGACTTTTCAGAGGTTTTAACCTTCCTACAGTGCTATTTGGGCCTCGTATGTTGTGCCCAAAGTGGTTTTTTGATTGATTCCCTCATGCTTTCGCTAGAGAACTGTCTTTTCCGTCCCCCTCGGATGAGCAGCAGACGGGGGCTCCTCACTAAGATGACGCGCTTCACAAGGATGACGCCGTGTTTAAGCCACGCCTCCAGGAAGCGCGCAGCCGCAAGAATAAAAACAGCTAATGCTAATGCTACACAGTAATTACACGATGGATACGATAGATAGAAGAGTTAGCTTGTTATTTACCAAACGGCAACGTCCGTCGTCGAGGTACTGCATGATCGTCAAACTCCAGGTCAGATCCAGGACGTAGGACTCAGCACGACGCACCGTCAGGACGGATAAAATGTTTATTCCTGTGTTTGTGTATCGCTGTTTACCGGAGCACACGGCGCATGCACCATCTCCGCTCTAGGCTTCGTCGCGGGTTGGGCGGGGAAGGCGCGCGGGTTGGGCGGGGGGGACGCGCGGGGGAGTTGGGTGGGGGAGGCAGCCTGCTCTCTGTTCGGAGGGGTCAGATCTCAGAGTGAGCCGTTTGCTTTTGCAAGGAGGGGGGCCAGTCCAAGAAATGGGTGTTTTTTGGAAACTGTTGTTATGGATATTGCACAACGCAAAATTTTATCAACAAAGCCCTTAGAATAGACTGTGTAAAGGGCAAAATAGCAGAATATGGGACTTTTAATTTCGGCTAATGTTAAAGGACACAGATTCTGCAACAGTGACTTTTTTTTTTTTACTTTAAACCACGTTCTAACAATGTTCTGTCATCAAAAACATACCTGGAGTAGCATTCAGCTGCATTCACGCTGTTTTGAGGAATGTTTATTAGAAAATCTTCCCCCTTCAGAGCGTCAAACACACGTCCTGCTGAACTTCTGGGATTTTCGTACGTATTTTCAGACTTCATATGTCACTTATCTGAGAGTCTTCCGCTGTTTTTAGTCCTTAAATCATCGCTAAATTTGTTCTGGGCATTTCTGTCGTCTAAACACGATAACTGCTGCAGCAAATCCGCACAATGACATCTTTTCAGTGCTAACATCACTAGATTGTATATAGTGATAGTGATAACACAGGTCAAAGAATGAATAAGAAACTTTTTTTTTTTTTAAGACATGAGATGGCAAATTTAATCCACTCAAGAGCTCAACAGCAATATGAAAAATGCAGAATATTTGTCCTTTAATCTAAAAAAGAATACATTTTAGGATTGGTTCAGAAACAGGTAAAGGGTTCGACTTTGAGACAGGTCTGATAACGAGGTTTTATCAGAGCTGCATTGGGGGGGAAAGGCTCGTCTGTGGGGGCTCTGTGCTCAGAGCGAGCGTTAGACCGAGCATATCATCTAAATGAACAGCAATGTTTGTCTAAGATGAGTCAACAGTGGCAGATATAATAACCTATCTGGTCCCTGTCGGAGTAATGCTGACTAACTCAGATGAACTTGAGCGGTGTGGGCAGGAGACAGACGTGTTCTTGTTTACTCTGAACAGATTTGCATTTAGATTAAGTAGATGTTAAACTGGTTAGGCCAATGTTGAAATATTAAAAGGTCTAATAAAGTGAGTCAAGTTTTGGACACAGTTTTAGACAACTTTCTTGTCATTTTTTATCACACAACTTTTGCCTCGCTAGTGTCAGCTGTCAGTGCATTTAAGCGCATCACACGTCATTCGCCCTCTGACCTCACCTATTTTCCTGTTGTCTCTTGTCAAGCTCTGTCTACACGTAGTAAAGAAAATTTGGTAAACCGCTTCTGTTTATGGCGGACTGCGTTTCCGTTCCGTTCCGTGAGCTGACATCAAATAAAATCTAAATCGTACCTGAATTACACTTTTTCTTCATGCAGCCAAGTTCCCCAATTCACAAAAAGATGTTTAGTGATTACACGTTTGTGGCGCTGTAAGACGTGGATAAAAGTAGCATCAGCAAGACACAGCTTTTTATGAGCTTATTCTGCATTTATTTCACTTCTCTGCACCTCTATGCCATGTTATATCCTCACTGTATGAAATACTTTTTTACCCTTTGGACCCCTCAAACGGGTCGGCACGGTTCACTTTTGTGCAGGGGAACCACCTGGAAGCGTCCCGCCCCGTACCGGGCTTATGGGAACATGACTCTTGATTATCACCATGTAAAGCCGTCAATGATTCGTTGTGAACGAGAATTAACTTTTATTTTGTGAAAATATGAGAGCGATGAATAAAAGGGATTACATGAAAAACAAACTGCTAAATTATTTCAAGCTAACGTATAACAATAAGTTGTATCATGTGACAACTTACACTCTGTCCACTCAACAACAAACTTAACGTGCCTCATGGTAATTGGTCCTGGGCCGATCTCAGGTGGTGTTGTTTGGCTATTTGTGAAAATGTGATTTATGTTAAAAATAACTACCACCACACAGTCCTCTCCGCTACACATGGGTTCATTTTAATTGTGCACTATGAAACTTTTCTGGTGCAGGATCTGCTACCCGCTTGTCTCAAGTTAGTACTTTGTCTGAAATGTTCTACAGACTCAGCAAAATCTCCATAAAACAAAAATAAAACGGGCAACAAAAGACATCATCCAAAGAAAATAAAGGCATATTTGGTCCAATGTAGGTGTCCTATGTAGTAAAAAAATAAATCAAATTTGTCAATTAAAAGAATCCCTTAAGATGAAGATGTTCCACTGGTGGTACATTTGACTTTTTCTTTCTTTATTTCATTTTGTGTACCATCTGATAAAAGGAAACTCTCAAGCTTCTACAAATGTTGGACATAAAAAGAAATCTGTAACCCTCTTATTTACCCTCAAATCAACCATTCTGGGTTGATTTGTTCTCCAAACCCACAAATAAAAAGAAAAACCATTATCTTTAGTACTTTTTCAAGTTCCGAAAACTCATTTTTTTGTTAAATTAGCTTCAGCCTTTAAAAATGAGTTGTCAAAAAAGTCAGCAAATGCCCAAACTAGTGTCAATCCAGCCTCACCTCCAGACACCAGCTTTACTCATTCATATATTTAACAAAGAAAATTCAGGTGGAATTTAAATTTTGTTTTTTAGAGCTTCTTTCCACCTGTAAATAAAGTAAATCAGACACCAGAGGCCAAAACTACAATGTCTCAGCTTCACAAAGAGTCCTGACAATAGTGTAAGGGGTTTAAGTCCACATGGTTTGTTTTTTTTTCCATTTTACTTCCATACAGTCAAAAGTACTCTCCAAAGATATCCACTGACTAACTACGTGGCAGGAGTTTTGAGGCCCAAATACATAGTTCTGAAGTTGGGAGTTGGTGATGTCAAAAACAGTCTGTGGGGCCTTGTTAATCTCAGTCCAGTATATCTGTGCAATAGGACTGTCTAAAAAAATGGTAATTGTGGACCACAGTTTCTCCTGCAGTTAGTATTTCCCTGCGAATAGTGAGCACTTTGACTTGATATGACACTTTCTTCCAGCAGAACTCCCTCCAAATTTGTGATTTTGTTGTCCTCTGTTGGGAAATATATATATTTTCCCATTCTTTGTCTGTCAAACACTTTATCATACATTATTATTTATGTTATAAAATGAGAAATACCAAGATTATGATGATGACAGTTCAATGACGGAGCAGATATATATGTATGCCGTGACTTACATATTTTCTGAGCACTGACTATCCAACTTATGTACTTACTCTCGAAATATAATCAAAGTAGTAAGCCGACAAGTGACAAGTGACAAGTAGACCTTTCCATCACTGTCATGACCCCCAAAATAACAACAGTTGGTATTCATGACCCCCGAACACAAAAACTAGGCAACCCGCAAAATTATTTATTTTTATTTATTATATTTTGAGAATAAAGACCCTGAAAAATGTCTTTGGACTCCAACAAATCAGAATCTGCATTTACTATCGCACTTGAAGGGTGTTAAGCCTTGTTTAAGACTACTGTATACATTTTCTTGAGACAAGGACTCCCCACCCACCCGGAGTGGGCGAGCCACCTTATTCCAGATGAGAACCTTGGCCACCGGACGTCCTCCAAGCCCTGACTGCACCTAGAAATTTGGTCCATTAAAATTATGAACAGAACCGGTGACAAAGGGCAGCCCTGGTGGAGTCCAACAACGGTCGTACAGGGACCAGACAATCTTTAGCAAAGAGCCCCGGAGCACACAGTCGAATGCCTTCTCCAGATCCACAAAGCACATGTGGACTGGTCGGGCCCTCCAGCACCTGATGGGGAGTATAGAGCTGGTCCAGTCCTCCACCAGGACAAAAGAGCTGAGTCGAAAGGCAAAGCGCTTGATTTACCCGTCAATCTATGTTCCTACCCCCACCTGGTCATGAGCTCTGGGTAATGACCGAAAGGACATGACACTGGATTCAAACGGTGGAAATGAGTTTCCTCCGCTGGGTGGCTGGGCGCTCCCTTAGAGATAGAGAGGAGCTCAGTCACACGGGGTAGACCCAGGACACTAGACACAAAGAGAAATAAATAAAAACTACAATTAAAACTGTTATGGGCAATTTTACTTTTGGTGCATTATTGTCCAGCATAACATTAGATTTAAAGACGTTTATTACAAGGTTGTTAGCATTTATGCTCATTTCTGTGCTAATCGCTAACTTTAAGAACCTAGAACTACATGTGGTTAAGTGTCTGTCAGTCGCCAAAACGGCCCTGCTTCTTTGGTCATGTATTTTTGTATGTTATTAGACACAAATGTAGAGTGTAATGTGTTTTACCTTCGTTATATAATCGTTATAAAGTGTTAACAAGATAGCTCTTCTTTCTGCTCCTTCTCATTTGTTTTTGTTTAACTCTTCTTTGCTGATCTTTTTATTCATTCATTCATTCATTTTATACTTTCAGTCTTTTTATATGTTATTAAGGAAATAAATAAAACATGACAGTTTACCTGAAACAAAGTGCTCACAGCACAGTTTGAGTGATTTCTTGGAGTCCAGTGGTTCCTCTTGATTATGCTAATCCATTTCTGGCAACAAACTGGGTCTTTTTGGGGATGTTACAGGAAAATTAACCTTTTAGACTTAATGGTAAAAGCCACAGAAGTAGCAGACGACATGGTCCTCAAAATGGCCAGGAGCAATGAATGTGTCACTTCAGACCCATGAACAGTATGTCTCCTTTAATGGTCCAGAATAACGTATGAGGCCCAACGTACAGAATGAGAAGAGCGTTCTTAAGCCTCATGTTTCAGCCACATTTGCATTTGTGCTAATAGTTAGCAGCATGAGTCTGCAGCACTGCCGCCGAGCAGGGGGCTAATTACCTCAGACTCAATCTGCACTCGTGTCCTGCTCCTACACGTCTTACACCACAAGGAAAATACTCGGAGTAGGAAGTAGTAACAGAACGTCTGAAAAGGAAGTGAGTAATTGTAACACACAGTACACTTCATCTTTAACACAGAGCATGAGAGTGAATACATAATTGATGATGTCAGAGTTGAAGGCCTAGACTGTGAAAACTATGGCCCGGCTCAGACCTGTTTGTGTGCTCCATTTGTTTGTGTGCTCCATTTGAAAAAAATGCATTACAAGTTTTTCATTATGTAATGTTTTCACATAGAAATGAGGCATTTTATGTGTGAAAAAAAAAAAAAAAAAACAGCCAAAGTTGCACATATTTGGAGCATTTAAATCTGAAAAATGGACAGAACCAGGTTTAAATTTTTTTGGTTCATTTTGTACACATATTAGTCGCCTCATAACTTAATAAATAAATAAATAATAAAATAAATCAGGCGTATGATTATATATCAACAAATCCTTCTGTATGTTCCGTCAAAATCTTGTTGGGTCCAGATTGTACAGTTTGTGTGGGAGCTACTTTAAGGCTGATCTTTATGTCTTTGTGGGAGAAAAATGCATTTTAAGAAAACAGCGTTTGAATTTACAATGTCCCAGAGAAATCTATTTTTAGAATAACATAATTTATGTTTAGGAGCAGATTGGACGAGTTTGTTGTTTTCATATGACCAAAAAAATAAAATAAAATACAATTATGGTTATATTTGGAAAATTCATCCTGCCTTCTTTTAAATATTAACATGAATATCTTGTAATAAGACAGAGCGATGAGCTGACATGTTTTGGTAAATGAGCTCATAGCTTTTTACATCTGTCTTAAATATATGACAGAATGAAGAAATGCACAGGTTAATATTTAAAAGAATGGGTTTTGCCTCAAAGTGCCTGTATGTCTTGCATTTTATTCAAATTAAAAATGTACTTATGTAAAAGTATTAAATGTTTTTTTTTACATTTTCCTTGAACTATTAAAGGTCCCATATCATGCAAAATCGACTTTTCAGAGGTTTTAACCTTCCTACAGTGCTATTTGGGCCTCGTATGTTGTGCCCAAAGTGGTTTTTTGATTGATTCCCGCATGTTTTCACTAGAGAACTGTCTTTTCCGTCCCCCTCGGGTGAGCAGCAGACGGGGGCTCATCCCATGGATGACGCGGCTTCCCATGGATGACGCGGTGTTTAAACCACGCCTCCGGGAAGCGCGCAGCCGCAGAATAAAAACAGCTAATGCTAATGCTACACAGTAATTACACGATGGATACGACAGATCGAAGAGTTAGCTTGTTATTTACCAAACGGCAACGTCCGTCGTCGAGGTACTGGAGCACGTCAAACTCCAGGTCAGATCCAGGACGTAGGACTCAGCACGACGCACCGTCAGGACGAATAAAAGGTTTATTCCCGTGTTTGTGTATCGCTGTTTACCGGAGCACACGGCGCATGCGCACTATCTCCGATCTAGGCTTCGCACGAAGTTGGCGGGAGGCCCGCGAGTTGGGCGTGGAGGCAGCCTGCTCTCTGTTCGGGGGGGTCAGATCTCAGAGTGAGCCGTTTGCTTTTGCAAGGAGGGGGGCCAGTCCAAGAAATGGGTGTTTTTTGGAAACTGTTATGTTATGGATATTGCACAACGCAAAAATGTATCAACAAAGCCCTTAGAATAGACTGTGTAAAGGGCAAAATAGCAGAATATGGGACATTTAAAGTAAATCTTGGATTGCACTGATTTTTGGTCATCAGAAGCAATTTTCTTGGTCATTCTGTTTGCTCAAAGCTGGAACTTGAAACTGAAAAAATAAATAAATAAAGGCACCACTTTGGCCTTCTCTTCCAGGCCTTCTCCAGCTCTTCTCTGAGCCCTTGGTATTTCTATAGTTTCTCATGTTTCTTTCTCCATCACTTGATATCGCCACGGCAACCACAACGGCCTTCCTTTGCTCTGTAAAATGTACAAGTAGAATACATAGCTAATGTTTTTAATTTTCCCCCAATACTTTTGCACTCATTATACTTTCCACCACTGCTCTCTTCCCCCTGAACTGACCAGATGAAACCCTTTCAACAAATTTATGGATAAGACATAAAGTTAAATGTTATGGGAGAAGATGCAGAAGACATGAGTTAGATATCAGCAGGATATTACCTCTGAGCAAGTATCGTGGGTTCCTGGACCAACCAAAGAACTTCCAATGTCGCTCTAGTCTAAAAAATCTAAACAGTAAATAACATCATAGTTCATTTGGTCTTCTGATAATTTAATCCAACAGTTTCACACCAGTGTTTGATAAAGATTGCGAGTGAGCAGTCGAAACTGTCAGGTAAACCAAAAAAAAAAAAACACTGATCTGAAATAAAAGGAGTTAGATTATAGTAAATAACATCTGTTTGAAATTCAAAACAGACTGGATATAAACATATGGATTAGGCCGTTGTAGATGTGACAGACACACAGACTGTGTCAGATTGTGTCATTCTTGTCACACTTGTCCTGGTTGGGTCCAAGTTTGAGCCCGGTTTATTCCAGGTGTTGATTTGGTTTATTCCTGTTCTAGTCCAGGGTTAGCTCCGATTAGTCCCAGTTTAATCCCAATTTTGATTTAAGTCAGTCTGTAACCTCTGAACACTGCCCGCGCAGTTTTATGCCGTACGGTGACATTTTACAGCCAAAGGAACAACAATTCCATGGAAACACAGTGCGCAGTAGTGAAAGTATAAAATTATTGCATATGAAAAAGTAACTGTATAGAACAGGGCTTTTCAACTTAAGGCCCGGGGGCCACATCAGGCCCTTCAAGGGACATGATCCGGCCCTCAACCCATCTGCCAATCTGCCCATAGCCCTGGTTTAGTCCTGTTTTAATCCTGATTTAGTCCTGGTTTAGACCTGGTTTAGACCTGGTCTAGACTTGGCTTAGTCCTGGTTTAGACCTGGTTTAGTCCTGTTTTAATCCTGATTTAGTCCTGGTTTAGACCTGATTTAGACCTGGTCTAGACTTGGCTTAGTCCTGGTTTAGACCTGGTTTATTCTTGGTTTAGTCCTGGTTTAGACCTGGTTTAGTCCTGATTTAGCCCTGGTTTAGACCTGGTTTAGCCCTGGTTTAGTCCTGGTTTAGCCCTGGTTTAGACCTGGTTTAGTTCTGGATTTGTCCTGGTTCAGACCTGGTTTAGCCCTGGTTTAGACCTGGTTTAGATCTGGTTCAGACCTGGTTTAGCCCTGGTTTAGACCTGGTTTAGACATGGTTTAGACCTGGTCTAGACTTGGTTTAGTCCTAGTTTAGACCTGGTTTATTCTTGGTTTAGTCCTGGTTTAGACCTGGTTTAGTCCTGGTTTAGACTTGGTTCAGTCCTGATTTAGTCGTGGTTTAATCCTGGTTTAGACCTGGTTTAGCCCTGGTTTAGACCTGGTTTAGTCCTGGTTCAGACCTGGTTTAGCCCTGGTTTAGACCTGGTTTAGACATGGTTTAGCCCTGGTTTAGACCTGGTTTAGCCCTGGTTTAGACCTGGTTTAGTCCTGGTTTAGCCCTGGTTTATAAACATGTTACTTTCCAGACCAGACAAAGTACCCTTTTACTTAAGTACAGTACTCGTACTTTTGTATTTGGTTAAGTCAGGTTTGTGGAGATGCAAGCCCAGTCTGTACATATGTTTTTCTATGTTTCTATTTTCAAATTGCTTGGTTGACATATTAGAGACAAAAAATGTAAAGATGGAATCATTCAGTATTTAAGTAAACTAGATGTTACTGAATATACCTCATTTTTGGAGGCTTTGAATTAGACATTAAATAACTCTTTGTACATATATTTAAATACAGATTGGATCATGCTGTTTCCTTTGTTGAAAGCTTACTAAAGAAGAAGAGTTTTGCCTGTAGTGTCTCGCCTTAATCCACGTTTTAATTAAAAACTCAACTGTTATCCCTGAACTGCACCAAACACACGTTCATTCATCGCTGTGGCTGCTGTTGGGTGGAGGATTGCACCCTCTAGTGGACATCAGCCCACACTGCAGTGCCTTTGGAGCCTTGTGTTGAGCCAGTGATCCGTGCATGCACCTGCTGCAACACAAAAGTGCTGACTGAATTAAACTGAACGCCTATAGCTTCACTGCAGTACTGAGTCTGCCCCTGTGGATAATCACTACACACTACACACTACACACTACACACTACACATTACACACTACACACTACACACTATACACTGCACACTACACACTACACACTACACACTGCACACTGCACACTACACACTACACACTACAGACCGCACATTACACACTACACACTATACACTACACACTATACACTATATAATACACACTATAGACTACACACTACAGACTGCACACTACAGACTACACACTGCACACTGCACACTACACACTGCACACTGCACACTGCACACTGCACACTGCACACTACACACTACACACTACACACTACAGACTACAGACTACACACTACACTATACACTATACACTACACACTGCACACTACACACTACACACTGCACACTGCACACTACACACTACAGACTACAGACTACACACTACACTATACACTATACACTACACACTACACTATACACTGCACTATACACTACACACTACACACTACACACTACACACTACACACTACAGACTACACACTACACACTACACTATACACTACACACTACACACTACACTATACACTACACACTACACGCTACAGACTATACACTACACACTACACACTACACACTGTACACTACACACTGCACACTACACACTACACACTACACACTACACACTATACACTACACACTACAGACCGCACACTACACACAGCACACTACAGACTGCACACTACACACTACACACTGCACACTACACACTATACACTTCCACACTACACACTATACACTATACACTACACACTATACACTACACATTACACACTACAGACTACACACTACATACTAAACACTACACACTACAGACTACACACTACACACTATACACTACAAACTACAGACTACACACTACACACTACACACTATACACTACACACTACACACTATACACTACACACTATACACTACACACTATACACTGCACACTACAGACCGCACACTACACACTACACACTACACACTGCACACTATACACTACACACTATACACTGCACACTATACACTGCACACTACACACTACACACTATACACTACACACTACACACTATACACTATACACTACACACTATACACTACACATTACACACTACAGACTACACACTACATACTAAACACTACACACTACAGACTACACACTACACACTACACACTATACACTACACACTACAGACTACACACTACACACTATACACTACACACTACACACTATACACTACACACTATACACTACACACTATACACTGCACACTACAGACCGCACACTACACACTACACACTACACACTACACACTACACACTGCACACTATACACTACACACTATACACTACACACTATACACTGCACACTATACACTGCACACTATACACTGCACACTACACACTGCACACTACACACTGCACACTTCACACTGCACACTACAGACTGCACACTGCACACTACACACTACACACTACACACTACACACTACACTACACTATACACTACACACTACACACTACACACTATACACTATACACTGCACACTGCACACTACACACTACACGCTACAGACTACACACTATACACTACACACTACACACTACAGACTAAACACTACACACTACATACTACACACTGCACACTGCACACTACACACTACACACCACACACTACTGCTACTGGTGCTCTTTAGCACTTCTTTTCTTCTTTCTTCTTTGGTGTCTCATGTTCTAACAGGCTGATGGAAGCACACAGTTGTAATGATCGGGATTTGAGGCAGAAATGCTCAGAACGAGATAAGGACAAGATACGGACAGAAGATCTACCTATGACGTCACAAAACTGTGAAGAGTGATTTCTGAGGCTCAGAGGGGAGAGGACTTACCAAACAGGATTCATCAAACAAACATGAATGAAGCTGAACACAACTCCAGGCATGTTTTGGGGGGAATAATGTAACGCCTGGCTCCCCCTCACCTGGAGCCGCTCTGGCTGCTGGGCTGGAGCGTGCCCTTGTGGTGACAGCTCACATGAAGCCCAGAGCTCTGCAGTGTTATGCTATACTATGTAACTAATCATTAATAGTGGAGGGAAAAGCTTGAGGTGGGAAAATTCAATCTAACCTCCAGTCGCACCACCGCACTGCACGGTGTGCGGTTAGGGCTTCTCTTGTACTTTTATATGGAATACCTGCAGCCACTGCACCATATGGTCTGAGGGAGGGGTTAAGACATGGTTAAAAACTCACAAAAGTAATTTGAGCACAAGCGGTGTTCTCCAAACCTGCAACTACAAAAATAGCAAATATGTAATATTTGAATATCATCTTTGCAAGTATTATGGCCCAGGCCTACAGTTCCGCTTTCCTTCTGTGTTTTTTGCATTTTCTGTTTTCTTTGTGAGTCTGTGCTGGAGAGAGAAGGATCGTGCAGCTGGCTGGTCTCTGATTGGTGTAACACCTGAGAACACCTGGCCAATCCTGTGGCTTCACCATAGCCCCTCCCCAGTACTTCAGGACTCACGTGTGCGGGCGCTGGCCTGTGGGGCCAGTGTGCCATGTCTGTCCCGTGTGTGTCAGGGCTGTGGCAGCGCCTGCATGTGTACACCGCACTCCAAATGATCATGAAAAATGTGTCTGATTTTGCCATATAGTCAATATAAATGACAGTCATCATAATTTTATAGTCGTCAGCCTTTAGAGTAACATTCAAATGTTACTGAACAAACCTCAAAAATAGAACAGTATTTTCTTTAAAAAAAAAAAAAAAAAAATTACTGTTCCAAATTATTCTGCACAACAGAGTTTCAAATCATGTTCAAGAACTGAAAATGGTCATTTGTTAAACTAGAAGCATTAGCAGGTCATATTTAATGAAATCAAAAGTTATTTCAATCAAAACATCTGAACAGATCAAGTTACATTTGATTTATATGATGGAGCTTCACAATTCTTGCATCCATTGAACTTGTGAGTTTGTGGAGAGTTTTTGCTTGAATTTCTTGCAGGATCAGATCAGCCTCAGAGCTGCTGTTTGGACCTGCTCCCGCCCTCATGGATCTTTGGCTTGAGGCTCTAAAGGTTCTCAATAGGGTTGAGGTCAGAGGGGTATGGGGGGATGAGTTTCTCTTCTTTTATGCCCAGAGCAGTCATGCAGAGGTGTTCCTGCAGCAGGAGATGTGCACTGTCTGCATGAAGATGACTTTGTTACAGAAAGCACGGCTCTTCCTTTTGTACCATGGAAGACAGAGGTCAGTCAGAAACTCCTCATACTTTACAGAGGTCAGTTTCACGCCTACAGGGACCATGGAGGGGCCCACCAGCTCTCTCCCCATGATTCCGGCCCAAAACATGACTCCGCCCCCCACTTGCTGATCGCAGCCTTGTAGGGACATGCTGGCCGTCCACCAACCGTCCACCACTCCATCCATCTGGACCGTCCAGGGTTGACGGCACTCATCACTGAACAAAACTGTTTGAACATGAGTCTTCATGTATTTCTGGGCCACTGGCCGTTTCTGCTCGTGAGCACTGGTTAAGGGTGGCCCAGTAGAAGGTTTATTACTGCAGCCTCTGAAGGATCTACACCTGGATGTTTGGACTCCAGAGGCACCAGCAGCTTCAAATACCTGTTTGCTGTTTGTAATGACATTTTAGCAGCTGCTCTCTTAATCCGAAGCCTTTCTCATTGTGCCTTTATCTGAACCAATCCATGTGTGCTCTGAATCAGCAACAAATCTCTTAATAGTACGGCGATAACGTTTAAGTTTTTGTGAAATATCAAAGGTTTTTATACCTTGTCCAAGGCATTCAACTATTTCATGCTTTTCAACACTAGACAGATCCTTTTTCTTTCCAATGATGCTTCAAAATGGTGGTCTGTTCAATTATGTGGAACGTCCTTCTTAACTAGTTTTTGCTTTAATTGGACTTACCTGACAAACTAACTGACTCAGGAGTCTGAGATTAATTTCACTGACGCAAAAAGCCCCGAGACACAATACCATCCACGAGTTTCACTGGAAAAAAAACAAAAAAACTTTATGACACTTAAACACAATTTGCATGATAATTTGGAATGCGGTGTATGTGTTAAGACACTCACTTGTTGTTTGTTTTGTCGTTTGTTTGCCTTGTAATTATCGTGTGTTGATTCTGTTCATTTAGCCTTACAGACCTGTTCATTAGATTGTATCTTTATTTAAACCTTTTTCCACCCTGTTTTTTCTGTGTTTTTTTTTCCAACTCCCCTAACCCTAGCAGAGCTGGCTTGTAACAGCAAGAAAAAAGCTGCAGCAGGGACACTTTGAGCTTGGACGCAGTCTGTCCTCACTGTTCAAGTTCACCAGTTTGGGACATCACATTTAGGCCCACAATGAGCCTGTCTTATCTGTTATAGTATGTGCTGTTGTTATTGTGCCGTGAATCATCTGCAGATGAGCTCATGTTATTGCTCGTGGAGGTCGCCTGATCAGTGTTTACATCCACACAGCAACTGCAAAACATCAACTTCCCTTCTTTTTTTCTGTTTTCTTTATTAAAAAATGTATTTACATCCACTGCAAATTATAAACTTCCAAATGGAGCTTAAAGAATAGCACCAGAGTGACAAGTGGAGCACATTTGTGAGCTGACTTCCTCCTGAGCAGAGGAGAGTAGGACTCAGTTACAATTATTTACTTGAGTCATTTTTTCAAGAAATTGCTCTTCTTGGAGTAACATTCAGACACTATACTTTTTACTCCTACTTAAGTAATAGTTTTAGTGCAGTAACTGTACTCTTACTTGAATAAAAGTTTTAGTTCCTCTTCTGTCTGTGAGTAAATCTACAAGTGACAAAAGCTTTATGTTGACAATGAGAAATGATTTAAACATTTGTGTTTCTTCCCTTTTCAGATATGATTTTGTTTTTCTTATTTTGTGTCAATTGTTTGAAAATACCAGATTTGAGATTTACATTATGTTTTGACTCCAATTACATTAACTTCAAGTAATAGTTTCCCCAAAAACGTTATACTCTTACTAGCTGTTTTGTACTTTTACTTGAGTAATATTATTTTGAAGTAACTTTACTTTTATTTGACTACAATATTTGGATACTCTACCCACCTCTGCTCCGAAGATACTTCCAAATTTTTTCTTTTTTCTGACCAATTTGTTTATTTTTCTCACAAATCTGCTTGTTTGTACAAAAAATAATCCACACTCCCAAGAAGGACATTAGTCACAACTATTTACTATAAACTTAGCCTAAACTTCCTGTGAACATAATGCAGTTTCACTCACATCAACACTACTCTGTGTTCATGAACAGACACCGCTGTATACAGTATGTGTCCTGCAGGGCACAAACAATCAGACAAAATGTGTTCATAATAACAGTAAATATAAACTATGATCAAATGAGTCCACACACAGGTCCTGGAAACGCACAGGTCCTGGAAACGCACAGGTCCTGGAGACGCACAGGTCCTGGAGACGCACAGGTCCTGGAGACGCACAGGTCCTGGAAATGCACAGGTCCTGGAGACACACAGAGTCACAGGTCCTGGTGTTTTATTTATTTATAGATAAATAAAGTACAGAGTGCTCTGTGTCCGCCCTAATCAGATGTGGGGCTCATGTACCCTTTTTCTGTGGTCTGTAAATCACTGGAAGTGCTAGAACTGATGATTAAGGCTTATCCATGATTAAACTTAATCATATGTCGTACTTGAAATGTTTTCACTTGGTCTTTGAATGTGGACATGATGTCTTATGCTCCTTGTCTGAATATGTGTGTTTTGCTCCATTATGATAGATTCGAGGGACAGAGTAATTTTGTCAGGGACAGCTCAGATTGTTTTTGTGTGCACACCTGCAAATAAAATCGACTCCTGAAATAAACATTCTCCTTTTTTGTATTTTTATTTGTGAACCGACAACAGAAAATCCACAACAAGACATACAAGTCCTGGAGACACACAGAGACACACAGGTCCTGGAGACGCACAGGTCCTGGAGACACACAGAGACACACAGGTCCTGGAGACGCACAGGTCCTGGAGACACACAGAGACACACAGGTCCTGGAGACACGGAGGCACGGGTCCTGGAGACACAGACACATAGGTCCTGGAGACACACAGAGACACAGAGGTCCTGGAGACACACAGAGACGCACAGGTCCTGGAGACACACAGAGACACACATGTCCTGGAGACACACAGAGACGCACAGGTCCTGGAGACACACAGAGACGCACAGGTCCTGGAGACACACAGAGACGCACAGGTCCTGGAGACACACAGAGACGCACAGGTCCTGGAGACACACAGAGACCCACAGGTCCTGGAGACACACAGGTCTTGGAGAGACAGTGAGACGCACAAGTCCTGGAGACACACAGATCCTGGAGACACACAGAGATGCACAGGTCCTGACCTGACCTGAATATGAATTCATTTGATTATGTTTGGCTGACAAAAAAGCATTTGTAAAGGCTGCAAGGAAAAATAATGGTATCACTTAATAAAGCATGAACAAAGACTTTAATAAAGAGTTTAATAATCATGAGGCTTAGTAGCTACTTAATTAAGGTTAAGATTGGGGTCAGAAATTAGGGTTAGAGTATTAGTGGTAGTGAACTTTTTTTGTTCACTATCAATTAAGTCTTTGTTCATACTTTACTAAGGCGTGAAGAAGTGTAGTTAAAGTGTTACAAAAACAATTAACATGTAATATTTTGTTATAACAAAATATAACTCAATCAATCCACCTTTATTTATGCAGCCCGTTACAGCACTGAGCAAAGTGTGTTCCAACAGATAAAAAATATAAAAAAACATAAAATCACAATACAATACATTTTAACCAAGTGTACAAAATGTCACCACATCACTGAGTGTTAAAAGCCGACCCGGATAAACAAGTAAAACATTGATTTAAAAAGTCCAAAGTCTGTGATGGTTCGCTGTTCAGGGGACAGTTTGTTTCAGAGTCGACAGAGAAAGCTCCATCACCCAGTGTTTGAGTCTGGCTCTGGGACGTACCGTTTGTTGACCTTAAAGCCCGGCTTGGGTTCCGAACTGAAAGGAGCTCTGACAAATAAGAAGGAGCAAGGCCATTTAAAAAACAAAGCCCTAAATGGCCAAAAAGCCAATGGAGTGCAGAAAGAACTGGGGCGATGTGCTGACGTCTGGGTGTGTTGGTTAAAAAGCGAGCAGCAGCATTTTGCACGAGTTTGAGGCGACTGAGGGCTGAGCGGGAGACACCGACATGACGTGCATTACAGTAGTCTATTTGTGAGCTGATAAAGGCAAATAATGTAATTACATATTTAAATACACGGCCCGCAAAGCATTTAATAACAATTTTTATGAGTTAAGTATGGCGCATTTGTCATTGTATAGTTGTCTCAGACCGCAGTTGCTTGTTTGTTTCACTAGATGGCATTTCTTTTTGTCAAAATAAGTATAATTGATGGGTGGTGATTTCAACAGAGGTCGCAATCCAAAAACAAGCGCTGTCTTTTCACAAATAATAAGCAGTGGTTAAAGGAGACTCATCAAGTTTTACGTGTCTTTAACAGAGGGACGTCTTCCAAACCTCCAGGACATGGCACAAAAGATGTTTGTGTTGTTCTACCTGTGTTTGTGACAAACATTCAGCGAGATGAACATTAACAAAGAACGCCACAGATCCTGATGACAGACGGACACTTAAGATCAGTTTTGAGAACAGCCACCACTAGAATAACACCACACTGATGCATTGGATAAAAAGAGTGACCAACCGCACTGTTCACACTAAAATATATAGAGGTAATGATTTTTGCTATTCTGTTGTAATATACTGTAGTTAACAACATCCAACGTGTAAAAATCCAATGGGGCCAAAAGTTTGCCCCAGACCTCCTTTAGACCCTTTAAGATGTGATCTCACCAAAATTCCGGAATGAAGTTGTCTGCACATTTTTCACAGATTAACTCACATTACATCTAAATTCCACTGGTTTTAAGTTGTAAGCAACACAATTGAATTCCCAGAGCAGAAAGGTCAGTAAGTTTGCTTTTCTATCAAAGAATAGACAAAATGCAATTGTCTAGCCTTAAAATTGTGTTTTATTGTATAATATCTAATATACTTCTGTAAGTAATTGTCCTCTAAAACCCATAATTCTGGATTGTTCTTTCATCAAAAAGGCAAAAAGTTTATCATAATTCCCTCAGATATAATGTAAAATACAACAATAAATGTGTTTAAAGCACGTGCCTGAGGCTGAGGCATATTTTGTGATATTCTGAGTTTAATCCCAGTTTCTCCAGTAAAACCACATTATGCTTCAATTCATTTTTGCATCCATTCCGTAATATAGAATTGTTTTTTTTTTTTTGTTTTTTTTGTTTTTTTTACAAACTTTTAAAGGTTCGTAAACACAGAACCCCAAACGTTTTCTTCTTCTTTTTTTCATTTAAATTTGCTTAGAGTCTGCGTTTTCGAATTCCTCTCATTCACACCCGGCTACTTGTTTATCTCGTGAGATCTGGCAACCCTCCCCACGCAGCCAAGTGCGCTTTCCTCCGTCCAGCTCCAAGGACACCGCTCCACACGTACCAGTCCTGCGTCTTCTCCTCCGTGTGGCGCATACCTCCCCCGGGCTCCGTCGCCGTCTCTCCGGCTTCTTTCGGTCTCTCTTCGCCGCGGTGTGTGGATGTTTCGAGCGGTGATCGCGCTGCTGCTGACGGCCGGGCTCTGCTGCGGTCCTGCGGGGAGCGAGGCAGTGCACCGCCGCCAACTCAACCTCCGACCCGTCATCGGTGAGTACGGACGGAACGGGAGGAAGGTACGGCCGCGGTACGCGCGCTGATGTCCGGGTAAAGAGGGCCGAGGGAAGGGCAGGGGTACGGATCATTATGTAAGTGTTGAGAATGTTCCAGAGAGAGCGTGAAAGAGATTGGCGTGGTTGTCCAGAGCCTGATTAAAGTGCATGTGGTGGGTTTTCGTGTTTTATTCTGATTCTGACTTTTTTTGGTGGGATAGGCTCTGCCCGGACTGTTTGTCATAGCTGTAGATCGGTTAAGTTGCAGATTGTGATGAGAATTTGAATAATTTAAATGTGTTCTAAAAAGGAATTCCTCTGTCTATGTCATCCATTAGCGACATTCCATATTAAATTCAAGAACTATTTAAACGCAAGAGACACATTTTTCTGACAGTGTAAACAATCATTTAACAAAATAAAGGTGTTATCATGTGTTATTATGCTTCCCGGTGAGCTCCGGTTACCTGTAGGGGGCTGTACTTGATTTTTACTGTTTTGAAACATGAAACTCTACAACTAAGGAGTTACAACAACCAAAAGATTTAACAAAGCAATGATGACCATCATAGCTGTCTGATTAAATTTTATTAAAGGACATACATTTACGCTATATGAAAAACCTCTCCTTTCTGACCATCAAAAACATTTCCTGCTGAACTCCTTCGATTAATTTGACGTTTTTTCCGATTTTCAACGTCACTTATCTGAGAATCTGCTGCTGTTTTAAGTACTTAATTCATCACCATTACTTACCACTTACTGCAAAACAGCATCTCTTAAAGTGCTAACAATTAAATTGTGTATGGCGCTAGGCGCCATCTACTGGCTGCATACACTCAGTAAGTGTCAGGGCAGACAGCAGAGAAACTTCTTCACTTATAATAATTATAACCCAATAATTTAAAAATCAATTTGACATGAAATGGCAAATTTAATGTATCCCCAAGAGCATGTTTAAAGGCTTTTAACAGAATGAAAAATGCATAAATGAACGATTCCTGAAGATTCAAATATTTTAAAGAGTCGTAATCTAATCAAAAATGTCCAATATTTATAAACAGTATTTAAATATATTTTGTTGAATATATGTTTATCTTATGTTTTCCACACATATATGCTGACTCATGTACTGATGTAATTGAGTAAACACGTCATTACAGAACTGGTCTGCTGATGTCGATACCAGAGTTTAGTTTCAAGTTTCAAGGCTGCCATCATAATTCAACCAATACATTTTATATCAATAACTCGTAAAGGAGCAAAACTTCTAAATTCATAATGAGTCAAATGCTGATCTAACTGCAAGACACATATCCATCAATCGTGGTTTTAGATTCTTCATTCATTGTCAATGTGTAAATCAACTAAACCAAGTAGACAAATATTTCATGTACATTATGTTTACTAAGAACAACTGTAGTGCAGGCAGTTTGAGCGAGGAAATACTCCAAACAAGTCTGGTACTTTAAAAACAGTATAATAATAATTTTAATAATTGCAAGTTGGTTAATAATCTGTGGAGCAACCCAATAGACTAAAGTAAGAAAAAACAAACAAAAAAATCAGAAAAGGACGTATTACTCCTTCTAATATGAAGAGGATATACTTTTTTTTTTACTTTTTACTTACTTGTGTGTTTTTATGGTGGTTGGGTTTGATAGTTTGTAGATCAAAAATCGTAAATTAGAAGTTGCTGCTGTCTTAAAAACCTGAAAAGCAGATGTAGTTCCTTTTGCAGTGGTTCAAAGTCATTCTGAGCATCACAATTATTCACCGCGATGACTTTATAAGCGCTTTTCAACAACTTTTCGAAGAATTTACCGTCATGCTATAGCTAACAAACATTAGCATGCTAACAGCGCACTTCCTGCTTCACAGAGAATAAAATGTTCAAAATTCAGACACAGACAGCACAGAACAGTCTCTATTTTACTTTATTACTTTAAAGAAGTCAGGTACATTTAGGGCTGCAACAAGTGAATCAATTAATCGAAAGTAATCAATTATAGAAATGGCTATCAACTAATTTAATATTCGAGTAATCGTTAACTGCTTTATACACAGACTCCAAAACATTCTATGTGTAGAAAGAAGAGGTTTCTCAAATGGAGCAGGAATCATGCACTAAGGACAGAGGAAACATGTAAATTGTGTGTTTTTATTCAAATACTAGTTAATCTATAAATAATTTCCACCAGGATGTCATCAAACGTCTTCACTTCAGCTTTGTTCTGGTAAAATATATTAAAATGCTTATATTCAAGGGTCTTTCGCGTTCTAAACAACTAATCGATTAATCACTAGACTATTCGATTACCAAAATAATCATTAATTGCAGCCTTAGGTACAGTACAACCCCTTTAACCTCAGCATAAAGGTATAATCTCTCAATCACTCATTCATGTTCCATTTTAACAAAGTTTTCTAAAAGTAATACTCAGATTTGCTCTATTGGTGTGGACAAAAACGACTTGTAAATATCTCTAAAGTTCTCTGGACTGGGCGAGCTGACACACGCTAAACAGAGGACCGGTGTTGCTTTACGGACATGTTTTTTTCAGAGTGTGACATAACTCAGGGACGTAATCTGTTTTCAGGTATTTTGGCCCAAGAGAACCTTCCAGAAGACCCATCCCCTCAGGGCACGTCCTACATCGCAGCGTCGTATGTCAAATACATAGAAAGTGCTGGAGCCAGGGTGGTCCCCATAAGGTACAAACTATCACAAGCTACTTTATTTTATATTATTTTACAGACAGATGACAGGCAGAGACACAAAACCAAACAAATTTGTTTTTTTTCCACTTTATTTGAAAAATCCTCAGTTTTTAAAAGCTTTCTGAAATGTATTTTTACTTAGTTTTATTGACAGTAGACAGACCAAGACACTAAACTATTTTTTTTGCTCACATGTTACCATTTTTGAAATATACAATTAAAAAAAGTATACAATTATAGTATTTTGTGTTATCATTTATTTATTGTTGTACAATTTTAAAACATTTGATCACATACGTTTTTAATTTTAGAAACATCACATTAAACAAATCATATTATGTTGTTTGTTTTTCTCACGTAGAGGAAGAAAATTTTATGAAACACTGAATTGAAAAAAAAAAGTCAAGTCATCCTGAGTGTGTCAGAGCAGCGTGGCTTTACAGGCTGAGCTGACAGGGTTAGAGGACTTAGACTCTAAACAGGTCATTAGTCATTCTAGTGGCTTCTTTATCAAGGTATGGATTTCAAAACCATGTAAACCAGAACGGATAGACAAGGGCTACTGCTTACATTGTTTGTTTAGGTAACACAGGGAGCCTGTTATTACTAGCACACACCCAGCAGCTTTAGCACATGTTTCAGTCTCAGCTGAACAATGTACCAGAGCCTCTCTCCAGGTGACGGTGCAGTTCCTTTGAGACGTACAGCCTTCAGTCAACATGAGCTGTCAGTCAAAGGCAGAGATTTAGACACCGTGACATTATTGTAGTATTGTATTTTTTATTTTACCTTTATTTAACCAGGATAAATACTTTTTGAGATTAAAAATATTTTTTACAAGAGTGTCCTGGCCAAGAGGCAGAAGCACAAAAATAACACACAACATTTCACAAACACTCAAGCATAAAGAGACAATCTTAAATAAAGCACTTGCAGATTGTAAACTTGGTTAAACGTTCATTTGAAAGTAATCTAATAGAATCCAATGAAATCCGCTCAATTCATTTATCTGGAGTTCATTCCAAGACTGCACTACATCAAATCTAAAAGGCTTTTTTCCCAGCTCTGTACACGCTCTGGGCAGAGAGCAAGAGCTGGTCCTGAGAGCGCAGGCTGTAGCTGCAGCTGCTCCTCAGTCCTATGAGCTGCTGGAGATAAGGCAGCACCGAACCAAGAATACATTTGTAAATCAACCAGTGCCTGCGGTGGGCCTAGGAGGGCCAACCCACCAGGGAATACAGAACACAGAGATGGGTCAGCGACCTTGTGTTTGTTATTAAATGAAGTGCACCATGAAAAACTGTGTCCAAAGCACGCAAAGCATCAGTAGAAGCAGTCACATGAATAACTTTGCCAAAATCAAAAACAGACATGAAGGCTAATTCTGCATATTTACATTGTATGTTTGTGAATATGTACTGTCCCTTTAAATAAAGAAACAAAATAGTAAACTGTACAATGATTATCTGTCAAGTCATTCAGATTGATTTGAGAGACAGAGAGAGAGAGAGAGACAGCTAGAGACAGAGAGGGAGCGAGGGAGGGAGAGAGAGAGAGGCATAGAGTGAGGGAGAGACACAGAGACAGCTAGAGAGAGAGAGTCATAGAGAGAGAGACAGCTAGAGAGAGATACATAGAGACAGAGAGAGAGACATAGAGAGAGACCGCTTGAGAGAGACACAGAGAGACAGAGAGACAGAGAAAGAGACAGAGAGACAGCTAGAGAGAGAGAGATAGCTAGAGAAAGACAGCTAGAGAGAGAGACAGAGAGAGATAGCTAGAGAGAGACACAGAAAGACACAGCTAGAGAGAGAGAGATAGCTAGAGAAAGACAGCTAGAGAGAGAGACAGAGAGAGAGAGAGAAGGACAGAGAGAAAGACAGAGAGAGAGCGACAACTAGAGAAGACAGTTAGGGAAGACAAAATAAAATTGGAAGATGTCAAAAACACTTTTTATTATACATTGCCATCTCTGAAGCCCTAAAGTGACAAACATCTAAGGGATTATACAACAAAAGATATTACACGACAGTACTCAAAACTCAATAGTGTTCCTTAACATAGAAATACTGTCATTGAAATCCTTAGTTAGTTTATATTCTTAAACAGTGTCAGGGGTGGAGACCTTTTATAAGTCTCCTTCTAGAAAATTATAAAAGAGCAAAACTTGTGGTGTTGGAGAAATGAGAGACACAGCCCAATGAAGGACACGTCTGCTTCACTCATGGTGTGAACTGTGCAGCTCTGCTTTATGTGAATCAAAGCCAGGGCGACCAGTATTGTCCTGCATCCAGAAAGGTGCGTTCTGGTTCAAAACGGGAACACCCCTATCGGTAGCAAGAACGCTCCTTGTTCTAAATATTCCAAAATAAGGTTTAAGGTGCATTTAGCGAACTTCAGGTTTACCTAACTTTTTAAACCTTAGGGTTAGGGTCAGGGTTAGCTTCCCTCTGATTGGTTGATGCAAAGCTCACAGGAACGCCCAAAGCGTTTTCGATTCAAATCAGGAACGCCCTATCTGCAGACGGACCCTTCTCAGGACGACACCTCTACCTTCCATATAAATAAAGAATGTGCTGTGCCGTTGAAGCTTAGTTTAGAGTAAATATTCAAACGCTCATATGCACATGCCCCGCCCATTTTAAAGGGCCTCGATCACCATTTACTAGTGATGGGCAAATTGAAACCCTGAAGCGCATGGGCTTCGAAACACTGCTCCGAAACACGATTCAAAGCGCTTGTCACGTGACCTAGATGGTTCATGAAGCTGTCACGTGATTCAGACGTTTCATGAACCGCTGTTGTTTCATAGGTGTTTCAATAGGGGGGGAGGGGCTTTCGTTTCGAGCCTGGGTTCATTGACAGGGCATTCAACGAATAACACAACAGCGATCTGTTGTGTGTTGTGTCCATAAAGTCTCAACCTGCTCCTGCAAAATTTGAAAAAAGTGTTTGTGCATCAGACTCATGTTGAGCGAATGAAAAGTGAGATAAGTAATCATTTATGTACTGAGGTTGTGCAACATTTGTGCACGGCCCTCCGCTTACAACACCAGATAGTAAAGGATCGTTGCAACGTCACATTGGTGCAGCGGTTAGCGCTCTGCACTGACAGACATGAAATGCTGAGTTATGGTTTTCACGTTTTACTGCTTTTCAGAATTAAGGTAGTAAAGGAACAAATAAAATACAGTGGACTGCATCCCTCCACAGGACGAAATTGTATGCCAATTTTGAATAAAACTAAAATTGTAAAACATTTCCTTACTTTCATGTAATTTTTAGTCTTATTTTCATATTGTAGAAACAAAAATGCATCAATAATACACACACATAACATATGGCGTTATTTTATTGGCAACCATAGCACATTAGATGAGGTTTGAACCACTGTGGATGTTGTGGTATTAAAATATACCACTAGATGTCACTCTGGAGAAGTGTTTGGAATTGTGTTTCGAAGCCTCAAACCATTTGGTTCAAATGCTTTTTTGTTTCATGAGGCTTCATTTTCACCATCACTACAATTTACACAAACCAGTCCGGATCAAAAAAGTCCCTTTACTGCAAGATTGCAGATCATAAACATAAAAAGAGACAAACAGACTAAGTCATGGTGCAAGACTGAGTGAAAGGAGGACTATGTGGGCGGAGCTAACAAACAAAAACATGTTCCTGTCTCACGGTGCAAAATCAGATACAGGCCCTTTAAAGCATTGGCGCTTCGGGGTGGGTGTTTCACAGCATGATCAGATTTGGAAATCATTGTTTTTCTTGTTTTGTCTAGACAAACTTGTAGAGACAGGGTGAAAGGGTGAGGGTCAGTTGGTGCATTGTTCTTCAGCGATCAGAAGTTCAATCAAAATTCTGAAATGCAAGCACCGTGCCTTCCCAGAACTGTCCTAGACAAAATTGAAAATCTTAGAAATTCAGAACTTAACAGATTATCTTTTGAAATATTTTTTGGTAAGAGTTTAGTCAAATTTACAACTAAAATATGTTTTTATGAGCTCTGTTTACAGATATAGGCCTGCTCCTAGAAAATTTAAAAAGAGCAAAACTTCTGATATGGATTTATCCAACTCTTTGTACTCACATCCTTGTCTATCAGGGTTTAGACTCCTCTCCACTGAACACTTCAGGGTTCCATCCTGTGCTGTTCAGGGCGTGTCTGTATAGAATTTGCATGAATATAGTTGCAATGTTTTCCTTTAAAAAAATAGAGCTGAACCTGAGCTGTAATGTGCTGAGAGAAAGGTTTATCACTGACAAAAAAGATTAGTCCAAAATGACAACAAAAAAACTCAACGCTAGTTAATGTCCACATGAAAAAATAAAATACATTCTCTGCATATAGCTCTTGCAGACAGTTTTTCTTTTGTACAATTCAATGGAGACCTTTTATAGGCCTCCTTCTGGAAAATTTTAAAAGAGCAAAACTTCTGACTTGCAACTATCAAACTCTTTCTGCTCACTGAAACTCACACATCCCTCTGTCAGGGTTTTAAGTCATTTGAAACACATTTCAGTTTGAGGTTGTACTTGTTACGCTTCTTTTGGCTTTGTTATGCTAATTTACCTGAACTATTTACCCTTTGTGTGGCAGAATAAACAGACCCGAAGAGGAGTATGTGAAGCTGTTCAACTCCATCAATGGGTGAGTACGGTGCAAATACATTAAACACCACGTCCAGCCAAATATATTCACTATATAGAACACATATTGACAAAAAAAGCACACAACATCATAAAAAAGTAATTAAGAAAGTACTGTACTGAAAGGTCCAATATTTCATTCACATATGTTTATTCACCATAGACTATCATTTTCTACACAAAATAATAATCTGTGTCCGTGTTAACATTTGATCTTTTACTTAGTCTGATATAGCTGAAAAGCCATCAAAGATTATTCAGGAAAAGTCAAACTTGTCATTTTTAAGTATCAGTACTTTAAAACGTTAAAATTAATATTCAGTTTTGATACTAGTTTTATTATCGATTAGTATCTGATTATCGATACTTTTGACAACCTTACTATCTGCATCTCCAAAGCTCAAAATGCTCTCTTCCACCTTGTGATGTCATTAAGTGGTAGTTTTAAAGTCAATTGCTATTTTAGCCTCAAATAAACTGTTTCACTCTTCAGTACACTAGAATAACAAAAGTTGGTTCCTTTTAAAATATTTTTGTTTAACCTTTTATTCAGTTGTCACACAATCCAAAATCAAAAAAGTGAAAATGTATAGATGAGGCTAAATTTTTGTTATCTTTATTTAACCAAGAAAGTCCCAATGAGATCCATAGTCCATAAATCAGTCTGTCGCTCTGAACATTTCTGTCGATCATTACAAATGCATGATAGTTCAGCACAGCTAGTATAACAAAGCACTGTGGATATAAAAATGTGTGTAATTGCTTCTGCAGCCAGTAGATGGAGCCACAGCTAAGTTACTAGAGCGTGTCCCAAGGCAGTGACAAAGTTATATTGTTCTTTATAGAAACGTTTTATTTGTAGTTCTAAAACATGAGATGTCAAAGTTAAGACACCAAAGAGCAGGTTTAAAGGCCAATAACAAAACAAAGAATGCATAATATCTGTCCTTTAAACATGTGTGAATCAAACGAAACACAACTCCACGTCTGTTTTTGATGAGGAGACGGCATTATAACATAGCTCAGTGTTTGAGCTAAAGGATTTAGCTGTAGCTAGATTTTACAGTGGATACTGTTTACTTTGAGAGCAGGAATCTGTACTTTCTACTCCACCACATTTTTTAAACTGGACTGAAAAGTAGAAACAACTCTTGATATGGTTTGAAGTTTATTTTTAGCACAGTCATGGTAACACTGTGCCAAAAGTTTTTGAGTTCATGCCCCAGGCTTTGACAAAAATACACCAAATTCACTAAAAACACTTAAGCAGTTCACTAAATCCATCTGAAATAGTTTTAGTTTTTCACTTTTGAAGTATATTTTTAAACATGTTCGTCCACCTTTTCCATCCATCCATCCATCCATCCATCTTCTTACTCTTATCCGGGACCGGGTCGCAGGGGCAGCAGTCTAAGCAGGGACTCCCAGACTTCCTTACTTAACTTCAACTTAACTTATCTTTCGTCCAACTTTTACTTTACTTTATTTTTTACTTGAGTAACGTTTTCCCTCCTATATCTGTACTTTTACTTAAAGACTATGTGACAGGTTAGAGTACACATTTCACAAAAATGTAATGTACATGGTTACATTTACACAGTTACTAAACGTTTCGCCCATTTGTCTCTAGTTTGACAGTTTTTGCAATGTTATAATGTCACTTCCTGGTTGGACATGGGCTGGGACAGTATGACATAGGTAGAGGTAATTCCACAACTGTTACCTAGCAAACATTTTAAAAACAAGGGCCCAATAAATGACACAATAGTTATGATTTGACACTAAATAATATCTGATTACAGCTTTATTTTGTTAAAAGAGTGTTTAAACTGTCAGAAAAATGTGTCAGTTACATTTAAATTATCCCTGTATTTTCAGTGGTACGTATGTTGATGGAGGGATTCCGTTTTAGAACTCAGCTCTACTTCCTGTAATTTTAAACATTTATATTTAAAAATTTCTTCACAAACTGCAAATAAATGATTGTAAAACTAAGATAAATATGTACCACAGGTGTAATTAGAAAGACGGGACAACCTGTGGTATAGACTTTAAGTAACAAAACTGAGTACTTCTTCCGCCACTGTCTAAAACTGTGTGTGTTGTTGCAGGTTGTTGCTGCCAGGGGGCGACGTTAACATTGAGACGTCCCAGTTCACGCGCACCTCTAAGATTTTCTACAGGTTGGCAATAAAGGTATGAAGGATGATAATGTATTTCTCACTATGGTAAATATAATTCATGTTGTTTACATATTAGATTTATAATTCAAAATCTATCAAAAAAAATCAGTATTTTGTTTGCAATTATTACTCTGATTAGGACGTCAACTAATAGATAGTTTAGTAGTCGACTAGTTAGACATTTCTTTGTTCATTGAGACTTTTAAATCAGCTTTACCAAATAAAGGTTGATAAAGTATATCATTATGGAAAATCACAAATTGTTTATTCTTTTTGGACATTTTGATTTAATAATGCAACTTTCTTGGTTATAAAAGGTCTTTTTAATGTGCTTTAGAGTCTGTATGGTCCAAATAAACATTACAATTAACAAAATAAAACTAGTATTATTTTTAATAGTCGACTAGTCATGATTACTGGTAGTTGATTCATCGTTGCAACCCTAGCACAGCCAGTCTTTCCCCCGAAACATAAACTTGCGACTGTCATATTTTGCAAGCCTGTGACCAGGCTTTGTTTGTTTCTTTAAAAGCAACTAAAAGAGCAACTGTGCGCTGCTGCTTGCTGATTGGTTCTTGGTCAAAATCCAAGGCGTACTATTGGCCATGGTGAGAGTAAAAGTAGAAGTGCCAGAATCTCGCGTTGCGATAAGCCTCCTCCTCGATGCGGACCTATGTTTTCACTAACAAAAGCAGATGAACGCTCTCGGCTCGCTGCTTAGATGTAAAATGAAAGTGCAACATTGTCTTTTGTCCTGTGGTCCTCAGGCGAACGATGCAGGAGACTACTTCCCGGTGTGGGGCACCTGTCAGGGCTTCCAGCAGCTCAGTGTGCTGACGGCCAACAAGAACCTGCTCACGCACACGGACACGGAGGCAGTGGCACTACCACTCACCTTCACCCCGGGTAATCTGCTCTGTTCAACTAGATGTACCATGGAAATAAGTTGTATGATCATAACAGTCCATAAACACTAATCAAAGTTTATTGTGTCCAAAAAAAAAGTAAAAAATAGTATCTGAAGTGAGGCCCTCAGCACTTGAGTGCCACGTACCTGGACCTGTACCACTGGTGATTCTCATTCGAAAGAATTAAGGCAACCCTGTCATCATCTCAAACAGTAGTATTTGTAATACCGACATCAGACTATTAAGTCCTATAAATTGTAGCCATAAGAACCCTTAGGGGGGTCTGGGGGTTGCCCCCCGGATTTTTTTTTAAATGCTGACATTTTTACCTGACTTCTGGTGCATTTTATTGTGTTCCGGCTGGTTAAAGTGGACTTACATTTATTAAAATCTTTAGGATATAAAATGACGTTTGTGTTATAAAACGCAGAAGTGGGGAGTGGTAGACACAAGATGAACTCTTGTAGGAGTACCCTGACATACAAAATAATACTACTCAAGAAGAAGTACAAAGGTAGTGTTCCAAGAAATGACTCAAAATCAGTCAAAGAAAGGATAAGGAAAACTACTGCTCAAGTAAGAGTTGGAATGTAACGTATAATTTAGGCTGAAATTTGAAGTGAATGTGACTGGAAGGAATAATACACAAACTATGGTATCTTGGTTGGACACAAAAATGTTTACAACAAAATCATATTTGAGCAGTGCTGTTTTAATAAATAGTAACTCAAGTAAATGGACTTCTACCCATCTGTGATAAAATGTTATACTGTTTAGTACTTAAATTGACATGTTTAGCCTCTAAATCTTACTAAACATCCAAAACAGAAAAGAAAAACTGTAGAATAGCTTTGGGTTTATGTCAGATTATGAGCTCATCTTGAGTTATGGCCAGTGTTTTTTTTTTTAGGATCACGTTATTTTGATATATTGTGGGTCATGAAAGCTGAGTTACACAACGTGAATGTAGATATTTGCTGGAGCTTTGGCGTAAATGTGCATATTAATGAGCATTTAGAATAGCGTTAACGACTCGTTCACAGGTCATTCACTCGTACAGGAGAAGTGACAAAGAGAAGCTTCTGCCATTAACATCATTATAAATCTGACCACAGAAGCAGTAACCTAGTGTAGCCAACATTCACATAATGCTAAGATCACAAAAGGAAAAGCCGACAAACACAGCCAACTTAATAAACTGACTCTTATATGTCGTCTTCATGTCGTTCAGATTAATCCTTTACGCATGACATAAAGGTCCAGGTTTACACTTTTGTCCTGCTGGTCCATTGGTGTAACGTAAAGCGATGCCAATGAAATATTTATACTCAAATTATACAGGTTTTAATCAGATTTAAATCTAATATTGATCATTTAGTATTTCCAGCACATATATTTAATTGTTATCAGTTCAAGGTGGATTGCACATAAAGATAGAAAGTAAGGTTATTTTTTTTAATCGTTTTGTCGGGTACTTGGTATTGAATATAAGTAGATCATCAATTGAAATTGTGTTCATTGTAAACAGCAATATTGATCTAGTTGATTGATCTGATGTGAAATTTTAGAATCCTACATGCATCACTAACAGTCTACATTTTTCACAACTAAGTGCAGGGGTGTGGGTGGGGATAGGGGGTAGGTGAAAAAGTCATTTTCTCAGCACTCGAGGCTCAGTTGCCGGATAATAAAGGATTAATTTAAACATGCAGGAATCAAAATACAACTTTGAGTAAACTAATGATGAGGAAACACTGTAGTAAGAAACTTTAAAAATCATTAAAGTTGATTCTGCGTAATATGTCCTCTTTAATAGTTAAGTACTGAAAACACATTCAACACCTTTTCATACAAAGCTGATCAATATCTATAATACATTTCTATTGTCTTATTTAGTATATTGTACAAAATACATCAGTCTGGTATCTGGAGCAGTACAGGATCATAATAAGAAGTCACAAATTGACAACTGAAAACACAATGCCCAAACAAAATAAACAAAAGCAATTTATGAGAAATAAACTCAATTTTTCATCTACAGTCTCCAGAAAAACACCAAACATCTTTCCTTTTACCATCATGAGGAGTATTCTTATAAAACTCCTACGTGACCTTCTAAACGAGCAAAACTTCTGCTTGTTTAAGGGTTCAGAGACACAGCCCCACAGAAGTCACACCTGTGTCTGTCATGGTTTCACACTGATACTTTCAGCTTACTTACGATTTACAATATTTGTAATTTCAATTAGAATTTTGCTTCGAGGGTTAGACATCTGACTTGAACTGGGTCTAGAAAAACTGACTGAACAGGCACTTTGGAGTTGTCGAACTACAACTGAAGGACACTTATTATTGAGCTTTTTACTGTGGATTTCAATAACATACCTTCATTGTTCATTCCCATTGCTGACAGCAGAGGGCACTCAGACACCATACAAATGTACTATATCTTCATTTATGAAAGCATGCTTGTTTATTTATAACACTTTTGGGGGGAGTTCTTTTATAGAACTCCTACTAGAAACTTGTAAAAGAGCAAAACTTCTGTTTGTTAAAGGGTTCAGAGACACAGCCCCACAGAAGTCACACCTGTGTCTGTCATGGTTTCACACTAAACGCTCCTCTCCTCATTGATTTACATTCTTTATCATTTCAATTAGAATTTTGCCTCATGGTTTGAACGTCTGACTTGAACTAAAAACATGAACTGAACAGGTACTTTTGGAGTTGTCTAACTACAACTTAACATTCAAAATGTACTTTTTTAGCTTTTTACTGTTATGTGGCACAATGCTGTTAGACATTACTTAAACACCATTTATCTTGATTTATGAGTGTTACATTAATTTTTTTTTACACTTATGGGAGGGAGTTCTTTTATAGAACTCCTACTAGAAAATTATAAAAGAGCAAAACTTCTGTTAATGTGAAGGTTCAGAGACACAGCCCCACAGAAGTCACACCTGTGTCTGTCATGGTTTCACACTGACGCTCTGAAAGCTCCTCTCCTCTTTGGCTTAATTTACATTATTTATCATTTCAATTAGGGCACTACAATACCTAATTACCTCATTGGAAACAGAAGTTTAGTTTGTAAGTGATGTATCTCTTCCTGAAATTTGCATAGTGTTACTTTCAAATGTGGAAGACTTGTAAAAAAGATGACTGTGAGCATATGTAACAACCAATCAGTGTCTCTGGAGTACATGAACACCTCTAATTTGAGCAAGAACAACTTATCTCTTTTCTATTAACCATCATGAGGGGGAGTTCTTTTATAGAACTCATACTAGAAAATTACGATTTACAATATTTGTCATTTCAATTAGAATTTTGCTTCGAGGGTTAGACATCTGACTTGAACTGGGTCTAGAAAAACTGACTGAACAGGCTCTTTGGAGTTGTCGAACTACAACTGAAGGACACTTATTGAGCTTTTTACTGTGGATTTCAATAATATACCTTCATTGTTCATTCCCAATGCTGACAGCAGAGGGCACTAAAACACCATACAATTGTACTATATTTTCATTTATAAATGCATGCCTGTTTATTTATTTTTAACACTAGCTGGGGGAGTTCTTTTATAGAGAAATTGTAAAAGAGCAAAATTTCTGTTTGTTAAAGGGTTCAGAGACACAGCCCACAGAAGTGTGTCTGTCATGGTTTCACACTAAACACTCCTCTCCTCATTGATTTACATTATTTAGCATTTAAATTACAGTTTTGCCTCATGGTTTAAACGTCTGACTTGAACAGGGTCTAAAAACATGAACTGAACAGGTACTTTTGGAGTTGTCTAACTACAACTTAACATTCAAAATGTACTTTTTTAGCTTTTTACTGTTATGTGGCACAATGCTGATAGACAGCACTTAAACACCATTTATCTTGATTTATGAGTGTGTGGGGTTTTTTTTTACACTTATGGGAGGGAGTTCTTTTATAGAACTCCTGCTAGAAAATTATAAAAGAGGAAAACTTCTGTTAATGTGAGGGTTCAGAGACACAGCCCCACAGAAGTCACACCTGTGTCTGTCATGGTTTCACACTGACGCTCTGAACACTCCTTTTTTGACCTGATTTACATTATTTATCATTTCAATTTGAATTTTGCCTCATGGTTTGAACGTCTGACTTGAACGGGGTCTAAAAACATGAACTGAACAGGTACTTTTGGAGTTTTATACAACTTAATATACAAAATGCTCTTTGAGCTTTTTACAGTTATATGGCACAATGGTGACAGACAGATTTATCTTGATTAATGAGTTTTGTTTTGTTTTGTTTGTTTTTTTACACTGATGGGGAGTTCTTTTATAGAACTCCTGCTTGAAAATTATAAAAGCGCAAAACTTCTGATAATCTGAAGATTCAGAGACACAGCCCACAGAAGTCACACCTGTGTCTGTCATGGTTTCACACTGACGCCCAGAAAGCTCCTCTCCTCTTTGGCTTAATTTACATTATTTATCATTTCAATTAGAATTTTGCTCTGTGGTTTAAACATCTGACTTGAACTGAATCTAGTAACAGGAGTTGAACTGGTACTTACGAGTTGTCTAAACTAGTATCTACATGATACACTAACTACATGTGTTTCTTCCAGCTGCCCAGACAAGCCGGCTGTTCAGACATTTCCCAAAGAACCTCTTCCACGCTCTGTCCCAGGAAAACATCACCGGCAACTTCCACCAATGGAGCCTGTCTGTTCAGGTAGCACAGTTTTAAGATCCATATTTACAAAATGCACCCACGAAACATCATATATTGTTTAGTTCAGAAGCAGTTAAGTCTGTATGTGTGCAACTTTTGTGGTGGACCTGGAACTTGTCATCTTGGAAATGCTTTGCTTGAAATGTTCTTAGGTTCTTTGGCAATAAACGTATCTATCTTCTTGGAGACAAACCGGTGGCACAAATAGGCGAGGTTACATGTCAGATCTGTGGAGAGACAACTCAGCTCACAGTACTGCTGTAGCACTTTAGTCGTTCAGTCGATTAATCGGTCGATGGTGTCTTAGTCGACCAACATTTTTAATAGTCGACTAATTATTTTATTTAGATCAAAGGGATTTTTATGGCAAAAACAAGAAGATATGAGGTGAGTTAACTGATTAATTTTGGAGTGAGTAATTAGTTTAATTATTTTAATTAATTACTTATATATGTCTAACATAAAATACACTGTTTACAAGTTGCTTTTCTGTATAAATAGTTGTCTTTGTATATCTCCTGTGCAGTTGGTGTCTTTCGAGTTTGGGTTAGATACTTAGATATATTTCATAGTTTTGATATATTTTTGCCACACCCCCTTCTTGTCGACTAATTTGGTTGAAAGGGCAGGTCTTTGGTCAACGAAGAATTTGTCTAGTCGCAGATTCAGGTGATACAAGTTGGCAAAAGGCAGAAAAAATAATAATTTCTCACCAAACACTTGATCTTGATAAACTGCTGTATTTCCAGTGACGGTAATTTATGTTGAGCTCACAAAGCTAGCGCACATTAGCATCAGCAGTTTCTTATTTACTGATGCACAATACAGATTGAAAATGTCAAATTTCCAGTGGATAATGCTTCTAACACTATTCAAATCTCATGCATTACATAAAGAGAGGGTAAAACATGGCGTAATGGTGCAGAGAAGCGAAATAAATGCAGAAAAAGATTAAGAAGCAGTTTCTTGTTTACTGTAGGTTTAGCCTAAGGGCCAGTGGAAACATGGCTTAAGAACAAATGTTTTTCAAGATATTTTTGCGCAAAAAAGATCTGTAATTATATAAATACTAGATAGAAAAAATAAGGTACAAGCAAAAACATATCCACAGAGACAAGCGGGCTGCAGACCTTCCACCAGAAAAGTTACATAGTGCCCCTTTAAGTTTGATCTAAACCAGCATAAGACCCTGGGTTGACCCAAACGTGTTATAATTTGTAACCTACAGAATTACAGCAGAAATGCCATCCTCAAGAGGTTTTACAAGGTCCTGTCCACCAACACAGATGGGAAGGTAGAATTCATCTCCACCATGGAAGGTAAACACCACATTACATATTTACTCAATGGTCAGTTTATTAGGTACAGCTATGGAATGCAACAAATAGCTTTAGAGTGAGTCACATGCCAGCAGGTTCATATCTGTAATTTAGGAATGTAAAATAGGTATATGTATAAATAATCTAATCTAATAATCTAAAGTAGTACGTAAAGTATCTTTGAATCATAAAGTTTATGTTTTAAAGAATAGTCAGAAACGTTAATTATCATGTTTTGATTATGTGCTTAAGAGCTGTATGATAAAGCCAGAAGTAACTAAAGAAATCACTAGGTGCAAGATCTTTATTGTTATTCTTTTGTCTCAATTGCCCAGCACAGTTTAAATTAGTCCATCGGGGGGCAGTATTACCCCACACTGGATCAACCAACAGCTCTGCAACATGACGCACTGTTGTGAATATGAAAAACTGAATATACAGTTAAAAATCTGACATCGAACAGATTTGGTAGATACACAGTGTGTTTTATTTGTTGTATAAAGTTAACCATTGAGTAAGTTTTGTTATATAATGTTATATAATATGGCTTTCCACCATTCAGGCATTTTCTTACTGACGTTAGAAATCCATCCAGATGGGATGAACGTGATTTGACAGCAGATATCCTCAGAACGAGGACATAAAAACTGCAAAAAGATCTTGAAGCTCTACCTTTGATGTCACAAATCTGGGAAATTTGAATGGGTTGTTTTCTGAGGCTCAGAGAGTTCTGATCTCATAAACAGGATAAATTAAACAAGCATGAAAGGAGCTAAACTCCAGGTATGTTTTTGATGAGAGAAGATGATTAAAAGCTCAAAAAAGTCAATTTTGCTTTTACAGTATGTCAAAACAGTCCAGTTTACTCCAGATGGCAGTATCACAGTGAAGAGTTGAGCACTAAAAGAACAATACAGTCATGTGATTCTGCTTTGTGGTCCTCAGCCTACCGTTACCCGTTCTACGCCGTACAGTGGCACCCGGAGAAGAGCCCCTTTGAGTGGATCGACAAACCCGGCATGGTCCACTCTGCGTCTGCTGTCCAGACCTCCTTCTTCACAGCCAACTTCTTTGTCTCGGAAGGTAACCACGTCCAATAATTATACTTCAAAATTATAATCCTTGTGCAGTTAAAAGGTACAACTTTTCTGGTGGGGCGTCCGCCAACCTGCTTGTCTCCATGGATATATTAACACTTGACAAGGAATGTTCCACATAATCATTTTTTTAAAAACATTTCCATGTCTATGAAGACAATCTGATGACAGGTCAGAACTGTGGAAGAGAATGCTCCCAGCGCACTGCTTTGCAGAGAATAAAACGCTTTATAATTAGATGACTGCGCACAATGGACTCATTTTCAAATAACTACTTTCACAATATATCTGTATAACACTTTACTGCACGAAAAAATGGGCACAACGTCTTCAATGCCACACTGTGGAACATTTCAGGCAAAGCAATAAACTAAGTTACAATAGTGTGATTTATTTTAGAGTAATGTAATTTCTGCTGTAGTAGTAGTAGTAGTAGCAGCAGCAGTAATAGTAACAGTAGTAGAAGCAGCATCAGTAGTAGCAGTAACAGTACAAGTAGTAGTAGTAGCTGTTGTAGCAGTAGTAGCAGTAGTATTAGTAGTAGTAGCAGCATCATTAGTAGCAGTAGAAGTAGTTGTAGTAGTAGTAGTGCCAGCATCAGTAGTAGCAGCAGAAGTAGTAGTAATAGCAGTAGTTGTAGTAGTAGCAGTAGTAGAAGCAGTAGCAGTAATTGTAGACTTCTTAAAATACTTTTTTTAATGTATATTTGAATGTGAAAAAAATATGACAAAACAAAGGATGTTGCCCGTTGGAAAAACTGCAGATTTGTGAACTGCAGTATTCAGTAAAATAAATCAAATAGTCTAAATAATGATCTTTTTTGTTTTTTTTCAGCCAGGAAAAACCAACACAAGTTTTCCAGTGAACAGGAGGAGGAGAAGGCTCTTATCTACAATTATATCCCTTATTTTAAACCAAATCCCTTTTACTTTGTGCAGAATTACTACTTTGATTGAAACGCGCTGCTGTTCAATATAAGACACAGATTCTATTCAACAAAATATAATGTATATGCAATTCTTTTCTCTCTCTGTTGAACTCCCTACTCACCCACAGTGTCTTAATGGCTGTTTCAGGCTGTAGAGTGTTTCTCTGCAAATGGGGCAGGGGCTGGAAGTCAAGAAAAATCCACCCACTGAACATTTGCACAGTTTATGGAGCTCAACAGTGACCACTTAGCTCTGGAAGTAAATTCCCCATTCAATTTCCCATAGACTTTCTGGAAATGGTTTATATTTAAAGTTTGAAAGTTTGTTCGGGGATGATCAGCTCTGTGATAACTAATGGCCGTGAGACTTATATGTTATTTAAAACGTGTTTCTGAAACTTTCTAAACCGTAAAAGTAAAACAGGAAGCGAAGTAATCAGAGTGTATCCTATATAGTGATCACGCATTTTTAGTGTGGTCCGGATGTCCCACAGGTGAAAAAGTAGTGCACTCAAAATTTCCCATAATGCATCTTGAAAAGTAGTGTCCAGCGATGGTCACTAGACTGGTCAATGTTGACCACAATGCACTGCGAGAGTCGGAAAAACTACAGCGAACTGAATGAAAGCAGAAAGAGGAGCTGTTTAAACGAACTATTGAGCCGAGATTATGAACAAAACACTTAGATCGCAAATCTCCGGCAAAAAGTTGAATAATCCAGTCCATTTGATGTTTAAAGTGCGATCCATGGTTAATAAAACTTGTATGATGTTTATTTGTCCATAAATATGTGCGTGTCAGGCGGATTTGATCCACGTTCATTACAGAAATACGTTTTTATCTGAGTTTTTTGTCGCAGACGCCAGAGTCATGTGACGTACGTCGAGGAGAAATTATGAGCTGTGTGTCCGAATCGCTCCAGGATTGAAGGCACTATTTAGTCATTGAACAGGGCAGGACTGTGGAGTGATTGAAGGATTAGAGAAGAAGAGAGGGTGGGACATTCAGACACAGCCTTTGAGAATACGTGTGTTGTAGCCGACTCTGCTACTTCCGCCGCTCTAGAGCGACGTCGTTTGCGTCACTGAAATAAACGGATCTGATTGCTCGGTATGTTTTGGAGTTGACTCGAGGCACGGCGGAGGGCGGGGCCACCAGACTGATATATCGTGTATAAATAATACATGGATATATCAGTCTGGACTTGCCAGGCAAATTCCACTAGGCATGTAACTAAAGGGCGTTTTTCAATTCCCAAAGCAAACACTTTCTCAAATATACTTTAATTTACAGAGCAATTAAACAATGGAAATATGCTGCAATCATCTTTGATTTAAAAAAACAAACTTTTTTTAAGGATAAACAATCTATACATATAATATAGTTTTAATATACTTGTTGATGGCTTTCCTACCATTGTATACTTGTAGTCTGTTTTGTATGCAGTGAAAATATTTCAGTGGAATGTTTGCGTATTTTAAGGTAAGGCAAGTTTATTTGTAGAGCACAATTCGTACACAAGGCAATTCAAAGTGCTTTACATAACAGGAAAAGTTGCATTAAAATCACGTAACACGTAAAGACATACAGAATCATTTAAAAAAAAAGCTTTAAAAGAGCAGAGTACACATCTAAGCAAAACTGTTTTTAGCCTGGATTTGAACATTGTCAGAGGTTATTGTCAGAAAGATTGTTCCAGATTTTAGCTGCATAAAACTGAAAGGCCGACTCCCCATGTTTTTAAAGAAAGACCCCAGAAAGAGCCAGCTGTCAGTCCCACCTCATTTTGGCAGTTTTTCTCGAAAAGTACATACCCAAATGAAAAAGCTTATTGCATGGCTAACTTACAGTCTATATGCTTGTATGATGTGTCATTTGAAAGCTAAGACCTTCTAGTTTCTGAATCTGTGCATTAGATTTGTCTGAGTGAAACACAACCGGCAGTACACCTGTTCAAACACACCCCAAAAGTCGTTTTTTTGGTCTCGGAAAAAAAAAGAGAAAATAAAAATGTCTTTCTGAAGACATACTTCATGCTGTGCTATTGACACTCCCCACAGCAGTTGTCCACCTTGTTGACAACAACTGTGTGAAATTTCAGACTTCTAGATACAACCATTTTGATGTTGAGCAGCTTTTTGTATGAAATAACCCTAATCCGAACAAGAGGTCCTTCTCTGTGCCAAATGTGCCAAACTGCTTTCCATGCATTTTGCCACTCTAATGACCCTGAAAACCACATTTGGTTATTTTGGTGACTATAAATATCCATTATAGATTATTTTTTTCATAAACTTCCTCAAATCAAAGGCAGGTCGTGCGTACAGACGTTCCGCTGCGTAAATGATGCGTAAAATGGTGCCTTCATCTCTTTACGCACGGAAAAATCAGCTCCTGCACTGAATGAACCTGCAAGTCCCGCCCCTCATTTCAAAGCTCTGGTGATTGGCTACAAGAATATGTGATTGACTTACTGAATCACCAATGGCATTGCAGGCTGTGACGCCATTACGCACGCGGAGCTGACGCTCCTCGCGTGTCAAAATGGATGCGTTCGCTTTGTTCAAAGGGCTCTACCTCTGGAAGTACTCGACGGAAAATTGCACGGATAGGCTCGTTTTGAAGCCAAGACTGAGTAGAAAACGAACATACCCAAGCCGAACCGCGGAAGCCGGAGATTTCTGTGTAAAGTGATCATAGAACTATAATAAAACCTGGAAGATGAATCCAAGATGGCCGTCCTGTTTATCCCTATGGAGAGTGCTCATTGGCGCATGACCCCAAAAAAGTTTCTTACTTCCGCATTTACTTCCTGATACGAAGGCTGACATCTTTGTTTTACTTCCTGAAACGATGGCTGCCATCTTTGTTTTACTTCCTGAAACGATGGCTGCCATCTTTGTTTTAGGGCGCCACGTGACGTCAATCCCCAACTTCATATAAAAACGGTAATTTCGGGGATTTTAGAAACGGTAGAAAAGAACATTTCCTTCTATTTTATTTAAATACCGATAATAATTCAGTACTGTCCGCAATTATAATTAGCAATTTTAGAAAAAGGCTGGTTCCAAGAGGCTGCAGTACCTCACACGGCCACAAATCAATCTGGGACCACAGTCAGAGGGGGCGTACCTTATCCAGTTCATTTAATACATCCATGAAAGTGATGCGCAAAAGTTATGTTTTTATTGCTTTTGTGTTACTGTCAAATGAAGAAGATGCGTTTACGGTTGGATATCAACAAATGGATTATATTATTTGAAATAACAACTGGATATTCTTATTTTGTGGACTGTGATGGGCAGAAAGAGTGCACACACTTCTGGATTGGATTTTGTTTGCGTCTTGAGGAGCCAACGAAAGGTAAGAAATGCGAGATGAACAGTTTGGTTATGTTACAGTTTGATAGCTTACAAGTATTTTGTGAGGTGATTTAGTGAGGATTGAACATTTTAGACGTTTAGTGGTGACTCTAAGCTTTCAAATGACATATAACATGTCTGTATTGAAAACATTTGTTTTTAATGAGTGACGCATGTATGTAAAAACTCCGAAACTGTCCCTGATCAGGGACGGTGGGACTAAACAGGTTAAGCTCAGCTAACGGCGATCCCAAAACTAAACTAAACATAGCTGATTAGCTTCCGTCGTGCTTTTAAATTCTTAATATTTGCATTTTTCGAAAAGTCTATGGAAAAACTTTAACGCTTTAAAATAAGGTTTCTTAGTAAACTATTTATGAGACATTAACAAGGACTAGTTATTTGTTTATATGCACTTAGAAAAAATTACTAGCATTTGTACATGGCTTATAATAAATGTAAATAAACCATAAACGTGTGTTCTACTTAAGTATATACACAATGTTTATAAGAGCATTAATAGAACGCTTATTAAATAGTTTTCAATAACCATGTGATAAATGCATGTAAATGTAAGCGCTCATAAACACATAAGTAGTGGTCATTACAAATAGTGTCTAAGGAACCTTATGTACAATCGCAACAAATTCATGTTAACAGATTTAAAGATGCACTATGTAACTTTTCTAATCGAAGCGTTTTATTTGATATGCCTTGAGAAATCTGTGAGTGGGGTCGCCTCTCCACAGATCTGACCTGGTTTAGTCACCTGTTTGTCTCCATGGTGATAGATTAAAGGTCAGTGCCACTTTGGAACATTCTAAGAAATGGTTACGTAGTGCACTTTAAAATGAACGTACAGTAATGCTGTTGATATTTATTCTAACCTCAGAATAAATGCTGTCCATTGTCTTGTGTCTGCTCTGCTGTTTTCAGAACTGTAAAAGAAATATAATGTAATAATAAAAGGATTCTTGCAATAACTCGATTTTAATGTTCTTCACCATCAATTCATACATTAGGGATGTTACGGTTTATTATTTTTTAATCAATAACTGTGATTATTCAGCCACAAAAAGGATTCTAGAAGACAAAATGTGTCATTTCATCGGCATCTTTTATCTTGCTGTTTATGTCATATTAACTGTATTATTCAGGTTTAAATTCATAAAGCTGGGGTACGCAAGCACTTACCAGGTTTAGAAGGGTTTCAGATTTTATGAGAAGGAATAGGAAGAAGAAAGAGAATATATGATTAAAAATGGTATTTTGTACCAAATTAGCGTACGTGGCCTCTCTCCTCGTCCTTCCTCTCTCCTCGTCCCTCCTCTCTCCTCGTCCCTCCTCTCTCCTCGTCCTTCCTCTCTCCTCGTCCCTCCTCTCTCCTCGTCCCTCCTCTCTCCTCGTCCTTCCTCTCTCCTCGTCCCTCCTCTCTCCTCGTCCCTCCTCGTCCTTCCTCTCTCCTCGTCCTTCCTCCCTCCTCCTCTCCCCTCGTCCTTCCTCTCTCCTCGTCCCTCCTCTCTCCTCGTCCCTCCTCTCTCCTCGTCCCTCCTCTCTCCTCGTCCCTCCTCTCTCCTCGTCCTTCCTCTCTCCTCGTCCCTCCTCTCTCCTCGTCCCTCCTCTCTCCTCGTCCTTCCTCTCCTAAATGACTTTATTAAGTGGTTCAAAACATAACAACAGATGTCTCGATGGGTCACAGGTAGAAACAGTTTAAATAAACAATTAGTGTTAAAAGTCTGCAGTAATAGATGACTCACTGGTCTGAGGGTGAAAATTACTCTGGAGGCAACAATGGCCCAGAATACATGTCAAACAATGGAAAAATACTCACCTGAATAGGACATAAAAAATTTACTTCTTGTATTGGAAATGTTCGAGTACCGATATTGTTCTTAAACATTCAAACTCTACTTAGTTACATTTGAAAATGCTTTTTCTTTAATTTTGACTAAAGTAAGCAATAATTACTTGCGTTCAAGAGTCAACTTTAACAGTTAAGCAGCTTCTTCAGCTTTTATTCACTTTTCTGCGCCACTTTTTAACATCTCTGTACGTAGCCGCGGGAAGTACGGGTGCAGAAGGGGCAATAGCACCCCCTGCTGGATGGTCAACTCAATGGGAACTTGTAAGCAGCTCATTGCTGGTTTTGCCCTGAGCAATATATATATATATATATATATATATATATATATATATATAATATAACTATATCTTTTCCAGGTAACAACACAGTTTCTGTTCTAATAAATATGGTATTTTTGCTTTTATCAAATGTTTTTGCAGTATGTGCCTGCAGGTTAAAGTCAGGGAAAACTAAACCTGTGATGGTGCGCGGCGCACTGACCTGAGCGCGCAAACCGCTGTTTACCGCTGTTTGTATATTCTCTAAAGTGTGACAAAATAAACGAGGAAATGACAACCCCGGGTTGGATTAAGAGGTGAAACTACACCGCGGACGCCTAGATGTGCGGAGTTTGCTGGAGCTACAGGCTGCATGTGTTTGAATCTGACGCGACGCATAAGGACCACAGGGAGTTTACACGGAAAGACAGCGGCACAAATCCACGTTTCCTCGTCTCACAGAGGTGGGACTTTGCTTCATCTGAGCGTCTGAGCGGTGAGTGAACTGATGAGGTCGCCGTACGTCGCGGGGAAACTCAACTGTAGTGAAGTAAACAGCTGGTTGTTGCACCGTGTCGCTGTCACAACACTGTGCAGGGTCCTACGTTTAAACACTGATATTATTTACTGTGGCATATGCCCTGTTGACCATCGCCAAATGTCATTTTCACGCGTAGAAGTCGAGGCTCATGATTTCACACAGACACCTGCTCGTGCGTGTGTTAGTGTGTTTGTGTGTGCGTGAAGTGAGGCTGGGCGCTGACGCCGTCCTGTAGCAGAGCCAGGATCAGCGTCTAATAATTTATTCTTTGTGTTGTGCCTTTTTTCTTGTGTATCTTGATCATTCTACAGACGTTACATGAGTCCTGACTGATTTTTGTGTGAGTACCCTTAGTTGGCCCTAAATAAACGTATGTAACTGCATAGAGAAAAAAACAAACAAACAACTGCACCCCCTTCCAAAATTACGTTCCCGCGGCTATGTCTCTGTATGAACTTTGGCGCTGATGCTAACGTGTGGCTCAAAATACGGCTTTGGTCTCAGACGTTAGCTTACGGCTCTGTGACAACGCTGATGGGGTGAATTTTTTTGAACCAGGATGGTTTAGCTGCTATGATTTTTAAAAGTTTTGCATATCTAATGAAGACGGTATTTCTCCTGTATTGCGCCTGTTCTCGGAGCACAGCACATCGTGGCTACATGCTAATGTGGCTATTGCTGCGGGCTAATCACAGCTATCTCCACCCTTAAGAGTTTGCCTTGGATATTTGTGCTGCACGGGAAAGGTTTGACCAGTGGGCGAGGCTACTGCGCTCAAATTGAGCCGCCGACTGTAGGCTGCCATGTTTGCAATCTGCTGCTGACCACTAGGGGCTGGCTGCGGAAGTAGAATTATTCAATGCAAGTCAATGGGGAGTTAGACGTTTCAAAACCTACTTTAGAGCCTGGCTCAAAATACGGCTTTGGTCTCAAACGTTAGCTTACGGCTCTGTGACAACGCTGAGGGGGGTGAATTTTTTTGAACCAGGCTGGTTTAGCCGCTGTGATTTTTTAAAGTTCTTGAATATCTAATGAAGAAGGCGGGCTTTACGCGCCGGAAATGTCACGGCGCAGCCAAACACCTACGAGTGGGCGGTAACTATAGAGGCTACGACGGCAGTACGTCAGCAAAAGGCCGCCCCAAAGTCGGCCTCTCCCCGCCTCCCCACCGAGGGGGGAGTGGTGGGGGCTAACCATGGATGTATTAAAAGAACTGGATAAGGTACGCCCCCTCTGTCTGTGGTCCCAGATTGATTTGTGGCCGTGCGAGGTACTGCAGCCTCTTGGAACCAGCCTTTTTCTAAAATTGCTAATTATAATTGCAGACAGTACTGAATTATTATCTGTATTTAAATAAAATAGAAGGAAATGTTCTTTTCTATCGTTTCTAAAATCACCGAAATTACCGTTTTTATCTGAAGTGGGGGATTGTCGTCACGTGGCGCCCTAAAACAAAGATGGCAGCCATCATTTCAGGAAGTAAAACAAAGATGGCAGCCATCGTATCAGGAAGTAAAACAAAGATGTCAGCCGCCGTATCAGGAAGTAAATGCGGAAGTAAGAAACTTTTTTGGGGTCATGCGCCAATGAGCACTCTCCATAGGGATAAACAGGACGGCCATCTTGGATTCATCTTCCAGGTTTTAATATAGTTCTATGGGGCTAACCCGCGGCCATTTTGAATTCTCCATGACTGAGCCGCATTTTCATGAATGGGGCGGAGCGACGACAGTCTGTCCATTATTTTTTATGTCTATGGGTTTGACACAAGTTTTGCAGCTTGTCTTTCTAATGACCTTCACCCAAGAAGAGAAGGATACTTTTGGTGAGTAAAACTAAAGTTTGAAGTGAAGGACTACTAAAGATATGTAAAGATTTACTGAAATAGTTTAAAAACAAGGCAGAAACCTGATATTGCCTTGATTTTGCAATGATTACGGAGACAGGAAGTATCAATTTACTGTAAGGCTGTAAAACACAAACAATGCATGGAAGTCTGCATCTTGAACAGTCCTTTTCGGAAAAAAATAAATATTACAAATTTTAAATCTCAAACTCAAGGATAAATCATGTTTTTATTTGGTGTATATATTGACAAATGGATGTTTATCCTGTCACAATCTGTATTTTATATTTCAGTTTTAGAATGTTGATCTATAAGGTAATGTACCAGTCTTGAACACAACAGCTCACACATTACAATAATAAAGATTAATCAATTAAAACTGTGGCAAGTAGGTACAACTATTACAGGTGAAATAAAATAGTAAATATATATAGAGCTCAAAAAAGTTATAGTGAACTGTAATTAAGTATAATTTTAGAAGTATAATTATTTCTTTAACTTTAGGTGCTTCCGGCAAAACCATACCTGCAGGAGAAGGACACATGAGCAGAAGCAGCAGACGTCACACAATGGACATTTAACTCTGCAGACACATAAACTAATGGTGCTTTATGTACACGGATCACAGCCTTTACAATGTCAAGTTACCTGCACTTGAAACTGTCATTTGTAAAAAGCTGCAATTGTACCGGTAATTACATTTCCCAATGCAACTAAATCTAGATATTATAATTATTATAACCCCTTGATCAAAACCTCTGAACTTTACTTTTACAGATTAAACAGAACTGATAGAAAAGGTGCTCATTCGTTGTATGTTCTGTGATGTTTGGTTGATAGAGCATTTCTGCACTCCAAAGAATCATTTTCAATTCCTCACCTGCACCTCTTTTTCAAACCAAATCTAATGCTGTTTTAGTTTAGTGTTGTATTCAGTGAACTGCAGACAGTAAAGGTGACACAAACAGACACGGCGCTGTAGTAGATGCTAATCTTTATTTTCAGTGGAAGAATGAAGCAAATCTCCAGACGTCTGCAATAGAAGAACCACGTCCAGCGCAGCTCCTTATGGAAAGGAAAACCTGGGAACAAAAACAAAACACAGTTCAGGAAAAAAAAGAAAACTTGAACCTATAATAAATAGTTTAAAATAGTACCTCCTCTTCAAAATGTTGCTCTTGTAAGAATAATTATTTGGTGGGTACTACTCAAGTTAGAGTCTCATTTATAATTTGAATATTTAGTTGGAGGAGCAAACTTTACATAATGCCCCATATTTGGTCAAAAACATTCATTTCTGAGGGAGCAGTGCAAGAAACAAATATTTAAATAATTTTAATTTCGTCACCATGCAGCTTTTGTCATTCATTTACTCACAGTGGGAAGAATAACACAAGTGGAAGGAAAAACAGCTTAAATAAGGTTTACTAAAAACACTACTTAAATAAATGTAACTGAGCACCACCTCTGACTCTGTACATAAAAGATGTGGAACGACAAAGTAAATTCTAAATGATGTTTGGAGCTGTGCTGTTGTAAACTGAATAAAATACAATGAGTAACACACCTGACAGGATTTACGCCTCACAGTGATTGAGACAATGTCAAACATTTACAAAACAGACCTTAATACAATTTAGTCCCGTTTGGTAAAGCTGCATTTACATCTTACATGTTGTTTTGTCTTTAACTTATTAGTACAACAAGATGAATAGAAATAGTAGCTCCACATTAAACTAAAAAACAAATGTGCAATTTAGTGTCTTCACAAATTAGACATTTACTTTTTAATGAAAGGACCCATATTCTGCTATTTTCCCCTTCACACAGTCTATTCTAAGGGCTTTGTTGATAAATTTTTGCGTTATGCAGTTTCCAAAAAACACCCATTTCTTGGACTGGCCCCCCTCCTTGCAAAAGCAAACGGTTCACTCTGAGATCCGACCCCCCCGAACAGAGAGCAGTCTGCCTCCCCCACCCAACCCGTGACGAAGCCTAGAGCGGAGATGGTGCATGCACCGTGTGCTCCGGTAAACAGCGATACACAAACACGGGAATAAACATTTTATCCGTCCTGACGGTGCGTCGTGCTGAGTCCTACGTCCTGGATCTGACCTGGAGTTTGACGTGGACGCAGTACCTCAACGACTTGGTAAATAACAAACTAACTCTTCTATCTGTCGTATCTATCGTGTAATTACTGTGTAGCATTAGCTATTTTCATTCTTTTTAGGTGTACTATCCGGAGTTGTAGGACTATGGCCACAGAAACGGAGAACATATGCTGTCGAGAAATTCCGAGGGCAAATGTGTGTATGGTGTCATGAATTAGAGTAGAGTAGATTTAATAGTTCTGTTCATCCACTTTCCACATACTGTTTCGTCTCTCTGCAAATAAAATAGTCTAGAGACGTATTTACAACCGAACACAGATTTTCTGAAAGACGACATGGCTAGTAACGAACTGTTGTATTGACCTTATTCTGCCCCATCCACTTTTGCCGTTTTTTGCACTTTTGTTGTAAACGCACTTTCGTTTGACGAGAACTCCGTTAAAGCTAATGACGAACGAGGGAAAAGTCTTGCCGCTGAAATGTTACATAAAGTTGGTTGATTTGTGTAAAATGTTTAATGAACACGAGCAACAACAAGTCAACAACGCACCGATTTCCTGGTCAGTCTGAAAACGGCTTTTTAGTCCATGTAGAACTTATTTTCTGTTGAGCTCGTCTGCTCCATGTAAACTACAACGGAAACAAGACGGCGGCGCGTACGGCAACTTCCGGAATAAGGTGAATAAACAGTAGCAGCGCTGGAACTAAAGAAGTAGCATTCAAAGCTAAGTGATGCTAAACAGACGCAGTTACGGTAGCGCCAGAGGGGTTTACGGTGCTGAGCCTGCTGCGCGCTTCCTGGAGGCGTGGCTTGAGCGCCGCGTCATCCTGGTGAAGCCGCGTCATGTTAGTGAGGAGCCCCGTCTGCCTGCTCAGCCGAGGGGGACGGAAAAGACAGTTCTCTAGCGAAAGCATGCGGGAATCAATCAAAAAAACACTTTGGGCACAACATACGAGGCCCAAATAGCACAGTAGGAGGGTTAAAGCCTCTGAAAAGTCGATTTTGCAGGATATATATTTAAACAGTAAAGACAACATCTTGAGTAGGATTTGTACTCATCACTTTTACTGATATGTTTGTCTGACGTGCAGATGAATAGCTGCAGCTTGTTGTTAGCCTTCAGCTCGTTAGCCTCATTAGCCGCGATAGCCACCTGTAGCTACAGCTGCGTGAACTCTGTGAGAGCGAGCCTCAGCCAAGAGTTCACAGCCAAGACTCCACCCCTCTCTCCTTTTTAGGAATATTTCCTGAGGAAGGGGTAAGCAGGGCGTAACTCGCGGCCATTTTAAATTCTCCATGACTGAGCTGTAAAAAAATGAGTGGGGTGGAGTGACGTTTATACATCTATGGTATCGAGCGCCAGTATCGGGTCCTCTTCAGTGAGTACGAGTACTAGCACCTGGTATCGAGCCGATACCTGATACTGGTATCGGTGCATCCCTAGTAAAAATACACTTAGAAACTGGAAATGACTTGAAAGTAATTGAGAAGAGAAACAGACAATAATATAATTATAAAATAAAAAGTAGAAATAAAAACACAAAAATGTTTTAGCTAGCTTTATTAAAGCAGCACTTGAGGAAACTCACCCAGCCACAGGAAGAACATGCAAACTTCACACAGAAAGCCCTGGTCCAGTCGAAGTCAAGTGTGTGCGGAGACTTGCCCCCTCAAAGCGAGCATGTTTTTCCAAGGTATTTTAGTGCTTTAAAAACGCCAACAATGAAATAGAAGCCTTTATTTCAATCTATATTTTAGACTGAAATCTTACGCAGTGGAGCTTTTAGTTTATAAAGAAAGATTCAGCTTTAGTAAGTTAAACCCTGGAGTCAAGGGAGGGTTGGGGTCAATTTAATTTTTTGTTTTCCAGAAAGAAAAAAAAGTTCCTCCATAATATTACGATTGTAGAGGGATCATATGACTGTTAAAGAAATTAGAGGGGAAATAAAAGTAATGAAAAAACAAGGCATGCATAAAAAATAGGCAAAGTAAGATCATCTCCAGGCCCTCCAGCAGAAAACACTTTAGAATCGAAACTGAAAGAATCTCTGGAAATAAATGTACTTTTCGTTTCAGGAAGTCCTCATGAGTTTCAGCAGGGCCGCCGCTTCCATAAAGCACGTAACGCACAGCGCGTAGGGCACCAAGTGCTCTGAGGGGGCACCACATCGGCTGTGCCGTGGTCGCCTGTGGCTAAAACGAAGCGGTGCCCACGCGGCGCATGCGGCGCGAATGCGGCGCCGCATTCCGGCGCCGCATGCGCCGCGTGGGCACCGCCAAAGTGAAGCGCATGCACGTAATTTAATAAAACCGCGACGCCAAGGGCTCTATCTCTTTCCTCCTCGGCTCCTCCCTCAGAGAACAGGGATGGCCAAGACCCACCAACTTTGCCAAGACCCCAGGCAAAGTTTGAGAGAATGATGAAGACGAGAGAGAGTCAGCGGAGGAGCCTATTACCTGCCACTCTGCAGCTAACGTCTGACTCTGAGGCGTTTAGGGGACATTTGGTGCGTGGGCTTTTACTGCACTTAATCCGTGAATAAATATGATGCCAATGATACTTTCACAATGACAACAGTTCCTGTGCATTTCTTAAAGCTGAATAAACTATTTTTATTCATTTTTTGCAAAAAATAAATAAATAAATTGTAGTAGTAGTAATCATTTACAGTTACGACTATTTCGTTTCTTTTACCCTTTGAACTCACCACCAATTGGAACAGAAGCTCTCATATGATGACTTGATAAACAACTTTGCAGCTAGAAAATGTAGACGTACACATTTGTAGGAGCCTGTTAATGTTTACATATACTTCACTTGTTGGATGATTCTATCTATATTCGTATTTGCACTTTTATTGGGTGGTATTTGTTTTACACTTGAATATTTAAGTTTTATTCAGTTATTTAAGATATTTATTAATATTTTTTTGTTGGCAACTTACATTTGCATCTTGTGTTTATAGTACTATATATTGTGTATTTAATTTAAGATAATAAAATGAACATGGTAAGAAATGAAAGTAATTGTGGGTTTGGTCATTTAATGCGGGGCGGGGGGGGACCATCAAGACATTTTGCATAGGGCACCAAAAAAGCTAGCAGCGGCCCTGAGTTTCAGCTTCTTTTTCCAATCCAAAAACCCTTTAAAAGTATGCAAACAAATACACTGTAAATTCTAGAACGGAGGCAAAAGTAAAGTGGAAAATACAAAATACAGATATTTTATATTTTACTGGACAAATAGTTAAAGAAATGTTGAGCCCACAATAGTTTTTCATTTAATCCACAGATATTTCACATTCTTAACCACAAATTATGCTTTTTACGAAGCTCAAAGACACTTTTTAGGTTGGTAAACAGTCTTACTTCCATGCTTTGTCATAGAAAAGCAAATTAACTAACATTTCTACCCTGTAAAATCTGTATTTAGTGCTATACACCTCTAGTTAAGACAATTCCAACATTTTGAACATTCTGATGATATAGCATTTTAAAGTGTCTTTCCTATTTTGTTGTAAATTGTAAATCGCTATGGCAATGTTCCTAATTTCTCATAATGAATCTCATAATTGATTTTCATTCCAAACAATTCATTAACGTTACTTTCTGTCTGTCTGTAGGTCTTGACTGTTGGTCTGTCTGTGGATCTTTCTTTGGGTCTGTCTGTCTGTGGGCCTGTCTGTGGGTGTGTGGGTCTGTTTTTAGTTCTGTCTACTAGTCTATGTGTGGGTCTGTCTGTGAGGATGTCAGTCTGTGGCACTTTGGATCTGTATGTCTGTCTCTGAGTCTGTCTGTGGGTCTAACTGTGTAAGGGTCTGTCTGTCTGTGGGTCTGTAAATGATTCAGAAGTCTCTCCTCTAATGAAGATTACCGTAAAACGCAGACTATTGAGCGCTCCCGAGTATAAGCCGCACCAGCCATATTTACAAAGAAAAACAACTTTGTTCATATTCACCTTATTCTGCCCCACCCTTATTGCTGTTTTTTGATACGCACTTTTGTTGTAAACGCACTATCGTTTGATTTGTGTAAAATGTTTAATGAACACTAGCAACAACAAGTCAACAACGCACAGATTTCCTGGGCCGTCTGAAAATGTCTTTTTAGTCCGTGTAGAACTTATTTTCTGTTGAGCTAATCTGCTCCATGTAAACTAATACAACAGAAACAAGACGGCGGCGCGTACGGCAACTTCCAGAATAAGGTGAATATAAGCCGCACCTGACTATAAGCAAGCGAAAGAGCGCGGTGTGCAGCCAGTGCTGTGTGGTTTTCCTCCTCATCCTCGAATAAAGTGATCAAAATATGTGACATAAAAGACGCCTAGGCGCGCGGCTGCCGCACGGAACGAGGACAGAGAGAAAGAGAGCAGTGGAGGAGAGAGAGAGCCACGGATGCCTTCCCAAAAAACTGAAGAAAAGAGCGAGGGACAGAGATCATGTGGGCCAGCGTCAGCGGACAACAGGCACGTCCCGTTGGTGCAGGTAGAACACTGAGCACTTGAAGCCCTGTCAGGCGCTTATTTTGCCAATAAAACTATGCAGGAACTCAGTTTAGGTAACTCCGGTTCTACACGTGCGCGGGCTCGGTTCTGGTTCCGACACTAGTGGCGCCCGGTGGAATCATGCAGCAAATGACAGTACCCCCGCGGGCTCGGGTCGAATCAAGCTCGGGTCGGTTCGGACAGTGCACGGGCTGGGGCCGGTCGATCTAAACTCTACCCTAGAGGCCGCTCCCGGAAAAATACATAAATTAGCCACATCGCTGTATAAGCCGCAGGGTTGAAATCATGAGAAAAAAGTAGTGGCTTATAGCCCGCATTTTATGGTAGATAGTTAAGTATGTGTTATAGAACATTTATCCATGTTTTGTTTTAAGCCTGAGCTTCAAGCCTTGTCCAGTGCAGCAATGTTTGTTTAGCTCTGCTTTTCTGGAGGATCTGTGTAAATGTTGAAGGAATGTTCTCTTTTTGTTATCATAGAGACGACTCATTGCTTGTTCAAAATGAGGTTAAAGGAAGAGCTGAGTCCCAGAAACGTTTAGTTGTTTTTAATCACAAAATAATAAAATCCTAACAGAGGAGTCTAATACAAAAAAACGGCTCTGGTCCTGTATTTGTCCCTGGCTCTAAGCTAAAGCAACTCCACCCAGGAGCTCTGATATGGAGTTGCCTGTTCCTCCAGAGCAAATCATGAATAATGCAATATATGGGTGGAGCTGTCCATGTTCTCGAGCACTGATTGGTTTATATTCCATTCTCTTTGTCTGTTTCTGGTCCTGCCTCGAAACTTATGAACAGACACAGATGTTCTTACAGCTAGAGTCTTGCTCTTCTCCCCAAGGCTGCCAGATAAGGAGTTGCTAGATAAGAAGTTGCTGGTTACTTGCTGGTTACTTGCTCAGACCTGATGCTGGAAGCAAAAACAGTTAGTGCGCAGGCGCAGAGCGCTCAGGCGAGACACATAAAAAGCATTTTATGCACAAGCACAAGCATTTCCAGTATAAAATGTTCACACATTATATTTTGATAATAGTAATAAAAAATGTAACCCTTCAATGTTAAGATTCCTGTTTTTTCCTGCGTTCTCCCCCTGCCATCTGTGTCTGAAGCTGGGCTCCTCCCACTACTCACCTGCAACCCATCTTCAAACAAGCAAACACCCTCTGCAGTACAAAGACTCCGCTCATTCATCCACACCCTGCCAGATCGTTCAGTCCACATTTGTGGTGAACACCCAGTTGTTTTCTTTTTTGGTAACTCTAGTGATTTTTCCAATGGATATTGCTCATCTAGGACTCTGTTTTTTTTTTCCAGTACTCACCTGTGCTCCTTGGTCCAGTATACTCCACTCCGTCACTCCATTATCAAGCCAGTCCTGTTTTTTTAATAAATCTTATCGTATTTTTTGAACTATCCTAGTCTGTATTATTTTGATCCAACAGTCGTTACAACAGTAAAACACCAGCCTGAAACCGTGTCATGTGGATTGTTTTGGATCTTTTGTCTTTGACCATCACCTGTCACTCCAGTGTCGCCTGGTGCAGGGCTGTAGTCTGACAGTCATATGGGTTTAAATATTTGCAGTATCACATAGATAATGGGAGGAGGAAACGCATTTAGAACTCTTAATTTACATAAAAGTTTATGCTCGCTTCCGGTGGATTTTATTTTACAAAGGTGGAAATCTATTTTGTTGCGTGAACTCATGAAGCGAATATTTAAACCCGTATAAACTGTTGGATTACAGACCTTTGATCAACCTTGATCAACCTAAATCTCAAATTTTTGGTTATAAATAACAGATAAAGGAAAAAGAAGAAATAATAAAAAACACAGATTTCATTCACGGGGACGTGATATCACTTCTTGTTGGGAACATACAAGAACCTGAGAAGTTTAACTCTACCTCTTTGATTGTGAATTTGACGCTGCATTTGTGACCAGAATGAGTGGATGTCATCATCAGAAAAGACGTTCATCAGACCTCTTACATAACCCTCCCCAAGTGTGATAGATCAGAATGATACTGTTCCACAGCGATGCAATTCATAATATAATTTCATATTATTAGAGAAAAAAAGCACAAAAACTGTTAATAGGTTTGCAAGAAATATTGATTCATGTTAATTTTCAGATTCATAAAAATAGTACAAATACAGAATAAATAGATCATATTGTTTTATTTCATGTTTCCTAGAAATGCTGTTATTTCATTCTTCAATTCTCCTATAATAGGTAATCAGCTAGTAAGCCTTAAATTATTTTCATTTGACTGGTAACTCCTTCCACCAACCACAAGGGAGGCACTTTTACACAAGCATGTGGGCAACTGGAGAGGAGGGTGCGGAAGGAAGACGGGGAACGGAACTAGGACGCAACATCACAAGGACCCAGAGCGTGACCCAGAAGCATAGCCTAGACCTCTCGAGTATTTGGGAAGAACACTACGATGCCAGAGACACACAGAGGCAGGGGAAACCCTGCCTGCGCTGTAAGGCCAAGGCCCCACGCATGCATTATTATTTAGCCAGAATGAAAAGTGAACGAGAGTGGCCCCACTGCACGCGTAGGACGCGCGTCAGGAGCAGCACGTCATACACGCGTAGATTTCAGAAAATAGAAACCATCCTATTTCTCTACACGAGGGTAGGCGCGTATTCCACTCAAAATACATAGACAGCATATAAAACATAATATTTTCTATATGTATGTCCAAGTGGAATAAATAAACATGAACACCTCATTTAATTCATTTAACAAGATAGTCACGTGACTATCCTCTCCGTCGAAAACTTTTCACGTTCACTTCTATTCTGCAACAATGGATGATGGGAAGCTCATCAAGCTGTGGAGCAGTTTTTGGAGCTGTATTCGCCTCAAGATAAAAATAGTGTGTATATTGTTTTAGCACACGTTGGAATGATGTGTTCTGTAGCAGTGACACATGACAGACAGACAGACAGACAGACAGGAACAGGACTGTTCACACACAGTAACAGGTGAAGTGGCTCCCAAAACCATGATCTCAGCCAGTGATGTGTGGTGAAGTGAGTCAGAGATGGTGAGACAAGGTGTAAGTCGCCTTATTTGCTGTAAATAATTATAATAATAAAAAGATAAACATTTCATAGTAAACAAAAAAACGTATTTCAACATTGTTTCTAATTACTAAACGCAAAAAAAAGATTGGAACCCAGCCTCAATCACATGACCTCGGTATTGAGAAGCAGGCACGCTACCAGCTGCGCCAATGTTATCATACCAATCATTTGTGGTAACAATTATATATTTACTGTTGAGAGTGACGGGACCAAAGTGGATTTCATGAAACTTTGAGCAGTGGTTAACAGGTCTGATAGGTAGAATATATATTCTTTTTAACATGAAATCCTTGGACTTGGTCCCTTGTCTAGAATCAAGCTCGAGCTGGTTGGCTGGACTTTTTTCGGCATTTAGGTATATATAAATATAATAATAGAAACAACCATTTCCTAATCTTATTTTTATATTTTGGACCATCAAAAGGTTACATTGTGTCTGTTAAGTCTGATGATGGCAATTTCATCTTGCGTTCACCGTGTTCCTACTTCAGCACCAGACAGCTCCTCTCAATCTGGCTTTGGCTTCCTGGGAGGCGCTGACTTTACAGAGTGCACTTCCCACAGTTTTTTCACAATTTAAAGAATATTGCTGGGTTTCAGATGACATCACAACACTCTCCAGGGCAATAATATTTTACACAACTAATGTGAATTTTTTTTTTCTGTAATGCAAAAACTGAAAGAGACTAGTCAAATTACAGATTTGTGAATTTGATTAGATATTTAATGGCAAAATGAACAGGTGAAATGTACTAGAAACAAACAAAATAAACCATACCTAACTAAATTAACAAAGTGAATGAACTTGAAATGTATTTGAATGATTAAAAGAAACAGCAAAAGAAAAAAAAATGAAAACAGCAACTAACAAAAAGTACTACAAAACAAATAAATTATACCTCTGATTTTAAAATTTCTGACTCATCCATGATTGCGTAGTCAATTATTCGCTGATCTTGTACTTTAGCCATAATCCAAAAATCTTTCCTATTCTTTTCGCGGAGGAAAATTTCGTCAGATGTGATTAGTACTTCATAGTCCCCGGATGTAATTGTGGTTGAAGTACCACTGATCTCAAGTTCCCTTTCCAAAACAGGCGTCTCCTGTTTAAAAAAAGGGTAAAATTGTTTAAACAGGAAATAACTAGTCCTGAACATGCAGTGTCTTTAAAGAAAAAGAAAGTTATAAAATAAATTTGCGTTATAAATGCTAAATTGAGTTTAAAAAGCACAGAAGCAAACATGACAAAAACCTTACCAAAATCTCAGTAAAGGCCGTGGAGGAAAGTTTGAATCCAAACTTTGTTACGGCTGGCTTGAGGTGTGTGATTTTGTAAAATCCGCCTTCTTTCAAATCGAAGTCTGCCTTCCAAAATGTGATATGAAGGTTCCTGGGTCCCTGTAATAAAATATACACATTTGACAATATAAAATATAATTTGTTTTGAATAATATACAGATGGTCATTAAATGTGCTCATGTTTTGATAAACAATTTGCAATCCTACTTCAGGAAATGTAGGAGGCTAATATTGTGCACAAGTAGTTTAAAGCAGTGACTGGAGGTCTCTCTCAGAATTTTATGATTGATCATTATATGAATTCTACAGTTTCCTGTAGTTTGGGAACCCCTCAGGAACCATATGCAGCCTGCGTTCTAAAAACTACTATATTCATGATAGAACCTGTGTGTTTAGAGCCTTCACAAATCCAAGTGTTCCATGTTCAGCTCCTTCCTATCCAGAATTCCCTCCTCACTGAAATGCCAAACTAGAACTGATTCAAGGAGCAAGTGAAGCTGGGCTGTAGGGACGTTCAGATCAGAGAGAGAACACACAGGTTTAACTGGATTTCATCGGCTCTAACTGGCAACGCAAATGAGAGTTTCATGTGAGGCCCATTCTGCTTTCTGACTGAATAGTTGGCTTGAGTACAAAAGCACCAACTTCTCCATCATGACTAGTATTTAAGAATAAAACAGTATTTTAATGCAATAATTGATTTGAACGTGAAAAAAAAATTCTTACACTCAGTATCTTGTCAAAACGTAGAATTTTAGCATATGTGGTGTTGTGTACATGTAATGGAATCACTTTTTTATTTTTTATTTCAAATCTGTCAGACTAAAAGCTGTTCCTGTTTTTAAATAAATACTTACATGCTTAATGGTGACCTGTCGCAATGGACCATCACCGTTGGGGTTTACTTTGGCTCCTTGGATCTGAAAAGAGACAATGAAATTAAATATGAACTGAATTAAAGTTAGGATGTAGGGGGCAATTGTGGCTTGTTAACAATTGAAAGAAATACTATTTTAATAATTATAAATGTGATCTGGACTCTAAACTCCACAACATATGCCAAAAAAGATTGCAAGTTTTTTCAATTGTCAAATTTCTCAATATAATCGTGAGTGTGACTATGAATAAAAAAGGTTTCAAAGGGGAAAAAAAAGCCCAAGTAGTACGTGAACTGATGAGAAATAATAATAATTTGATCACCACATCACATACTCAGATAAAAGTGTATATAAACTGAATTAATGAAACCAAGTCATCATTTTAGAAAATTTAATTTCTTTGGGCAAAATTTAACTTCTGTTTATGATTTTGTGTGAAAGTGTGTCAAAGCCATTGAAGAAAACTAATCTGTGTAAGACTGAAAAATCCACTTTAGCGCGTCACGTGTGTACCTGTTTAACACAGCCGACCACAGTGAGCAGGCCCTCTGTCAGCTCCTCTTCGAAACCCAGCATGGTCTCCTCTGGGTGAATTGCTGTGTCGAGGAGCTCCGGTGTGATAGGGAAGCCCCCAGAGCCATAGATTTTGGTCTTTTTCGAAATATTGATCTTTTGGGGGGGATAGTGAATAATTTCTAATTGAATAAAATTTTCCGGCCTGGAGTGCTGTGGCGACCTCCTCATACAGTGTCATTGTCACCACTGATTGTCCATCTGTTACACTAATATATTTGTTTATTTTTATGTCTTCTGCAAATAATTTTTCCCCTGCATAGATCCATTTCCCCACTTATTTTCTGGGCCTTTCTGCCACCACATATATTTTAAGGGTTGGGAGGGTAAATGGGTGGGCCCTTGCTGCCTCCATGGCTGCTTGCAGACTCATTCTGTAATGTAAAAATAAAAACAGATTTATTATCATTGTTATTAATTTATTTATAATAATAATTGATATTATTATTATTTTTGTTATTATTCTTAACTGTAAAATATTCCAAGTTTATGTATGTATTTATCTAGTATTTAATGTGACATGTTGTAGTTTGCACCCTTAATCTTTTGTGAATTGACGTTATATGCCATGAACAGCACCCACGGTTGGGGTGCCTGCTACCGTTGCCATTTCTTAAATTCAGTGGTAAAAGCCAACACATTCATTACTAATGATGATTTATTCAAATCTAAAATAAAACAACAAGATTAATCAAATAGAATAGAATTGAGGTATTACTTTGCAACTTCTGTTATGTTGAGTTGAGTTATGTTAAGTTTCAGATAACCATTAAACTCAACAGAAGACGAAGTTTCAGATAAGATCGTAATGATAACGTAGAGTACGTAGAGTCACACTAATACTTACTTTTTGGAGATGATTGGAGATCGTTTCTCGGAGGTCAGGGAGATGGATGGAGGACCAAGACCCAAGTAAGTTGCCATGGCAACAGGCGGTGGGCCACGAGCGTCTATCTGCTTTGTGCGTCTTAGACTTTGATAGAGAACCAATCAGAGAGCAGCAGCGCTCAGCTGATCAATCACAACACAAACCACTTCTTATTAAAATATGAGATTTTCACGACAGAGTAATACAAGTGTGCTACAACTACAGTCTTTTTTTTTCGTCACAGCTGAGTTGCCACATGTTCATCAAGTTTAGAAAATAATTGTATCCGCATGGCCCCAAGTTGTTATATAACAGTTTCAGATTTAAGCTATCTTCAAGATGATTACAATACAAAATATATTCGATTTGTCCAGACCAGATTCAACCACCCAGATATATACCACGCTCAGCATCTGTGGTTGCTCTGTCATGGTTGCAGAAAACTTAAAGAACAGGAGGGTGGGACTTTTGCCAGTCCTGATGCGCTATTGGCTGAGAGCGCAGGACGTGTTAACTGTTTGGGTGCGAGAGTGCTGTCGGTGCAGATGATGGTGCAGTTCTACACGGCCATCGAGTCCATCCTCACCTCCTCCATCACTGTGTGGTACAGGGGCCACAGCCAGGGACAAACAGACTACAGCGCATTGTGCGCTCTGCTGAGAAGGTGATCGGCTGCAGCCTTCCATCTGTCCAGGACCTGTACGTCTCCAGGACTCGGGGACGAGCAGGTCGGATCACAGCTGACCCTTCTCACCTGGACACGGACTATTTGAGCCCCTCCCCTCGGGCAGGAGGCTACGGAGTCTGCAGTGATGCGGGCACTGTATCGGACCGTTGTGGTGAAGAGAGAGCTGAGTCGAAAGACAAAGCTCTCGATTTACCGGTCAATCTACGTTCCTACCCTCACCTATGGTCATGAGCTCTGGGTAATGACCGAAAGGACGAAATCGCGGATACAAGCGGTCGAAATGAGCTTCCTCCGCCGGGTGGCTAGGCGCTCCCTTAGAGATAGGGTGAGGAGCTCAGTCACACGGTAGGAGCTCGGAGTAGAGCCGCTGCTCCTCCATGTTGAGAGGAGCCAGCTGAGGTGGCTCGGGCATCTGCTCCGGATGCCTCCAGCCCCAAACTGGAATTATGTCCTAATCTATGCAGGTGTATCTAATCTGTTCCAAAATAATATTCACCTAATTCCGGAAGTTGCCGTACGCGCTGCTGTCTTCTTTCCGTTGTATTAGTTTACACGGGGCAGACGAGCTCAACAGAAAATAAGTTCTAGGAAATCGGTGCATTGTTGATTTGTTGTTTTTCATTTAACATTTTATACAAATCAACCTACTTTATGTAACATTTTGGCGGCAAGACTTTTCCCTCTGTCGTCATTAGCTTTAACAGAATTCTCGTCAAACGGAAGTGCGTTTACAGCAAAAGTTCCTATCTGTGGCAAAAAACTGCAAAAATGGGCGGGGCAGAATAAGGTGAATAACAACATTACTTTTTCTGTCAGTGATTTCTTCTTGGGAGAATGTTCACCCTTTGTAAAGGCCACTGAGGACTCTTCCTGTGATCAACATAATGAAAAGACTTTTGATTAATTACTTGCCTTATTCTGTGAATATCACTGTCAACATTTGATGGTTTTGATGGAATAGGCGTAACATATCTCCCTCTTTTTTTTACAGGCCGGTCTTTCCACCGTTCAACGTCAACGTTGCATCTCTATAGAAATACATTCTGACAATTATGGGCCTACTCTAAACATAGAGCTCAAGAAGCCAATAGGCTTTGTACATACATTGGCTTGTTGTTGTTTAAAAGGTGTAAATTCCTGTTTAATTAATAAAGACAAAGGGGTTAGAAAATGTAGAAAACGTGTGTTAACTTATAAATCAACAGCAGACCAAGAAGTCAAATAGTGGCATAAATATACAATAATTCAACAATATACAAACAGCTTTCTATGGTTTCATTGAAGGGAGTCGGCAAATTCCCGAAGCTGTGCAGTGTGACTTTGTTGATATTGTAGTACCCGATCATCCAGTCTCGTGAATTTTCTGGACTGAAGACGGATGTGTTTTAAATCCCACTGGCTCTTTTCCATGAGACCTTGTGTTTTATTGTTGGTTGATATGTTCTAAAATATATACATAAAGGTTATAGGAATTGTACAGCATTTTGCCAAAACATTAAGAGGCAACTGTCTTACTTGTCTGGCGCTTTTGGGTAATTTTGCATACTTTTTTGACAACTCCGCATATACAGAACCAGATCTGTGTCTTCCAAGGTCACCTATAAATATATTGATCTATGAATTGTCCAAGTGCACAAAATGTCAATGTTCACAATATACTAACCAAGCATGAGCAGCCTCCATAGTGCTACATAGGGCATGAGGTTTTTTAGTAGCTGATCAATGAAACCTTTGCATTGATATTCGTTCTGTTCACCCTCCCCCACTATGCATTTGGCATGGTGCCTCAATTTGGAAAAATGCTTGTAAAAACAGTTTGTGCTTTGTATATCCTAAAATTAAACAAGGAAGATTATTAATTAATTTGAATGTGCATTTGATATATACTACTGCCAGAAATGTGGGGTCAGGGAATGCCTCTCCCACCAGTAGCCTAGATAGGAAAATCACACATCTCCTTTGAGAGGCAAGAGCTATAATTGCAATGCTCCCAAAAAAACTTTGTTTTGTGTGTAGTAAACTGGATATGGGCAGAAAAGAGGAAGAAAGTATGAAGTATGTCAATCATTAATATAGCCTATTGTACAGACAATTAAAATTTGCACAGCCTGCGGATGTTGTAGTGTTACAACTTGTCTTGTCGTTGAATTGAAATGGGTAAGACTAAAAGACAGCCTCACGCTCTCCAGGCTTGGAACACATCATCCTAGTGGCTAATTTGGTTACATGCGCGCTTTCAATAATCATAAGAGAGTTAGAATCTGGCATAACTGAGAAATCTTCAAGGGGCTGGCTTGACTGGCGTCAAGATGCGGTCGTGGTTCTTCTGCTGCAGACATCTGGAGATTTGCTTCATTGTTCTACTGACAATAAAGATTAGCATCTACTACAGCTCTGTGTCTGTTTGTGCCACCTTCACCTTTACTGTCTGCAGTTCACAGAATACAACACTAAACTAAAACATCATGAGATCTGGTTTGAAAACGAGGTGCAGGTGAGGAATTGAAAATTATTCTTTGGAGTGCAGAAATGCTCTATCAACCAAACATCACAGAACATACAACGAATGAGCACCTTTTCTATCAATTCTGTTAAGTAAAAGTAAAGTTCAGAGGTTTTGATCTAGGGGTAATGATAATTATAATAATTGTCAATATATACACTTAATAAAAACATGATTTATCCTTGAGTTTGAGATTTAAAATTTAAATGTTTTGTTTTTTCCTAAAAAGGACTGTTCAAGATGCAGACTTCCATGCATTGTTTGTGTTTTACAGCCTTACAGTAAATTGATACTTCCTGTCTCCGTAATCATTGCAAAATCAAGGCAATATCAGGTTTCTGTCTTTTTTTAAAACTACTTCAGTAAATTTTTACATACCTTTATTAGTACTTCACTTCAAACGTTAGTTTTACTCACCAAAAGTATCCTCCTCTTCTTGGGTGCAGGAAATTAGAAAGACAAGCTGCAAAACTTGTGTAAAACCTTTCCCGTGCAGCACAAATATCCAAGGCAAACTCTCCAGGGTGGAGATAGCTGTGATTAGCCCGCAGCAGTAGCCACATTAGCATGTAGCCACAATGTGTTGCGCGGCCCAGAAATACCGCCTTATTCATTAGATATGCAAAACTTCAAAAAATCATAGCTGCTAAACCAGTAATTACACGATAGATAAGAGTTAGCTTATTATTTACCAAACGGCAATGTCCGTCGTTGAGGTATAGCGTGCACGTCAAACTTCAGGTCAGATCAAGGACGTAGGACTCAGCACAACGCACCGTCATCTATCTATATACCAAGGCTGTGTCCCACCAAAGTGGGGTAGCCTAGACAGGGCACACATTCTCGTTCCTTTCCCTCCTTTCCCCAAACCCTCCTTCCGTGACTTCTCTCCCCCGTTTGTACCAGCGTCCTTTCCTCATCACCATCACCACTCTCTTCTTATTCATGATTTTTTTTGTTTTTTGTTTACAACCTCTGCTAAGAAGGCCAAGTCCACACTGGCATCCACCCGCCCCCCATCCATGCACTGGACAAAACGAGGAGGCAGCCAGCGTACCCGAGGACCCGCCCCAGGCAACACAAAGGAACGAACCGGCCAGACCCAGAGTGCAAACCGGACCACTACTAGCACCCAGGAATCCTCCAGAGGACCACACAGGGACAGCCGCCGCACCCAGAGAGGGACAACAAGCACCCAAACACACCTCCCGTCCATTACCATCACCGCTGTCGCCCCACTTTAAATCCAACACAAATTGCACAGATGATTTAAACAAACTCCCATTTAATTGCTTTATTTCTCCCCCTCTCCAAACATTTTTTCATATCCTGTGTTGCCCTATATTGTGTATAATGTGTATGCTATATATATTTTGTCTAAATGCATTAAAAGAAGGAGGACATTGTCCTGCAAGCCTAAGTGTAGGTATTCAGCTTGCCCTAACTAAGAAATGATGCATTAAAACAATCTAAAACATTGGGAGAGGGTCCAGGTTCAGATTATTTACAATCATCCCACAACAACAACAATAACAGTAATAACTAAAGGTGCACCTAGATAACGTTGCTCCCATCCACCATACAAACCCCCGAAGAACCCCGGATCCAGATGGCCATCCGGACCACATCCCTAAGCACCAGCCAGCCACTCCCTCGGCACACCAAAACCAGACCTGGTGATACCACCCAAGCCCGCCAGCAATCCCCCAAACAACCCAGCACTCAGATGGACACACAGACCAACGCCAGTACCAACCCAACGTCCCAGGAGAGGCAACACCAAATAATATTATTACTAAAGTTTAGCTTTGATGATGTTGGGGAAGGGGCACCTTGGTTTAAGGTTTAAAGACTGATCTAAACCACATCACGCTTCACCAGGGTCAGCTGCACAGCCCAGTGTGGGCACTTCCACAGCAGGGCCTCAGCCAAAGCTGGTTTCCCCCTGCCGCTTCACACCAAGACCAGTCCTCTACCACACCCATCCATTCATTCATACACAAACTCTCTCCATCCATCCCTGTCCTGAGCAGCCTCTCTCCCTTGCACCACAGTCATCCCTCTTGCCTTCAACGCCATCCCATTCCCTGTCCATCCCATTCGCGGTCTTCCTCTCATTCTCACTCCACTCACATCAGATTCATATACCTTTTTCACCAATTGCTCCCTTTCCATCTTCTCAACATGTCCAAACCATCCCAATGCCTTTTACTCTGCTCTATCAGCCAACTCTCGCAACACACCAGTTCTCTCTCGGATTTCTTCATTTCTCACATGATCCATGCACGTCACACCACATATACTCCTCAGACATCTCATCTGAACTACATTCAACTTCCTCTTCTCCGCAACTTTCAAACTCCACGTTTCAGCCCCATACAATGCAGCAGGCACCACCACCCCCTCATACAATCTCCTTTTTGCATCCATTCCCAGTGACCTACATTCAAACACGTTCTTCATTCCCCCCCATATCTTTCGTACTTCATTCCTTCTAAACTCTACCTCATCCCCTATTCCACCATCCACACCAACATGCGACCCCAAATACTGAAAACACTCTCTCTCTTCCAACAACTCCCCATTTAATGCCACATTCAACCTACGTTCATCCTTTGACCTTGTGCACCTCATAACCTTACTCTTATTCACATTCACTCTCAACTTCCTTCTGTCACACACCCTTCCAAACTCCTTAACCAAATGTGCCAAGCTCACCTCTGAATTAACCACTAGTGCAGTATCATCTGCAAACAACAACTGATTCATACTCCATTCGCTGCCATCAACATTCACCATGCTCACACCCTTACCTGACACTCTTGCATTCACCTCTTTTACCACACCATCCATATACAAATTAAACAACCACGGAGACATCACACATCCCTGACCCAAACCAACCCTTACAGGAAACCACTCACTCATGCTATTTCCCACTCTCACACACGCTGTACTGTTTCTATAAAAACTCTTCACACCTTCCAACAATCTACCATCGATACCATACAAACTCAACACAACCCACAACGCCTCTCTATCAATCCTATCATACGCCTTCTCTAAATTCATAAATGCCCAAAACACCTCCCTCCCCTTAGCCAAATACTTTTCACACACCTGTCTCACAGCAAATACCTGGTCCACACATCCTCTACCTCTCCTAAAACCACACTGCTCTTCACCAATCATACACTCAGTCCCCTCTACTACCCTATTAATCAACACCCTCCCATACACCTTGCCTACAACACTCAACAGACTAATACCCCTATAACTACTACATTCATACTTATCACCCTTACCCTTGTATAGTGGAACCACACATGCACTCGTCCAGTCAAGCGGCACCTGCCCACTTATAAAACACACATTCAACAATCTCACACACCACTCGGTCACACTCGCTCCACCACACTTCAAGCATTCCACAGTACACCCATCCACACCTGCAGCCTTTTCTGCTTTCACCTTTCCCACAGCTTGCTAAACTTCCTCTCTCGTAATCAATTCAACTCTCCCAGTACATTCAGTGTGCTTTCCCTTCCATCTGTCACAATCACAGCATCCCGATCTTCCTCCACATTCAACAGCCTCTTAAAATACTCCGCCCACCTCTTTCTTACTGCATTCCCCTCATTCAGCATCCTTCCATCCTGTTTTCACTTTCTCCTCCCTCCCAGACACTCCCTTTCGCACTCTTTTCACCTCCTTCCAAAACATTTTGTTGTTCTCCCGAAAACTGGCAGTCAACTGTCTGCCCCACCTTTTGTCCGCAGCCACTTTTGCCTCACGCACAGCTCTCTTTGCATCACTTCTCTTCTCCTTATAACACTCATTTGACTCCCTGTCCTTTCTCTGCAGCCATACTTCATACGCACGTCTCTTCTCAGTTACAGCCAACCTTACGTCCTCGTACCACCATTCACTTCCCTTTCTTACACCACCCCAACACGTCTCACACCACACACTTCCTCTGCACACCCAACCTCTGCACTCTTGAACTGTTGCCATTCTTCCTCCACACCAACAACCATTTGATCCTTCACCTCATTCCACCTGCCACCTATTTTCTCCTGATACTCACACACTTTCTCTCTGTTCTTCAAAACACTCACTCTCAAAACTTCTCTCACATCCCCACTCTTTCTCGATCTCACCCATGGCATACCCACACGCAACCTTCCTTCCATCAAATAATGATCAGATATACCTCCACTCTCTCCCCTCCTCACACTTACATCCAACAATCTACTACATGCAACCTTTGAAACCACTACATAATCCATCAATGCTTTATCAATCACTCTTCCACAATCCTGCCTCACCCACGTATATGTATGAATCTCTTTCTTTCTGAACCATGTATTCCCAATCACCATCTCTCTTTCAGTGCACGTTCCTATCAGTCTCTCACCACTATCATTCTTTCCAGGTACACCATGCACGCCAACAACACCCTCAATTTTCTCATCACCCACTCTAGCATTCAGATCTCCCATCAGCACTACATTCACATTTGCTCAAAATCCTTGCAGGCACTCATCCAAGTCATTCCAGAAAGACACTCTGTCCTCTTCATTCTTCTCACTGCCAGGACCATACGCACTCACGAACACCCACAACTCAGTCTTGGTGAAATCTCCTTCCATTCAACCACACATCGTCTCAACTCACAACTCACCAACAAAGCCACACCTTCTCTTGCTCTCCCACTCTCTACACCAGACCTTCTCCCACTCACACTTCCAAACACACGCTCACCCTTCCCTTTCATCTTTGTCTCACTCAGTCTCACCCGATCGCCTGTTTTTGCGCCTGTGAATAGGCTCCATGTCACTGAGGTCGTTATCCTCAGATATTGTTTTGGCCTCTTTATAAATGTTTTTGACTGATTCCTCACACCTCATTCCTACAAGTGTTTCAAGAACTGCATCCTTGTAGAAGGTGGCTTGCACCAAGTCCACATTACTTATTTGAAGGTATTTGTGAAGCCCCTCTGTGGTGGAGAGTATGATTTTTAAACATCACAAGCATGTACAAGCTGGAAAAACTTGAAAGTTTTGAGTGGAGCCCAATTGCAGGAGCAGTACCTATCTTTTTCAAGCATTGTAAAACTCCTGGCAGATTTGCAATCACTGTTTTCACAGAGTGTAGCTGGCAAGCCCATCGTGCGCTTCTGGTTTCACATATCGCACACAGACAGCCAACTGCTCCTTGAAACCATCCCTAGCTTCATCAGCCATAATTGCGTACACACCTGCCTCTTTAATTTCTTGAACAATTTTTGATGTGATTGAGTTAGCACAGCATTCTATCAATTCATTTTGAGAGGAAGGAGATTAGTACTTTGAATGAGCAGGTGGCGTATAATTTTGGAGAAATGGATCGAATTGTTCATTCATGTTCAATTGTTCAATTGTTCAAAAGGTTCATCAATTCAATAAAATTTCCTAGATTATCACTTGTTTCTTGTTCGTTATGTGCACGAAAGGCAATCCCCTGCTTTCCCAAAAATGTTGTTACAGCAACAATACGTCGAACATACTCCCTCCTCTCTATAATTTGGTCAGTATTGGCTATGTTCAATTGATCAATTACAGCCCCTTTTAATTGACTTGTCTGGTAATTTTTCCACATTATGTAAGCATTTTTGTGCCCAGTAGTTTTCTCATGTTCCCTGAAACTGTCTAGAGCACGTTTCCAATTTTTAAACCCAGTACTGCTGCTCATGGTGTCTTTGTTTGTTCTGCATATTTGTTTGCCGAAAACTCTGCAGGTAAAGCAGAATGCAGCGTCTTTGCTTATGGAATACTCAAGCCTCTCAAACATTTCAAACCATTTGTTCTGAAATCTTTGTAAGCCAAAGTTTGTGAATGGGTATTCTTTCATTTTTGGTGTCTTTGGGCCTGTTTCCTTTTTTCCTAAATCCTCAACACCTGCCTCTTCCTCATCTGTGACACAACAAAAAAGACAACATATTATTACTAAGCATCTTTTTCTAAAAGCAACATATAAAGTCTAGTGCTATTAAAAAAAAAACAAACAAAAAAAAAAAAAAAACAGACATTGAGGATGGTACAGATACCTTGGAATACCACAGGCAAATGGCAACCTCAAAAAGGCAACAGCCAAATACCTCCAGTGAATAAGGCAAGTCCTAAGAAGCCAGCTCAATGGCAAGATCAAGTCCTGGGTGATAAACAGCTACGCCCTGCCAGTGATCAGATACCCTGCGGGCATAATAAGGTGGCCAAAGGAAGAGATACAGACCACAGATGTTAAGACATGAAAGCTCCTCACCATGTGTAGGTTCCGTCCCAAATCCAGCACCCTGAGACTGTACACTAGACGTAAGGAAGGAGGCCGTGGACCAGTGAACGTGAGAGCCACTATCCAGGATGAAACATCCAAGATCCACAAGTACATCAAGGATAAGGCCCACAGATGATGACATGTCTCAGGCAATGGGGAACAGAGGATGAGGTGCCGGAGGAGGGACCATCATGGAAGGACACGCCCCTGTAGGGGCCAGAACATAACAGAACTAAAGTGGCTGGTACCAAGAAATCGTACCAGTGTCTAGAGCGGGCTGAACTGAAGGACAGCACATAGGCTCGTCATGCAGCAGGAGCAGGCCCTGAGCACCAGAGCAATAGAGGCCCAGATCGACCACACCAGACAAAACCCAAGGTGTAGCTCCTGAGAGGGTCCAGACTAGAACTGCAGGGTGTAAGACGCTGACAGGGAAGGCGTACATGGAACGCCACGCCAAGTGGCTGGCACAGTGTACAGAAACATCTGTGCAGAGTATGGACTGGATACCCCAAGGCCAAAAACACCTCAAAAGGTGGTAGAGAATGACCGAGCAAAGATCCTGTGGGACGTCCAGATACAGATTGACAGAAGGTAACGTCAAACCAACCAGACATCGTGGTGGTGGATAAAGAGTGAAGGAAGGCCAATGTGGTTGACATGGCATCATCAAGTGATGGCAACATCAGGAGAAAGGAACATGAGAAACTAGAGAAATACCAAGGGCTCAGAGAAGAACTGGAGAAGGCCTGGAAGGTGAAGGCCACAGTGTAGCCCGTGGCACTGGGGCAGTGACCCCCAAACTGGAGGAGTGCCGAGTGAATGAGACCCCACCCACGGTGAGAAGGAAGTGTGTGTGTGTGTGTGTGTGTGTGTGTGTGTGTGTGTGTGTGTGTGTGTGTGTGCGTGCGTGCGTGCGTGCGTGCGTGTGTGTGTGTGTGTGTGTGTGCATGCGCGTGCGTGTGCGTGTCCGTGTGTGCACTTGACTCACCTCGTGGGGACCACATTTGACTCGTGGACTCCCGGACCCCACAAGTCCAACCATCTAAATCAGTAGAAAACAGCATTCTAATATGCCTAGTGCAGTTTTTTTTTTTTTCAAAATTAGAAAATGACCCCTGGAGGCCAATTTTCACGACAAAGTGTGTGTCGTGTGTATAACCTTGTGGTCAATGGGTAGTACTGCAGGGTCCCCATAAGGACTTTTTCTGAAGTGTGTATACAGGGGCCCCACAAGGATAGTTTTAAAACAATAATGTGTGTGTTTATATTATTATAATTAGGGGCCCCACAAGGATAGTTTAAAACAATAATGTGTGTGTTTATATTATTATAATTAGGGGCCCCACAAGGATAGTTTTAAAACAATAATGTGTGTATTCCTTTTACGTTACCATATCCACTAATGATATGAATGATAAGTGGAAAAATATATTTTAGGGCTTAATATTTATTGATGGAGGGGAATACAATACGATTTCAAGCTGTAGCGGTTGAGTAATTTATTATTATTATTATTTATTTATTTTTGATGGTACAAACATGGTAACTGGGGTTGTACTGTTTTTTTGTCAGTGCCTGTCAGAGGTGCTTCAAAATGTGTACAGTGATACTCAAGTCCAGGTCAAGTCCCAAGTCCTTTGACTTAAATTTCAAGTAATTAACCTTTTTTTTTTTTTGTATTTCGTAAAACCCAAGCTGAACTTCTTGATTACTTTGTCCTAAAAGCACCCTCAGGAGTGGCCCCTCAGTCCCCTCAGGAGGTAAAGCTGACTCCTTCCTGTGCACTGCCTCTGTGTGAGTCCAGTCCAGTTTGTGGTTCAGATGAGCACAAGGTACTTGTAGAAGTCTGCTGTCTCAATGGTCCTTCCCTGGATGTTCATTACTGCATTAGTCCTCTGTTCTCCACAAAGTCCTGTTAGTCCTCTGTACTCCAAAAAGTCCTGTTGGTCCTCTGTCCTCCACAAAGACCTGTTAGTCCTCTGTCCTCCACACAGTCCTGTTAGTCCTCTGTCCTCCACAAAGTCCTGCGTTAGTCCTCTGTCCTCCACAAAGTCCTCTTAGTCCTCCACAAAGTCCTCTTAGTCCTCCACAAAGTCCTGTTAGTCCTCTGTCCTCCACAAAGTCCTGTAAGTCCTCCGTCCTCCACAAAATCCTGCATTAGTCCTCTGTCCTCCAACAAGTTCTTTTAGTCCTCTGTGCTCCATAAAGTCCTGTTAGTCCTCTGTACTCCAAAAAGTCCTGTTAGTCCCACAAAGTCCTGCGTTAGTCCTCTGTCCTCCACAAAGTCCTCTTAGTCCTTCACAAAGTCCTGTTAGTCCTCTGTCCTACACAAAGACCTGTTAGTCCTCTGTGGTCCACAAAGTCCTGTTAGTCCTCTGTCCTCCATAACGACCTGTTAGTCCTCTGTCCTCCACAAAGTCCTGTTAGTCCTCTGTCCTCCACAAAGTCCTGTGTTAGTCCTCCGTCCTCCACACAGTCCTGTTAGTCCTCTGTCCTCCACAAAGACCTGTTAGTCCTCTGTCCTCCACACAGTCCTGTTAGTCCTCTGTCCTCCACAAAGTCCTGCGTTAGTCTTCTGTCCTCCACAAAGTCCTCTTAGTCCTCCACAAAGTCCTCTTAGTCCTCCACAAAGTCCTGTTAGTCCTCTGTCCTCCACAAAGTCCTGTTAGTCCTCTGTCCTCCACAAAGACCTGTTAGTCCTCTGTCCACCACAAAGTCCTGTTAGTCCTCTGTCCTCCACAAAGTCCTCTTAGTCCCCTGTCCTCCACAAAGACCTGTTAGTCCTCTGTCCTCCACAAAGTCCTGTTAGTCCTCTGTACTCCATAAAGTCCTGTTAGTCCTCTGTCCTCCACAAAGTCCTGTTAGTCCTCTGTTAATGCTAACCGTTGTTGCAGGCTTTTTCCAAGTGAGACAAAGAGCATCAAGTTTTCTCAAGTCAAATCCAAAGTCACCAAGACCAAATCCAGTCCCAAGTCATAGTCCAGTTTGAGCCATTAAAACAATTACTCAAAATTGTCCAAGTGACAACTAAGCCCACACTAAAGTGCACACACAGCCTGGTGCCAAAATAAACATTCTAACCTATTCATTCTAATAGAACAGCAACATTTGTTGCGCAAACAATTGCTGTTTAGGTCAACTCAGTTTTTTTTAAGTTCACATTGGCTCATGTCAGACCCGTGCCCGATGCACCATCTGCTGCCATATTGTGTCCTGTGACGTCTCCCAACAAAATATGCATTAACTGCCCCAAATATAAGACTTCAAATCTCTACTGCTCGGTAATTCTCAATCAGTGATTGAGAAGAATTTCTGAATGGAAGTCGAAACATCTTGATTTTCAAAACAGGGTCCAGGGGGTGACCTTTGAAATGTTTTCTACGATATTCTGGTAAAATTCAATTCACCTGTTTAATTTAATTTAATGCAACTGAAACACAGCTTGTAACGGTCAAAAGCTTTCTGTGCGTTTGGTAATAGTCCTGCACTAAATATACACCACCTATGTCCCTTCCCCTGCTCCAGGTGCTCACACAGACGTTAACACTAAGACTAGTAGTAGTCCCTTTGACTTTATAAAACATTTAATGTGTGTTTAATGTCGTAGCAAATGACAATGAGAATGCATTAAATAAACAGAAATGCATTTAAATAAAAAAGAAACACATTTCCTGACAAACAGGGGCCCCACATCACCTATGTGCCCCTCCCCCGCTCCAGCTGCTCACACAGATATGTTAGTACTAACAATTATTTTTTCCTTTTTTCCCTTTGACTTTATAAAACATTTAATGTGTGTTTAATGTCGTAGCATAATGACAACAAGAAACAATTAAATAAACAGCAATGCATTGAAATAAAAAATAAACACATTTCAACAAACAGGGTCCCCACACCACCTATGTGCCCCTCCCCCACCCCACCGCTACAGACAGAAGTTAACAAGCTCATTCTTAGAATTTTATTTGTATCTTTTCTCCTCTTAATGATCTGAAGTGATTACATTTCTTAGTGAATACTGAATGAGAAAGCACTAGGTTTACCTACATTCAAATAAAAAAGAAACACATTTCCTGACAATCGGGCCCCACACCACCTATGTGCCCATCCCCCACACGTGTGCTCACGGAGAGGATTTTACAGACCAACTCTTTGAATTGTATTTTTTGTTTTTCTTTTTTCACATATTAATTATCTGAAAACATTTACTTCCTAAGCTGATGGTGATGAGAAAGCATAAAATGTACAGAAATCCAAATAAAATCTATACACATTTTCCTGAATATTGGGGGCCTATGTGCCTACCTATGTGCCCCTCCCCCGCACCATGTGCTGAGCGTGAGGTCAGGGCCAGGTGCACGTGTGGCGTGGCAGGGCCAGAGGCTGTACTGAGCTGCACAACATGAAGATCATCCAGAAAAAGGCACAGAAACCAAGGTAAGTCAATCTATTACATTCAGTGCAATCTTTGTTTCGTGTTTTGATTGCATCATTTTCAATTGTAGCAATCTTTTATTTCATGGTTGTGCGCAGTGACACGCTAATTAGCTTAGCTTGTTGTTAGCCTGTTGTCACTTGTCACTTCTAGTACACGTGAAAGAAGAGAAACTGGATCAGAAGTGTCATAGATACGCCCCCCCAGACGTTTTAATTCGGCCCGCAAACCATATCTAATGATATTAACTGATTTCCGATCAATATATATCGTTTTATCACTAGAACTACGAGTCCAATGAGCCTTTGCAGCAGCGCCCCTCCCCCGCGCTGCCGCAGCTGCTGCGGCACTCGTCAGACTCACGCACCAAATTGTACAGGTTTGACTTCATCAGCGCGAAGGAAAGCAACGTAGGGCTTTAAGAAACACATGGAAATGTGGAGACTTTAAGTGAACATTAGAGCTGCGCTAAAAGTGGAGCTTATGTGGAGTTAACAACAAGAAACAAACTTGAGTGATGACAGCTCTGTGATGAAAACATCCAAACAAGAGCAAAACACAGAGGTAAAACACAGTCAGGTCTCACTGCAGAGTGTGATATAAAGTATTAAATGACAAAGTGAAGCTGCTGTGAGCTCTGTGTCCTCTCTAAAGAAGTTTGACACTGTGTTAATAATATCAGAATATGCACTAATTTGATTCACTTTTAGTTTCTCAAACACTTAATAAAATCGGTCGACTGCACATGGTCTTATTTTGGGGTTCAACCAGGACTTTTCACCATTTAAAACATTAACAATAGTTCATTTTAACAGCAACAGAAAGTCTGTGTCTAGTCTAGAGATCAAATGAGCGCAAAGATAGCCAGGGATAGAAGGCACTGTATAATTAAACTTTGGTTTGTGTGTATTAGGTGTATTAGAAAAAATGACTTCTATTTAGTCAAGCATTTTGTTTTGCAGAAGGGAGTCTTCAACCCTCAGGCTGAAGGTCCGCATGGAGCGCCTGAGGAGCCATCACAATAAATGCTTATCAAGGCATAATGATCTGGTTAAGCACATGGCACAGGTCATTTTCTCCAATACTTTATCTTTGATTTTATGTTGTAAATGCTTTATTTCAGTGTTCGTAACCTGTATAGAACACAGAAGCACAAAGTCTTCAAGTTCCATCATGCTGACACTTATTATTGTTCATAGAACACACAACATGCTCGAGAAACTCCACTCTGTGAGGCTGAGGCTGCAGTGGCCCCTGAGGCTGCTGCAGAGGCCCCTGAGGCTGCAGAGGCCCCTGAGGCTGCAGAGGCCCCTGAGGCTGCAGAGGCTGCAGAGGCTGCAGTCGATGCTGTCGATGTTCCGCCCTTAGACAGAACTGACAGTGTGTTTGTAAGTATACATCATTTGTCTCACAGGAGGAACTTTATTTATTATGAAGTGTCCTCCCACCTCCTTCGACACCCACCTTGTGTTGGCAAAATGCTCTGTGCACAGCCCTATGGTGCTGCTTCACTTTGACTCACTTGTCCATGATTCCCATTCTGCCTAAGTTCTTTCTCTGTGGGTTTTTTTTCCGGAGCCATACTAAATAAGCAATATTTGAATGTTATGCTGTGTACAAAGAGTCACAGGTGAAACATCAGAGATCATCTGTTAAAGTCTAAGTGACGATGAACACTGCTGTTTGAGGCAGGTGTTTTTGTCTCAATGCTAATGCTAACCTGAAATAAAACAAATAAAATAATTGTTAAAATACAATTAAAGGACAAGTTGATTGTTTTTATACTCAAAGACAAAACCCCTTTAAGGGTAAAACCAAGGCGGAAGTGGAATCACAGACAAGTGAGTCACATGACACCAGTGCCATAGTCCTGAGCACGGGGCCCATTGGAAACTTAGCAACTTCACTTGGAATTATGATTGCCCCCAGAGCTACTAAACTAAGACATATTTTACAGATTTTTGGAGGTTTATTAAGAAACATCTATTTTTATCGTTTGTATGCCACATTTTTCTATTCACTTAAGATCTGTCACTACACAAGTTCAGTACAGTAGTTTATTATGTATCCATGTTCAAATTCATGTTGGTTATTAGGTTAAAGGCAATTTATAAATCTGCCACAGAAATTAATGCTCCAAAGTGCCTTTTTTGTCTCTTTTGAGTTGTGATTTACATGACTAACCATGATTACTCTGTCTATTCATTTTATTAAATTATATTTTACTGCAAAAAATTATTTCATGTAGTCTTTCTTTAGAATTTTTATAGTTTTTTTTGTTTTTTTTGCAGCTTTCTCAAGAGCACCTGGATATGTACAAAGTGGTTCCTGATTCTGAAGATGAATCCTCCCTCAGCCTCACTGTGAGCAGCCCATCAGTCCACTCCTTACAGCGAGGATCCACAGACATGTCCTGTCAAGAGTCCGACGGTTTCTCCAATGAAGCAACCAACAGTAAAAAAGTTCAAATTAAAAAGTACAGAAAAAGGAAACTTCCCAATACAACCAAAGATTCTATGAACTGTGAGGACAGTGACAGTTGTGATGAGCCTGTAAATAAAAAGATGGACATTTCAGTCATGAAGTTGCAGAAAAAGAAAGACGGCGCACGAGTTTCTGTCTTTTCTGTTCCGCTACGTGTCATAAAATGTCACGACATGACTCGCAAACACAGTAAAGAAAGTGCCGTGGCTAAAGCATTGTCATTCCCCACTAAATACAAAGAACGTAAACTACATTTTGACATGTTAAGAAATAATGGTGATCGGGCTCACAATATGGAAGTGATGAAAGCTGGAAGTGGAACTTTGTGGAAGGGCACATCTCGTGCCCTTCAAACCCTCAAAGAGAAGAAATGGAATGCTCCTCAACTTCACAGAAGATGTCAGAGCGATGCATGCACACATTGATAGAAGCCGGAAAGTATGTCAACAGAAACTCAAGGATGTACCCAACAAGAACTGGTCAAAACTGGCCACACTGACACTTTGTGAAGTCATTATTTTCAACAGAAGAAGAGAGGTTAAGGTGTCAAAAATGCCACTGAGTGCATTTACCTCAAGAAAACAATCTGACCTTCATTCAGACTTGGCCCTTGGACTGTCTGAATTGGAGCAAAAGCTGTGTCAGCATTTCCATTGCATCGAAATAAGAGGAAAAACAAATAGGAAAGTTCCACTGCTTTTAACCCACGAAATGATCACATCAATGGAGATCTTGCTGGAGCATCGACAGTCTGTGTCGATTTCTGAAGAAAACCCATATTTCTTCTCAAGGCCTGAAGCAGGGACACACCTCAGAGGATCTGATGCCATCAGACTGATGGCAAAGGAATGTGGGGCAAAGCATCCTGAAACTTTGTCCTCAACAAAGTTAAGGAAACACATCGCCGCCCTGTCCACTGTTCTCAATCTGAAAGACAATGAGATGGACATCCTTGCAAACTTTCTTGGCCATGACATTCGTGTCCATAGACAATACTACAGACTACCAGAAGGCACTCTGGAATTGGCTAAAGTCAGCAAAGTCCTTCTTGCCTTAGAACAGGGCAGACTTTCAGACTTCAAGGGAAAGGGCCTCGATCAAATTCAAATTGATCCAAATGGTAATATTTCTTTTTTTAACATGTCTCTTGATTGTTTTATTGTCCAGGGGCCACCCGCTCCTACTGTATTATTTTTTGACCTTTTTCTTGCTATTATTTTTCATTAAACCTCAGGTTGTTAAGAGTTTAAGTCTTTTGTTTGAACTCGGCCCTGTTTGGTCGTAGGACCCCCAAAACCCCTCTAATGAACCAAGCCTCTGATGGAATATTGTCAGTGAGTTAAAGGTGATTGCCACACTGTCACGCAGCAACGTAATTTGGAAGAAAAACATTGACATGAAGGGGAATACAACAATATAACATATGTTTTTTTTCATAATTCTAAGTATAAAACAGCTACACTGTGACACCACAGTATGGTTTTACTGTTCCATATGTAAATGCAAAACCTTCCCAATGTTTTAGTTTCAAATTAAGTCCAAGATGAGCTCTGGATCTCAAACTGTTCACCTGCTGGAGCAGAATTAACACACAATTCTCATTCATTTGTCCATTGACTTCAAACTTTTGCACAGTTGATGTTAATATACTAAATATTGTAAGAGTGAAAGTCTTGTATCTCTTTTTTTTTTTAATGTCTGAGATTTGACAAATTTATAATGGGGGTGTGGTCAATATCAGATCCAGCAGAAAATTACAAGTTCCTTTAATCACAGACTTTAACTGTTTGTATCATGTAACATGTGGTGTGCCCCAGGGTTCGATTTTAGGTCCTGTACTTTTTAACTTGTACATGCTCCCTCTTGGTGATGTCATCAGGAGACATGGAGTCAACTTCCACAGTTCTGCTGATGATACGCAGCTCTACATCTCCATGTCTCCTGATGACACCAGGCCAATGGATGCTCTTTTTAAGTGCATTTTAGACATCAAATCCTGGATGGCAGAAAACTTTCTCCAGCTTAACCAGGACAAAACCAGGTTTTAGTCATCGGTCCTGAGGCTCAGAGAGAGAAACTTTTATCCAAACTGCAAGCACAGTCTTTTAATCCATCGGCTCAAGTGAAAAATCTGGGTGTTATTTTCGACTCTGAGTTCACTTTTATTCCACACATAAAGATCACCTCTTCATTCCAACAAGTCTTCCACTTGAATAGATCCTTCAAATAAAGACATATGGCAAATCAGAGCCCCTGCAGGTCTTGTCTAAATTACATTCATAAGCCTGATGAGACATGAAAACAAGACTTACCATGAGTTTTGAGATTCTAGATTTGTTCAATGTGTAACGGGGTTTGTGGGTACTGTTTAAAAATGGAGATGGTTAAAACTGGCAAGTAAAAATATAACTATGGAATTAAAACCCAATAAAACTGAGAGCAACTGAATATCAATAAAGAAAAGTGACAGATAAAAAGTATGCAATAAAATGTACAGTGATCCCTCGTTTATCGCGGGAGTTGCGCTCCAAAAATAACACGCGAAAAGTGAAATCCGTGAAGTAGTCACAGCTTTATTTTGTATTATTTTGCAATGCAATACTGAACTATGGAATGAAACCAAAAATCAAAACCTGTTTTAAAGCCCAAAATTTGTTTAAAACAATAATTTTAATATTCTTAGGAGTTATGCTAGATGATAAATTAACATGGAAATCTCATATATTTTATGTGAAAAATAAGGTATCAAAGAGCTTATTTATTTTAAACAAATCTAAATATATTTTACCTTGTCATATATTACGAATGTTATATTGTTCAATGATAATGCCTTATTTTAGTTATTGTATAGAAGTGTGGGGTAATACATATGCCAGTAACATCATGCCTTTATATCTATTGCAAAAAAGAGCTATTAGAATAATACATAAAGCCAAATTTAGAGATCATACAAATGCATTATTTGTTAAGTCAGGGTTACTGAAACTTAAAAATATAATTGAATTACGAACATTGTTATTTATGTTCAAAGTAAGAAACAGAGCTCTGCCTGAAGACATACAAAAATGATTTAGTTTTACTTCAAATGATGAAAATCATAGGAGAAGATTCAATTTTAAACATCAGTATGCACGAACTACATTAAAACAAATGTGCTTATCTGTTGCAGGTGTAAAATTGTGGAATGCTCAGGATATTAATTTGAAAGGTTGTCTGATTATGTCTCAGTTTAAACGGATGTATATATTGAAACAAATAAGATTATATCAACTTGAGTATTGACTGGATGGGTACGCTGAACTTTATACACTGGTGAACAAGGGTGATGATGAAAGAAAAGGATGTGGTAGATCATGAAGATTATTAAGATGTGAAAAAGGGGCAGATTAATATAAGAATTTAATTCTTCTATCTGCTCCTTTCCAATCATGGAAATATGTTACTGTATGTTACTGTATGTTAATCATGGTGTGAACAATGGCATTGACAATTATTTTCATGAAAGGAACAAATTGATTGATTGATTGATAATATAGTAATACAAGGTTGGAAACAGTCGTATTTCACAGTCCCAGCTGTGCCTCTTCGTCCTGACTCCCCTCCGCTGTAGCCTTTCTCCGAGAGAAGAACATTGTTATGGGTAGTTGTTGGCGCTCTTTCTTTTCTGAGCAAGAAGATTTTTATAAACGGATATGCCACCTTGGATTATATTTGAGAACTAGACAACAGTAAAGCCCCTGAGCCAATCAGGATTCAGAGCACAATGCAGTGTAAAAATATCCGCACTGTAAAAAAAAAATCCGTGAAGCAGCGAAGCCGTGAAATATGAAACGCGATATAGTGAGGGATCACTGTAAATAAAAATTGTTGTTGTTGTTGTTGTTCTTCTTCTTCATCAACCACAAGGTGCACCACTTGAGCCCGGGTAGCCAGTTTTAAAGCAGGCGCACCACTGGAACCCGGGTACCCACTCTTAAGCAACCCTCCCTGGGCTAGACGCCCTCGGGTGGCGCTCTCCCGGAGCCCGGCGACCCTGGTAATCCGACTGGGGGGGGGAGAAGGCACCTGGTACTCGGCTCCACACACATGGAAATATAAGATGAGCTGACGTTAACATCTGACGTGTGCGCAGGACGGAGGCATACGGTTGTGCACAGTTGCGCACGGGGAGAGGCGTGGAGTAAGTGAGTTGATTTTGTAAATCTAGAATTTGATGCAATGTATTGTGAGTGAAGGCCTGATTAGGCAGATAAATAGTGTAATGTTGTAATTGGATGTAATTATGAGGTGTGAATTTTAGCAGTACAACAATGGATCATAAGCACTGAATAAGTTGTTTGTTGTTGTTTTGACTCTAGACCTACCTCAGAACCTGAGCTTGACCAAGAACCTGGTCCTTCCTCCTGAAATAAGGCCACAGATTGAGACAAGAGAAAGAACAGACAGATGTGCCCATACCTTTATTTTGTATTATTTTGCAATGCAATACTGAACTATGGAATGAAACCAAAAATCAAAACCTGTTTTAAAGCCCAAAATTACAATAATTATATAAAATAAAATAAAAAAAACAATAATTTTAATATAGTAATACAAGGTTGTAAACATTGTCACTGGTGTATTTCACAGTCCCAGCTGTGCCTCTTCGTCCTGACTCCGCTCCGCTGTAGCCTCTGTTTCTACTGAAGGCGCAGGAGTCTTTCTTTAGTTGTTGGCGCTCTTTCTTTTTCTGAGCAAGAAGATTTTGAAACGCGATATAGCGAGGGATCACTGTATTACAAAAGAATGGTAAAAAAGGTTAGGCTAAAATCACTAGGTGGGTAAAAATAAAAATAAGTTAAAAAGGACGCTAAAACCAAGGACACAAAGTTGCGGTTGTGGGTTCGGTCCAAGTCCTTGGTCTCTGGCGGCCTGCACAGAGGAAGCGAGAAAAGCACTGCAGAGACACGGCAAAGGGACGCACGGCTGGAGAGCCTATGACCTACTTTCAAATGGACACTGCTACTATCCCAACACTCGCGAGGCAGAGGTTATACACTCTGCCGCCGCATGGTTTCCGCTTCACGGTGTCCTTCCCGGTCCGGGTCACGCTGCTGGTCCTTCGTCCTCCGTCGCACTGGTCTCCTGGCTGCCCCTGCCCACAGGAAACACAGCCAGCGCCCAGTACACCCCCACGAGTCCACGGCCAAAGGCCAACAATTGAACACCACTAAAAATATGTACTACATTTAGGCCTTGATGGTTTCTATTTTCTGAAATCTACGTGCGTATGACGTGCTGCTCCTGACGCGCGTCTTTCGAGTACAGTGGGGCCACTCTCGTTCACTTTTCATTCTGGCTAAATAAAACGGGTGAAAAACGTGTCCATTTTACGTGTGTGTAGGGTGTTTTACGCGTGCAGTGAGGCCTTGGCCTTACAGCGCAGGCAGGGTTTCCCCTGCCTCTGTGTGTCTCTGGCATTGTAGTGTTCTTCCCAATGACTCATGAGGTCTAGGCTGTGCTTCTGGGTCGCGTTCTGGTGCCTGCCTCCGTATGATGTTGCGTCCTGGTTCCGTTCCCCGTCTTCCTTCCGCACACTCTTCTCCAGTTGCCCGACCTGGTCTGACCTGTGCTGCTCCAGGGCCCCCTGCCACTGCAGTGGCTGCGGTTCCGGTGTCCCTTTCCGAGCCCTTCTCCTTCCTCTCTGTCGCCTGTGTTCCCCTTTTATCAGGCCTGCCGCCACACCACAGGTGCACTATTTGGGGGCTGAAAGTGTCACATGCTTGTGTAAAAGTGCTGAAAATATGAAAAAAAAAAACAATCACAAGGGTGATTTTTAGTGTTTCCTTTTGCAGGACTTTATTACAATGAGGAGAAACCCTGCGAAATCTCCCTTGTGGTTGGTGGAAGGCATTACCAGTCAAATGAGAAGGATTTAAGGCTTACTAGCTGATTACCTATTATAGGAGAATTGAAGAATGAAATAACAGCATTTCTAGGAAACATGAAATAAAAACATTTGACCTGTTTATACTGTATTTATATTGTTTTTAAGAATCTGAAAATTAACATGAATTAATATTTATTGCAAACCTATTAACTGTTTTTTAGCTTTTTTTCTCTAATAATATGAAATTATATAATGAATTGCGTCACTGTGAACAGTATAATGAGCATCATTCTAATCTATCACACTTGGGGAGGGTTATGAGGTCTGATGAACGTCTTTTCTGATGATGACATCCACTCATTCTGGTCACAAATGTAGCGTCAAATTCACAATCAAAGAGGTAGAGTTAAACTTCTCAGGTTCTTGTATGTTCCCGACAGGAAGTGACATCACTTCCCCGTGAATGAAATCTGTGTTTTTTATTATTTCTTCTTTTTCCTTTATCTGTTATTTGTAATCAAGAAATTTGAGATTTAGGTTGATCAAAGGTCTGTAATCCAACGGTTTATATGGGTTTAAACATTCGCTTCATGAGTTCACGCAACAAAATACGTTTGTAAAATAAGCGACCATAAACATTTATGCAAATTAAGAGTTCTAAATGCAATATTTGGCGTTTCCACCTTCCATTATTTATGTGATACTACAAAATAAGGGGATGGCTACTGCAAATATTTAAACCCATATGACTGTCAGACTACAGCCCTGCACCAGGCGACACTGGAGTGACACAGGTGATGGTCAAAGACAAAAGATCCAAAACAATCCACATGACACGGTTTCAGGCTGGTGTTTTACTGTTGTAACGACTGGTGGATCAAAATAATACAGACTAGGATAGTTCAAAAAATCCGATAAGATTTATTCAAAAAACAAGACTGGCTTGATAATGGAGTGACGGAGTGGAGTATACTGGACCAAGGAGCACAGGTGAGTACTGGAAAAAACAAACAGAGTCCTAGATGAGCAATATCCATTGGGAAAATCACTAGAGTTACCAAAAAAGAAAACAACTGGGTGGTCACCACAAATGTGGACTGAACGATCTGGCAGGGTGTGGATGAATGAGCGGAGTCTTTGTACTGCAGAGGGTGTTTGCTTGTTTGAAGATGGGTTGCAGATTTTTATTACTCGACTACTCATTTTATTCATTATACATTATTAGAAAATGATTTATATGGCAAAAACAAGAAGATATGAAGGGAGTTTGCAGAAGATTTTGGAGTCTTAACATATAATACACTGTGCCCTAGTACTTTTCTGTTTAAATAGTTGTTATCACATGAATTCCTCTAAAGTTGTGCTCTTTTGAGTGCAGTTTGGTTCAGATAGATGGAAATACTTTACAGTTTTGATATATTTTTGCCACACCCCCTTTTAGTGGACTAAACAGGGCTGGTCTTTAGTCAACCAAGAATTTCTACACCCGTCACTACACCTGTACAGCCTTGGGAGACGCCATATTAACTTAGCTGTGGCTGCAGAGGCCATTACACACATTTATATCCACAATGTTCTGTAATGCAGATGTGATAGAGTCGTGATGATCATGTTTAGCTGGCAGAAATGCTCAAAGCGAGTCTGCCCATGATTTAAGGACTTGAAATACCACACGATTCTCAGATTAGTGACATCAGTTATCAAAAAATGTCACACATCGAAGGAAGATTTATCAAACTAACGCGAATCAAGCTAAATGCTATGGGTACATAATACTTAAGGTATGTTTTTGATGACGTAACAATGGCTAAAAGCACAAAAAAATGTATTTTGCATAATATTTGTCCTTTAAAGTAGTCGTGTCATTTTGTAGATGTCCACAGAAGAAAATAGTTCTTTGGCTTTCACAAACTAGAGCTGCAAAGGGGTAGACAATTACCATTCCTGGAAACCTCCAAAGTGTTGAAGCTAATCTCTTGAAAAATTTCAAGTTGTAATGGTCAAATCTGTCCAAGGCAACTTTTTGATGATGTTACTCTCTTGGATTGTGAAAGCACAAATATTTAAATATATTTGCATAAATTCAGGTTGTTATGCCTCTGTATAGCACTCCTTGTTCAGATAGTGTTAATTTCCTATTTAATCCCATTGATTCCTATATATTCCTGTTAATTCTCATAAATTACAGATAATTTCTATTAAAAATGTTCCAACTTTGAACAGTCCTATAATGTTGCAACCCTATTACTAACCCTAATCCCTTTTAAGTATCCTACAAGTTCAATAACAAAGGAAAGTATACAATTTGGGGAAAATGTTTAATGTTTGTAATTTTTATGACAAGAATTGCTAGATTTGCAATTTATGTTTTCAATAAAAGGAATCCGTTCAAAGTTTGCATTAAAAATAGACCTATGAACTGACAAACAAACAAATGTAGCCCTGTTTCAGAGCATGTTTGCAGGATAAGACAGGAAATGTTGTTATTTGTGGAGTATATTATGGTACTTCAAAAAATGGCAGCCTTTGAGATTTAAGAACAAAGTGTTTAATTTACATCTGCACAAAGTGACAAAGTCTTTTCTGATTTCACTTGCAGGTCTCGATCAAGCACATCCTGAGGACAAAGGTGAACTTCATGACCCTGGGCAGTCTTGAAGAGTTGTTCCAAGTCCCTGAGGAGGTCTACCTTATGTACAAAGCGGCCGGTGGACTTGACAGACTGGGACAAAGCGCCGCCGTCTCTGTGATCGAATGGTTCCTGTTGGAGGGATCGATCATCATCGTGATGGAGAGGCCCAACCCGTCGACGGCCTCTTTACCTGCATCGTCGAGCATGACCATGTGCCTGAGGACACCGCCAGGGACATCATGAGACAGCGGGTCCGTGTGTTAATCGACCTTCACGACAAGAAGGTGTTTCATAAAGACTTGAAGCCTGAGAACATCTTGATTCAAGAGATAGACACCGGTATTCGAGTCCGAATCTGTGACTTCGGCTGTGGATGCGTCATGCCGTACCCTTCCTGCGCCGGCACCTTGAGCTACAGCCCACCGGAGCTGATCATGGACGGTAGCTACAGGGATGGTCCAACGACTGTGGCAGATCGGTGGAATCGTCTACGAACTGCTCAACGGAGATGGGAATGATTTTTCCACAGTTGAGTGGGTCACCGGAGAGCTGAACTTGAAGACCAGCGAGGCGTCTGAAGAGGGAAAGCATTTCGTTCAAATGTGTCTGGAACAGAATCCCTCAAATAGAACCACCCTTGAGGAGTTGGAGAAACACTCATGGTTTTGTTCCACGACTCCGGCAAACTGAGCTGCCAAAGACTCAGATAGACATTTATTGCTTGATTTATTGGTCTTTGTTGTACATGAACTGAGCGTCCACAAAAGACTCAGACAGACATTTATTGATTGATTCATTGGTTTTTGTTGGACATTTTGGAAAAGACCTTTCTTTCTTGGTGTTTGCTTGTGAACAGTTATTTATTGTAAATTAAATATGTCTGCAAAGACTAATTGCAAATATTTGTTTGGTGTCAATGAACTTTGTAAAACTCTGACTTCAGTTCTTCTGACCAAAACACAGATAACAAGGGTTATAGCATTAGTATTTAATGGGGCTGTACCTGATTTCTACAGTTTTGAAATGGGAAAAACAGAACTAGTTCATGTAGTTCCGTTTTTTGCATGTAAATAAAGTAAAATATGTTTTGCCCCTGCACAGATATATTGTAAAAGCATCTTTTCGTCTGAAAACGAGACAACAGTGCTTTCTCTGCAACTATTTATAGAGCGTTTTATTCAATGAGAAGCAGCTACACCGTCAGCATCATAATGTTTGCTTAGCTTTCACGTGACGCTTTGGGTTCAAAGACTTGTGAAAAGAGCTTACAAACTCATGTCGGTGAATCTGCTGGGACTGCATCAGGAAAGTGAGTGATACATGTGACTAATGTATTGATTTAAAAATGAACGAGTTCACGTTTCAAAACTGAACAGATACAGCCCCTTTAATCAAGAACCATGGTAAAAATAATGTATCTAATAACAGTCCACGCAAATAAGTGTGTGAATGCAGCAATATAAATATCAAATTGGGACTGGATTTGTTTTAAATATAGGCTATCAGGAACTGAAAATGGTCTCTACAAAAGAAGAAGAAGAAGAAGAATTTTTATTTATAGAGCGCTTTTCCACCTAATAGGCACCCAAAGCGCTTTACAAACCCAAAAGTGCTAATATTATGTTCTAAGTGTCACATAATGCCAACCAGAGTGCTGTGGCCTCACTTTCACCATCACAGTTGTGTTTGGGAACAATCATGGACCCCCCTCATGGACCTGGGCCCACTCACACAGCAGGTAAAACATTCTGTCACCAACCTTGGCGTCACTATTGACAATGATTTTAAACTTAACAAACACGTGAACTCGGTCGTCAAATCTGGCTTTTATCATTTGAGGCTTTTATCTAAAGTCAAACCTTTTTTATCTTTTAAATCCTTTGAACAATTCGTACACGCTTTTATCTCATCTCGTTTTGACGACTGTAATGCACTTTTTTACGGCATTAGCCACCATGCACTTTCCCGCTTACAGTTGGTCCAAAAGTCTGCAGCACCTTTTAACTGGAACCAGAAAACGAGAGCACATAACCCCGATTTTAGCGGCTTTGCACTGGCTTCCTGTTCATTTTAGAGTTGATTTTAAAATTTTGTTGTTTGTTTTTAAAGCTTTGAATGTACATCTCAGACTTCATCCAAATGTATCGCCCTGAGGTCCAAGGGCCAGCTCCAGCTCGTGGGGCCCAAAACGAGACTTAGATCCAGGGGGAACAGGGCTTTCTCTGGAGCGCTCTGCCTCCCCAGGTCCGAACGGCCCCCACTGTGGAGTGTTTTAAGTCTCGTCTTAAGACCCACTTTTATTCTCTGGCTTTTAACACTGCGTGAGTTGTGTGGTCCTCTGTGTTTTATCATTTTTTAAATGTATTTTTTCTAAATTTATTCTATTAATTTATTTGTATTTTATGGTTTTATGATTTTGCTTGGATTTGATTTTTATTGGTTTTACAAGCAGTAAGATCAAATTGAGTTATCGTAAACTTTTGTTATGCCGTTTTATGTTTGTGTATGTGCAGTACTTTGGAAACAGTTCTGTTTATAAAATGTGCTATACAAATAAAGTGGATATGGATCCTCTGCTCGGCTCAGTTTATCCATGAGCTGCTGGACCATGACGGCTTCAGGATCTGGTTTTCTTTTGAAAAATTGTCCTCTCGTGTCAAGTTCAAGTGAAGAATGAGCTGAAACTAGTTATACTGAAGAATTATAACTCTGAGGAGTGATGTCAGAGCCTGCAGCCACGGCAGTCACCGCGAGACCACGAGATCAAACCAGTGATCTCCTCCAATTAGGTTACAGCCTTATTTACAGCTAATATGAATATAGTTAATATGTTTAGCTAAATTTACACAAAAATACAATTAAAATGGAAACAAATGAGAAAAAAGAGCATAAAGTCACAGTTACAGTTGGACATTCAGTAAAATATAAATGTAAACTTGATACGCATAAGTTTGATTCTCAAGTGCCCTCTGTCAGCAAAAACAAACTCATAGACCCTCTATAGCCTCAAAAGTGGTGTTAGAGTGAGGGAAATCCAGCACCGTTGCATGCACCGTAGCATTTAACAATTCCTAACAAATTAAATCTGTTGAATGGGTAAAAGTCCTCAAATATTCAAATATTTAATAGACAAATACGTTTATGGACAAAGGTATTAATAAATGTGACCCATGTACGTTTTATGAGTTTGTAATTTAGTATATGGAATCAATCAATTTCAATCAATCAATACATTCTCTAGAGACCTAAATCTAACTTTTAACCTTGTTATAACAGTGTTTATTCATAACCTGTGACGAACTGCTGTAGTTTCTACAGTAATTTTTTATAATAACTAATTGGATCAAAAAATTATGTGGTTTACCTGTAATTTACAATGCATTATGGGAAAAAAAACACATAACAAGGTTTTATACAGGTGTATGTAGTTACAGGTTGCTATGCCTTACCTGTCATAAGTAGCTTATTACATTAAACCGTTTTTGTTCAATTGACAGAATTACATTTTCTATTGCTATAGAACCTAACACGACTGAGGGTAGTGTAGGTTAATTATTAAACTGGACATACGAAAAAAGATGGCGGACGCTGAGCAGGCAAGCAGGCTGGCAGGTCCTGCACGGTTGCCTCGAAAACTCTACAAAGCACACAGGAAAACGCCATCTTCATTTCTGCTGTTTTTGGTAATCTGTATTGCAACGCTCTGGCTACTTGTGTACCCTTCTTTTACACTATCGAAAAGACAAATAATCAGCCCTGCACTAAGGAGCAAATATGTCCTGCATGTGAGGCTCATTGATTGGGACAAACTCCCACATGGGAAACCAACAAAACCACCTAAACCACCGGGATACTACGCTGGACGCACAAGCCTCGCAATTATTCTACTGCTTGCGGGTGATGTGGAAATAAATCCTGGGCCTTTGCCCTGGGATTTCGTGACCTCGCTGTCACCTGAAATCGGCGCAAACACTCTACGCGCTGGCCCACAACAACAAGCCGGGTTTACGCGCCCGTCAGTTGGGATAACACGATGGCTCACCACTCAGCAAATCTCAACACTACAACTGTATTTGTGGCCTCTGTCGCCTTCTACCTCACTCCTTCAAACCGCGTGGCTACTGCAACAACAGTGGCTAACGCCAACTTTCTCTCAACGACTCCAGCCAATCCACCGGAGCCGCCAAATCCCTGGGCAGCTAGCACAACAGCAAACCAGCGGCTCCCACCTGCTGGGGCGCTCCATTGGGCGTTCCTCCGTGTCGGTGCCGGTGAGGTCCTCGGGGGAGGTAGCTGCGTGCTCCGGGCAGAGTTGGATGTGGTTGCCTGGGGCTGCCGGGAGTCTCCTCGGCGCTGCGAGCACCAACTTGGGCTCGCTGGATGCGAGTGTCGTTGTGCGCGCCGTGGCGCAAACGCCAGCCTCGGAGGTTCGAGTGGGTTCGGCGGCGACGGAGGCGCGCAAGGAGGGACCGGGGGGACTGATGGAGGTGAGGGCAGCAGTGGAAGCGGCTTCGCCAGGGAGCACACGGAGTGCGCGGCAGACTGACTCTGTGACTACACTCCGTAAGCCACTACAAACTATTACACCCACACGTAAACAAAGGAACCCCGCATTTAAAAAGCACCGTTCTACTAAGCTGTTTCAGACCCTAAACCAAGCGAGGATAATCTGGGATCCTCAATGTAAAAAGGGGGGACTGTTGGGTGGCCACCTGAATATACGTAGCTTAACTCCAAAGAGAGAACAATTGGAACACCTTCTTGCTAGCTCAAATATTGACTTTATGGGGCTTACAGAAACATGGCTCTCTTCCTCCTCTCCACAAGCAGTCGTAACATTACCAGGTTATAATGTCTATAGAAAGGATAGGCTTCAAGGCAGAGGGGGTGGTGTATTATTCTACGTTAAGGACTCCATAAAATGTTCACAAATCTCATGGCCTAATGAAATTTCAATTGAATGTGTCGGAATTAATATATCACTCTCTGTAGAAATGTCATTTACTGTAATATGCCTATATCTTCCACCCTCAGCCAAAGTAGTCTTTTATGAACAACTTAAGGCCCTTCTAAAGCATTGGGACTTTAACAAAGAAGTTATCCTACTGGGAGATCTGAATGTAAAGTGGGATAATAAAAATGAGAGGAAAAAGCTTAAAGAGATCACAGACCTTTTTGGTCTCACCCAAATCATCAATGATCCCACTAGAATAACAAAACACTCTAAAACTCGAATAGATCTGGTATTTTCAAATAAACCAGAAAGAATAACAAAAACACACAATTTCCTGACTGGCATGTCAGATCACAATGCAATTTTCATCTCAAGAAAACTGACCAAGAAACGACTTAATAAAAATAAATCTATTTCAAAACAATCATTTATACCAAAGAGTCAAGAACAAAATTTAACTGCAGCTTTGAGTAATCTTGATTGGTCAGATATTATTTCTTGTAATGAAACTAATAAATGCTGTGATCTCATGTATACCTCAATCAAAGATCTTCTGGTACAGTTCCACAAAAACTTAAACTACAAAAAACGACTATATTCCCTGCCTTGGATCAATAGTGAGTGCAAACAACTTATGATACACAGAGACAAACTACTTAAAAAATCTTTACAATCTGGCCTAACTACTGATAGGATCAGTTTTGTCTCTGCAAGAAATAAAGTTACACAGACTATACGGATGGCAAAAGCAACTTTCTTTATGACAATGATAGATAATGCTAAAGGAAACTGTAAACTCATTTGGGAAAATATTCATAAACTGATTGGTAAAACAAGCGAAGCTGTCAATAAAGAATTCCAGCTTCAATTTGACAATGAATTGGTATCTGAACCTGTTGTCCTTGCAACTAAACTGAATGAATATTTTCAAAACAGTATAACTGAGATTGCACAACTCTTTTCAAAATGTCCTATTCAAACTGCATGTAATTGTGAATCTCAAATGAATGACCTAGGGGCTCACAGCCCAAACCTATCCACCTCATGTTCAAAGCTCAATATTAGATTAATTACAGACAATGATGTATCAAATATAATTTCCACATTAAGAAACTCTAAGGCTATGGATGAATTTGGATTTGATACTAATCTGTTGAAGCGCCATAAATCTAGTTTTCTGTATCCATTAACTCATCTTATTAATCTATCAATTACTCAGGCGGTCGTTCCACTTAAATGGAAGGTGGCTAAAGTAACACCCATTTATAAATCTGGTGATAAACAGACCCTGCTAACTATCGACCCATCAGCATATTACCTATCTTCTCAAAGATAGCTGAAAAGTGGATAGCCAAATCCATTACTGAACATCTTAATAATGGTGGCCCGGCCTACACCGCATGCAATTTGGATTTCGGTCCCACCATTCAACTGAAACGGCTGTCTGTGTCTTTATTGACAAGGTTAAATCATACTTAGATAAAAACACATATGTTGCTGCTGTTTTTATTGACTTTAAACGTATGCTTGATACGGTGAATCATGTTAAGCTCCTCGCCAGACTCTGTGCCTTTAACTTTAGTAATCATACTGTTAAATGGATACAGTCCTATTTACAAGACCGACATCAATGCGTTCAAATACAGGATAGTAAGTCGCCCTATCTGCAGTGTTCAGTAGGGGTCCCCCAAGGTTCAATCTTAGGCCCCCTTCTATTTTCGCTTTATGTTAATGATCTGCCTAGTGTCTGCAAAAATGTTGACACGATTATGTATGCTGACGACACAGTCATTTTTACACATGCTAAAAGTGCTCATGAGGCAGCCTATCGTCTCTCTTTAGCTTTAGATGACCTACAGAAATGGCTGAATGATTCATGCCTTTGCCTTAATGTAAAAAAAAACTGTATCTATGTTCTTTACCAAAGCAACAACAACCCTGGTCCCAGCGAAAATATACCTGGGAGGACAAGAATTAACAAATGTTGATGAATTTAAATACCTTGGAGTGGTACTAGTTTCAAGACTGTCCTTTGGAAAACATGTCAGAAAAATTGTAAAAACTATCAATTTTAATATTCGAAATTTTAAACATATTCGGCCATCCTTAACTGATAAAGCAGCGGTCACATTTTTGCACTCAATGATACTGTCTCATATTGAGTACTGTATCACAAGCTGGTCTTATACAAGTCTTTCTGTTATTGGACCCATTGAAGCTTGTTATAAAAGCATTGAAAATCCTAGATAAGAAACCCTTTTCTTACCACCATTGCCAAATTCTTGATAAATATAATTTTTTTAATTTTGTAAACTTTAAACAATTTAAAGCGGCCTGTCTGATCTATAAGGTCCTACATGGTATGGCGCCTCCACCATTGAATGATTTTATCAAACCAAAATCTGTCAGCTCTGCTGGATCAAGAATAACTCGATCCACCGTCAGAGGCGACTGTGAGCTACCGTTCAGGCGAACTGCCTTCTCCCAAAATGTCTGGTCATACCACAGTGTAACATTCTGGAACACTATTCCACTCTCAGTGAGGGAAAGCACAAGTTTTCCTACTTTTAAGAAACATTTAAAATCATGGTTGAGAGAGAGACAAACATGTGATCATGTGTGAGCCCAAATATGTTAAAACTACTTATGCGCAACATACAGTTAACTATATCTTCACGTCAAAATGCAATAGGGATCGGTGCAATGCAAGAGTGTGTGCAATAGGGATCAGTGCAATATAAGGGTGTGTGCAATAGGGATTAGTGCAATGTAAGGATGTGTGCAATAGGGATCAGTGCAATATAAGGGTGTGTGCAATAGGACTCCGCAGTAGAAGGGCTTGTGCAATACAGATGTGTCTTAATTGTTGTCTGTGACTCTTCGACGTGTTCTGTTGAATGTTTGTGGTTGTATTAACATGACTAAACCTTGTTTTCCTGTCTCTGATTAACTGAAGTGCACTGTATGTTCTTATCTTTCTGTTAACCTGCCAGGGGGTCTGCAGATGGAAATTAGCCTTGGGCTATAATCTGTCATATTTACGTTTGTGTAAATGTTCATTAATATGCATTGTTCCCCCTTTTCCTTAAATAAATGAATGAATGAATGAATGAATGAATAAATAAAATTATTTCAAAGCCAGCTTACTGGAGTATTTTTTACAGCGGTAGCAGATGTTTTAGTCTGGTGCTCTCTGGTTGAGGCCCAGTATGGCTGAAACACACTGGTGTTTTAAAATACATTTTCAGCCATGATTCAAAGGCTTTTTAAATGATTCTAAATCCCACAAGTTTCTGTCCTACTTGCTTGTAATAGGCTAATCACTATTGTAGGCCTATGTTTATCAGTGTCTCTTGTTTCTTCTTATTATTATTATTAATCTTCCAGGTCTTATTCATTCTTTTTAATATATGTTTAAAAACTGATCTGCAGTGTTTCTGTATTTTAATTTTGATGCAATTTTTTTTTAATATCTTTAATGTCTGTTAAAACGTTTAGTTTTAAATTGCATTTTGCGCGCTACAATTAGGCTACTTTTTGGTTTATCTATTTCTTTCTCTATTTCTTAATTTGTAACACATTTCGTTTCAAAGTTCCGAACATCTCTGACCTGAGACAATCGAAACACACGGTATCAACGACAAAAGGAAGAATTATCATCGCAAACACTGTTTCGGCACTACCTCCTGCCGCCTTCATCACGTCCTCCTCAGCGCTCCTGAAGCACGCCGCCTCTGCGCATGCTCAGAGCGTCCCTCTCCTCTCAGCGGCAGCAGCAGCACCAGCCCTGCACCTCTCTCCGGATGGACGGGTGCATGATGGAGCGATACGTGCATCTCCGGTATGGCCCGCTCGTGTTACGCGCCTTTTCGGAGGTAAGAAAACCGTACACCGCTTCGGCACCGCGTTCTTGCGTCTTTCCCCGCGTGGCTTTGACGCTCCCTGTTCGCGTTGTTTGTCAGAGTAGCTATGCAATGCCGCGACCGGTGTTTCCCCATTTAGCTGACTCTCGGTGTTGCTGCTAATGCGTAATTTTTCCTCTCCGCGCCGTTACGATGTTGTTTGCGTGTCGTATTTGCGCGCGTTATCTGCCGTTTGCTTTACGCGCGACAATAAACAGTCGTTAGTGTCAGTTACTTATCGTCATCAGTCCCGCTCGGGGCGATGTTATCCTCTCGTGCACGCGCGCACACATGCACACGCGCACGCACAGAGGAGGCAGACGCACGGAGACAGCGCGCGCACCGATCGTTGGGTTTGGGCATTTGGCACAGCACAAGGTCAAGGTGGGAACGGATCACGCGTGACGAGGGAGAGGCGAGGGGGAAAGTGTGTCAGTGGGTTTATGACAACAGAGGGGAATACAGGGTGATTATGCCAAGAAATACATGTTAAATATGCTAAATATCCAAATATGAAGTGCCCATGAAGTACTGTCTGCAACTATTATTTTGGCCAATCATTGACCGCATCAGTAACGTATTTATTTGGGTTGTAATCGACTTAAGAAATTCTCCGTCAACTAAAAGCTTACCCTGTTAAGTCGACTAAAAGGGGCCCTGGAATTAGGAAAAGGTATTAAAATTGTATATGATCTGACCCAAAGTACTGATGACAAGTTGTTAATTGCATATTTCAGTGTAAAAAAGCAGTATGCATTCACAGTTTGTTCCAAAAATATCCAGCTTTCAGTTTATTCTTCAGTCAGGTGTGGTCCAAAATAAATCCCTTGTAATTCCAGAGGTCTGTCAACTAAACCAGTGTTTCCCAACCTGGGGCCCCCAAGTGAGCAATTACCAGAGAGGTTTTAAAAGAAGATGAAATGTACAGTTTTGTCTGAATAAAAGCGTGTTATCAGTTGTAAATTTAGTATGTTTTTGGAGTATCTGGGCCATAAATATAATTATAACAAATATAAAATAGTAGTAATTGACAATATGTGACCATATTGCCTGTAACTTAAGTTAAGGAGTACTCTGAGTGTGAGACAAAGCTGAGGACGTACTCAAGACAAAAAAGGTTGGGAACCATTGAACTAAACGACCATCTAACCTGACTATCTAAAGTCACGTTTCAACTGGCCCTGCATGGTCACCCAGACCGGACCAATTCTTTTAATAGTAGAATGCATTTCATGGCTCTGGGTCCAGAGGTATGGGTCCCGTATGAGCAACTGACATCACCTGAACTTACATAAATGTTTTCTTAATAAATAAAATCTAAATCGTACCTGAATTATACTTTACAATCATGAGGCTGATATCAGCAATTCACAACATTTACTTTATTTATTAATGATTCCATGTTTGGGCCGTGGTAAACAAGAAGCTTCTGGTTTATTTGTCAGCTTTATTTGCATATAATTTCACTTCTCTGCACCTCGTTTAACATCTCTTTATGTAACGGGGTTGGATAATGTTATGGATAATGGATAATGTATGAAACAGATGCAAACATGCGCTAGCTTTGTTTTGCTAAGCATGTTGGCTCAACATAAAAAGTTACTATCACTGGATATATGTCAGTTTATCACGAGAACAAGTGAATTATGGGGTGAGATTTGTTTCATATTAATTTATTGACGCAAAAAGAAAGATTAATTCAAAATCCCAGATTTTTTCACAATCCCTGACTTGCATTTATGGATTTATGCACGCAAAATTAGATTTGCATATATATATTTGTGAATAAAACATATTTTTGTTTTGTGAATCTGTGTTTTTGCATGCGAGAATCTGATACTGAATTTGAGGATCACCTAAATTGTGCATTCTTCACCTTTGTGAATGTGGATATTTATGAGACAAATGTTACACATTTTGTAAAAAATATCTATGCAGAATTTTGGATTCACGCAAAATCTGGATGTATTCAAAAAGTTAGACTTGCATGCAGAATTTTTTCACACAAATTCTCAATTGTAAAAATTAAGTTACATTTTGTTTTGAAATCTGTAGTTTTGCATGTGAGTGTGTGACTTTGCATTTGTGGATCGCTCACCACGTGCATTCATCCTCTGATCTCGCCGAGGATCTTTTTAACACAAACATTCCGCGTTTCTGCACTCTCTCAACTCATTCAGAAGACAGTGCGGTTCTTGCATTTATTCGTTATGTGATTTATTGCAAAAAAGAAAAAAATACAATCTTGCTGTATGCGGGCTGCACAAACCTCACCTGTAATTTGGCCTGGTGAGGATTGTTTCCCTGGAAATAGACACGTTTAATGTCAGTCCAGGCAAAGCAATATCTCCATGAAAACAAACAAGTGGCTCAACCCCTTCAATCCTCTCCATATCAACCTCTTCACCACCACCAGTGCTTATACTGCAACCATTATGTCCACTGCTTGCAGCGCTGGCAAGGATAATCAAGGTGCCTGTTTTACCGTTACACTCTGTTGAATGAGTGTGACTGGGGAATATGATTACACTGTTAATCCTCCATTGGATATAATCGTTGCATTGATATGAGGTGTAATTATGTTCTTCCCAAATGACTCCCTGGTTTTCATTAGGTCTGAACAAAGGGCCATATCTGATGGAGAGGGCAGGGTCTTTGGAGTTTTAAGGGGTCTAAATTTGGGATAGACCTAATATTATTTTGGGTTAGGGGTGAGCGCAACATGGTGGGTGGAGAAAAACTCAACTTCTTTCCCCAAAAGTATACTACTCAAATAACGGCAAGACAAAATTTACATAGGCGGCAAATTGGATAATCCAGGGGTTGAATATAATAATGTAAAATAAAATGTAACTGTCTTTATTTTTTATTGGCAATGATGATATTAAATTGTGAGTAAAATATATTTGTTGCTGCTCCAATCAACAGAAATAACATCTAACGTTTACTGTTATCACAGGGCACATATTATGCAATAGTGACTTTTTTTGAGACTTTAACCATGTTCTAACTGTTCTGTCATCAAAAACTTAAGTGGAGTTGCATTTAACTCAATTCACTGTTTGAGGAATGCTAGTTAGAAAATCCACCCCTACTCCTACCGTCAAAAACACTCCCTGCTGAACTCGTTTTTTCCAATTTTAGATGTCACTTATTTGTGAATCTTTGGCTGTTTTAAATCCTTAAATCGTCGCTAGACTCACTCTGAACTTTTCTGCCATTCAAACACGGTCATTGCAACGGTGTGATATCTTAGCCTACAAGAGCATATGAAAAAATTGTGGAAATACACATGTGTAATTGCCTCTGCAGCCAGTAGATGGAACCACAGCTAAGTTAATATGGCATCTCCCAAGACAGTAATAAAGTTATACTGTTCTTTGTAAATACATTTAATTTTTAATTCTAAAACATGAGATGTCAAAGTAAAGATACTCAAGAGCATCCTTTATGTCCTATGAAAATACAAATAATGCATAATATTTGTTATTTAATAATGAAATGTGATATGATATATTTATATCATCACAAAATCAGTGTCATTAGTATCTGCCCATATCTCTAATAAAGGTGCACTATGTAACTTTTCTGGTGGCGAGTCTGCCACATACACTCAGGTCTCCATGGAGACAAGCAAATTGTGTTAAATGGCAATGGCAATAATAAATAAATAAATGGCAAGCCCGCCTACAGTAAGTAGGCTGTTTTTTTTTTTTTGTTGTTTTTTTTTGTGATAAGAACACCTGACCTTAAATACATTCATGATAAATATTGGAGCAATATATGGTCAGCCCTTCTCTACCTCCACCGGGCACTCAAAGCACTTTATATCAATGGCCCACTCACACACTCACACACATTCATACACAGGCATATATCCAGAAACTAGAGGAAAGGAGAGTTAAGTGTCTACAACAGTTCTACATGCTTATAATAATGTAATACTATCTGAAGCCCACCTTTTTCTCTCTCCTTGCAGTGATACATGGTCAGAGAGGAGCATGAACGGCGTGGAGCTGCAGGAGCTGGGCACTGTGGGCAGGACAGCCGACAGAGGGCCCAGTCCAGGCCCCGTCCCTCTGAGGGGTGGGGCCAAAGGCTTCCACAACGCCTCCTACCTCCAGGATGAAGAACTACAGGAGAGCGGCAACTGTGTGCCCTCAACCTCTGCTAATACTAACGCACAGGTAAAGGTTCCAAGAAAAGCCCAATACAGTGGGTTGTAGACGTTCCGATAAATGTCGGAAAAACATTACGTTGTGGCCCTTGTCATGTGATTACAAGAGGATCGAGCTAGTACCAAACATTTTTGTCTGATAATAAAAATAAAAATAAAATGAAAAAAAACTTGCCTAAGGCCCAAAGTCACTGGGATAGGCTCCAGTCACCCGCGACCCCTAACGGGAATAAGCGGTAGAAAATGAATGAATGAATGAAAAAAAACTTCATCTTGACACTGTTTAAGAAATCAAGATGTTTCAACTTCCATCCAAAAGTCATTTTCATCCTGAAGGAAATGGTTTGAGCTTCAGCATTAATACTTAAATTGGTAAATCTTGCTCAAGGGGAGGAGTTATGACTGAAAATTGTCCTTGTTTACAAGTCTGACAGTTTTACAATTACAGTTTGGGCCATTAAGGCCTATTGGAGCCTGGTTACCATTGCAAATTCTTGAAGACAGTGTGGTAACAATTGTAATCATGATGAAGGGATGATTACAAACCCCCTGTAGTTTACACCTTGGCAGAAATCAGACCAGTCAAATGCTGATGAAGTACTTGACAGCTCTGAGGAAGGGTCAGATGTTAGGACCCGTCAGTGCTCAGCAGAGTATAAATGCTGCAGATTAAACCCTTTCCATCAGATTGAAAATTACTTTTCCTAACCTTTAGCCTAACCCAAGTAGAATAATCTTTTTTACCATTTACCACGCTTAGATGCAGGGGCATCGGACTGGGGGGTAAAGGGTACTGGTGCCCAAGGCAAGGAAGGGCCTGAAAAATGTGATGTGATTTTTATACACTTTTTTTATACAACACATTGTGGTTGAGCAGTAAGTGGTCAGTCAGTTCAGAGACTAAATACAATTCTCCATGACATCAGGTGGCCCCATTAATCATTTAAAAATCAGGAAAGTCATTGTTCACATATTTGTCCAGTTGTTTACAAGTAAAACTAGTGATTATAATTTCAGGGTTCATACACCTTCTTAAACGTCAAATTCAAGCACTTTTCAAGCACCTTCAAGGTAGACTCGCAAGTTTTTTCCAGGAGTTTTATCCTTAACTTGGCCCCAGCGCACTGCTGTTTTTGGGGGAGGGGGGTTCCAAACGTACATTAGTCTGAAATTAGCAAAATAATGTGTCTCTAAATACGCACTTTGAGACAAGAAATGAGCTTTGGTGAAGTGTGCTTAGTTGGAAATTTTGGGTAACTCAGAAGTAATTTTCTGTGTTTTGGCGCTGCCCCACCAACTCACGGAGCTCAGGCGCCGAAATAATTTTGAGGGCAGTATATAAAGTTAAAACACAAGCAGGAGGTAGTCGTGGTCACAGTTTTAGAGAATTTCAAAACAACATATCTATTTACTGCTTTTTATTGTCAAAATGCATAGGATACAGATTAGCAAGTTTAAATTTCAAGCATTTTCTGGCACTTTTTTCCAAAATTCAAGCACTTTACCTACCTAGCAAACAATATATTAAGATTCAAGCCTTTTCAAGGATTTCAAGAACCTGTATGAACCCAGTAATTTCCAGTAATTGTATTTTGTTATTGTAATTATACATTTTGAAATGTTTTTGAAATTGACCTGGTAGGTATTGCAAAAATGAATGGTATTGAATTATAATATGTCAGTGATATGTCAGATGTCACTAAATTGGCAAGTTATTGTTAGGAGTATGTAGAAACAATAATTCTAGCGACAGGGAATGAAAAACGAACAATAATAATCAAATTTGCTGGGATACATAAAACATAAAAAATATTTGTTAGGGGGCCCACCAAGCTGGTGGGTACCTGGGGCCCAAAATTTGGTGCTACGCCCCTGCTTAGATGAATTATAGCATCACCGTTATAGCTGGTCTGTGTGGTTTACCATGTCTACAATGGCTCAAATTGGAAGAAAGTGCATCTGATGAGAATTGATCCAAATATTGTCAGCAAGGTGCTCTCAAGTATGATTTGTACTGAAGGCAATTTAAGCTCTGAAATTCTGAGAAAGAGTCGAGTGATGGTGTACGGATGGACTAGTAATAATTTTAAATCTCAGTTGTTGGCATGACATGAATACGCAGCTACAAATGAGAAGAAACAACATTTATTACACTCTAAAATCGACAAAACAAGTAGAAATATATGAAGGAAATTTATGGGCATCAGACAGGCTGGAGAAAATGTCATTTGTGATTAGATCATTTTTATTTGACATGTAAACGCATTTGATAGTGCAGCAAATGATGTAGGGATGGAACATAACAGACCTGGCCGAGAAACGAGATTTATGAAACGATAACGCTCGCCATAAATCAATGGGAGTTTGTGTGTGGGCTCTGAATAAAATATGCGGCCTATTCATCAACAGTGAAAAGAACATATTTGGTGACTTCAGTCGTTTACAAAGAAACAAGGACAGTGGGATCTGAGGATACAGGCCGTGTGACCAAACCTATTCAGACAGAATGTTGAGTCACCGTAAAAGATGCGAGAGATGATAAGAAGATAAAACTGCCGGTTGAAATGAGGTGGGCCATGGTATTGTATTCATTACCATTAGAAAAGAACAAATTTATTGATGCCATAATCTCATTCAGTAATGCAATATGGTTTGTATTAAACCTATTTATCTTACAAAATGTCTTTACCATTGGGCATTGTAGTACTGCGAGATAGATTTAGTGCCTTGGTTGGTGACAGACCTACCAAGGCACTACATCTATCACCAGAAAAGTTACATAGTCCACCTTAAACCCATGTTTTAACAACAAGGCACCAGATGTAACTACAAAGCATCAATCTGCTTTTCTTTTGAGTTTGTTGAAATTAGCTCAGAGGTTTTTCCCTACTTAACTTGGTGCATTTCCCTTCTGTTGCGAGCAGAAGGCACATACATTGATCCAATCACTGAGGCTGTGATTTGCAGCTTTGTTTCCCTTAAAGGTGCTGTGCTTTATTTTTACTGTTTAAAATGTGGAAAACAGTACTAGCTCATGTTAAACTGTTTGCAACGGTCCAAAGTTATTTAATGCATTCCGAGCATCCAAATTATTCACCGCGATGTGTTTACAAGCTCTTTTCACAGCTTTCAAAGGCCAGTGCAGTCTTCGTCTCATTAAAGCTAACAAACATTAGCATACTAACGGCACACTTCTTGCTTTGCGGAGAATAAACATATACTCTAATTGGATGCAGACAGCACAGAGCGGTCTCACTTTACACTAAGAGCTGCTTTTTAATTTATCTGTGCTGAGACAAAACAGATTTGACTTAATTGCTTGAAAGATTTTCAGAACAGCCCCTTTTTTTCATTTTACAACTTTTTACATTTTGTTCATTTGAAATGGTAATATTGTTATAAAATTTGACTTCCTGTTCAAAACTTGAGAACTGATAAGCTCTGCCTTTTCATTGTGACATTTCACTATAGAAAGCCATGGATTTTATTTAGTGGCTATATCTGACATTTAGTCTTAATAATAAAAAATATCACAACACAAGTAGAGGGTAGGTAAAAACGGGAATTTTCTGAGCACTCGAGCTTCAGTTGCAGGACAGGACAGGATAAACTCAAACATGCACAAAATCAATCAAAATACAATACATTAGAAAACATTAAACTGCAGTACAATTGTGGTCTTATCTTTCCAGGTCGATTCGCCTCAGCAACCCCAAGACCTGTGCTACGAGGACGACAACACCACTGATCCCGGTGAGTCCCATGACCTCCGCGAGTACCACCAGCACCCGGGGGACGACCACTCTGCCGATTATGGCTTCATATTTGCCCTGGTCTTCCTCGTTAGCGGCATCGTTCTGGTGGTCATCGCGTACACCATTCCACGAGAGGCCAAAGTCGACCCGGACACCATATCGGCTCGCCAGATGGAAAAACTGGAAATGTACTACGCCCAGCTGGGATCACACCTGGACAAGTGCATCATCGCGGGTTTGGGGTTGCTAACTTTGGGCGGTATGTTCTTGTCCGTGCTGCTGATGGTGTCGATTTGCCGCGGGGAGATGTACAGGCGGAGAGCGGCGTTTGTGCGACCCAAAAGGACTTACGGTTCCATAAATATGCGGATGAAACAGCTAGCTACCGGCGAAGCTATCGAAGTAGCCGACGGAGGGGAGAATCTTCTAGTCGAAATGAGGAATAACGGACAGTGTGGGACGGGTAGAGACGCTAAAACGGAAGCAGGACCGTCGACGGCGTGAGATGGAGTGCAGTTGGCGATTTTGTGCTACAGCAAGGACGAAGAAAGACATTATTTGGTTGTTTTTGAGATTTTTGAAGCACACTTTTAGCACAATGACTGGAGCAACTGAGGATAAGTGTGGCTAAAAGGAAAGTTTCTGTAATGTAACTCAATACAGGTAAGCCAATAGCCAAGAGCACATGATTCTAGACATGTACAGGAAGAACAAATATTGTGCAAAAGTTTAATTACTTTTATTGGTACAAATGTTATGGTGCCGATATATTGGGACTTATTTAATCAGACTTACTGCAATTTTTTGAGTCCACTTGAAGATCATTTTCATCTTGAAAAACACGGCACATTAAAATCATTCTAAAATATATCCAAAACATATCAATCATATCAAATCTGAATTCCAGTCATAAAAGCATTAACTTTCAAATGGACGCTGTGGCTTCACCACTAGGCAAAACAAAAAGATTTGATTAGTTTTTGTCCTGATATCTTCTATAAAATCTGACTTTTGCACAGTACAGTTTGTTGACAAGCACATTTGTGTCTTCTAGCTTTGCATCCTGTGAGAAAAGTATATTGTATTTGGACCATAGCACCAATGTAATGTAATAGAGAGAAGTATTAAGTATATATCAAATCCAGTGTGAGTAAATGGATGTATAGGAGAGATTATATAGGATTATTATTGCAAAGAAATGGGGAATGTGATGCTAGCTTTTTGCTCTATGATTTTATCTTTCATTTTATTGAGACCTACTGGAGTCAAACCCACAATGCAGCTCTACCTCTGAGCCAGTTTATTTTCTTTTTACTAATTCTACCAAAACTGGAACAAGTTATCACACATGCATACATGCAACTATGTAACATCTTGGACACAAACCTCTTCCTGTTTCTTTCATGGTCTACATTTGATACTGCCCACCCCAGGGAATATCTAAGAAGGGATAAACCAAACTGGGACTAAATTGGGATTAGGATTGGGATTGGGACTAAATTGGGACTAAAGAAATTCTAAAACAAGTAAAAACTAGGATTTAACCAGATCTAAAGACCCCATGAAAGAGCCTAACCACTGCACACAAAGAATCCTCTAACACTTTTAAACTAGGGCTATAATCAAGAACTAATCTGGGATTATGCAGGTCTAATACTGGACTAAACTAGGTCTAAAGCACTCCATTGTAGACAAGAAATCAAGAGTTGCACAAAAGCCAGGACTAATCAAAGATCCTAACCCAAGACTAAACCTCTAAAGTAGGCCAGAAAGACAGACCGTTGTGGTCAAGAGCTTCACTAAACCAAGGCCAAGCAATGAGTAAACCAGGTCTAACCCAAGATGAACACCATCTAAAACTAAACCAGACTTGAAGCACTCTTGATTTGATACTAACCATTGCAGGCAAGGAATCAAGAAATGGGACTAATCAACGATTAAACAAGGTTGAACCCAGGCCTAAACCAGGTCCAACCCAGGACTAAACCAGTTGTAAAGATTTTGACTATAACAAGGAATGAAAGAGTTGCACTAAACCTGGGATAAAACAGAACTAAATAAAGTCTTATCCAGATCTAAACCAGATTTAATCAAGGACTAAACCAGCCCAAACCCAAAACTAAACTAGGTCTAAATCGACACTAACAACAACAGAGCTGCACTAAACCAGGACTAATAAAGCACTAAACTAACTCCAACCCAGGACTAAACAAAGCCTAATCCAAGACCAAATCAGATCTAAAGCACTCTGGAAAGAAACTGACCACCACCAACAAGAACATCACACAAGAACTGCACTTCTGGACATCCAAAACTGGTCCAATCAATTTTGTAAATGTTAAGACCTAATCCACAAACGCTTGCCTAGTTTTTCAGCCTTTAACTTTTGAGTACAAAATGATCCCTTTTCGAAAAGTGGTCATAATGTTATGCTGATTGGTTGCCATAAATATTCAATCATTTCCTTTTCAAATCACTGTTACACACCTATTTTTATAGCTTCTTCTGTACTGTACTGTGTTCAAATTGACTTGGAAAGAGGCAACAAATTAGCTGTAACTCCAACTCTAATTTTGAGTCTAGCTAGCTGGAGTCGAGGTGTAATGCTGCAAATGAGACGATTTGAAAATGTGTGACATTTCTTGACAAATCCTATTGGACAAAGTGAGCCAACACCCTTAGGGAATATTTATAGTGCGCTCCAAACTGTTCAAACTGCCTCATGTTTAATCATGGGGTAAGCTAGAGCTAGCATCACTTTCTCATATGTAAGATGTTTTTGTTTCACATCTGCAACAATAGCAGCTCCTTCATTTCAAAAGTTAATTAAGCTCCGAAATATCACCATTTTAACTTTTGTTTTCTTTTTTTTTTTCCAAATTTAAAGTAGACATTCTTATCAGTGTTGTATTAGCGAATTTGTTTAGGCTATTCAAGCTAAATTTAAGCGAAAGTTTGAATATCCTTGCTTTGATTCCATGTGTAACTTTTTGTTTTGTTGTAAACTCTTTACAACATTTTTGTTGTAAAGAGTTTAACAATTGCACAATGTTATGGCAAATAGCAACATGAACAAAATACGTAAAAATAAATCTAAGATTTTTTATCATTCTCCTTAGATTGTTGTAGCTAATCAAAAAGCTAATGTATTCCTGTTATGTCATAACGCTTAATTAAGCCTGAATAATGTTTAGTTAACTATTTGTTCATCATGAATTAAGTCTTTGTTCATACTTTATTAAGGCTATCAAAAATGTAGTTATTGTTAAGTGTTACAGAAAACGGATCAGCGGAAACAAGCACACATTGATCGTATAATGCTAAATATAGGACAGTATAAAATGTACTACTACTAGTGATGTAAAAGTTAAAGGTGCACTGTGTAACCTTTCTGTGTAAGTTGTCTGAAATGGAATCTTTTTTTTTATTTTTTTTTTTTAATTTCTTGGCCCCAACAGCATTTACAACACTGGATGAATGATAAAACATTTTGTCATCTGTGAAGGAGCTGCTTTTGTTGCATTTGTTATCATCACTGCTAATGCTTGCGTGTGTATTATTCTGTAAGTACAAGTGAAATAATCAACAATATGCCTTAACAATACACATATGATCTGTAAAGGGTTTGGTTATAAGAGCCTATTGCCACGGCTAACACATGTAGCCACAACACTACACAAATCTGTGCCTCTCAATGGACAATATTATCTCATTATCTAGATCTTTATGGAAATATGTGCAATGTTTTATTTTACAAGACAATACTGTACATAATATAACGTTGTTGACTAATATGGGACAAAGGACCAGCAAGCTCACAGACCAAAAATACTGAAAAAGTGCAATGTTTGTTAAAGGTGCACTGTGCGTTGCCTGGAATGCTTCACAGTGTGGCATTAAAATAATCTTACCAGCATTTTTTTTATTCAGTGAAAGATGTTTTATTCCTTAACAATACCTTGAAAAACATGCATTCTTACAGTGTGGGCTCATTTCTTCGCAGATCTGACCTGTAACTTGGCCTGGTGGTGTTGCCCACTGGTCTCCATGGTAACAGAGAAGTTGAATGTCATTCTGTGGAAAATTCCAGGCAAAGAAATACTATCTACATGGAGACAAGGAGCTGACAGACCTTTCAGTGCACCTTTATCTGAATCGTTATCGCTTTTTACATTGGAGATTTAAACTGGGAACAGGAAGTGAAATGTCATTAGTTTTAAAACGCTCTCAAAGTGGTTAATGCCGTTAAGATGGTCCCTGGGCATATTCGTGGCAAGCCTTCTTTAGTTGGTGGGTGACCAGTTTAAGTCAGACTCCTAAGTTCTCTGACTCCAGATCAATTGTTTTAAAAAGATCAGTCTTACAATACATGCTGATAAGGTGAGGAGTCGGCTGTAATATATGTCATTGTTTATAAAGCATACTAATCCTCCATAGACCCTTCCAAACAAAACGCTTAGCTATTTGTCCGGTTTAGCCAGGAGTTAGTGCTAATGCAGTGGGAGACTTAGCGTTAGCCTCCAAACATCGCAAACTATGAATAACCAGGCTGTTTTGGTGACTGTTAACATTAGCGTTTAGCACCAAAATTAGCCTACATGCTAACAACCTCGTAATAAACATTTCTTAACTCTAACATTATTCTGGACAATAAAAAACGCATCAAAAATATAGCACATGACACCACTTTGAGATCATTTTTTCTTTGTTTTGTTTCACCTGCTTCGTTAAAATGGATGAATAGAATGTACACACAAGAACCAGGGTGCGCGTGCATCCTGGTACTTCTGGAAGTCTTTGGGTTGCATTCATGACCTATAATTCGATGATGTCATAATTTCAAATAGGGCAGGGGCAATTAGATAAAGACGGCAACGAGTCGTAGTGTAGAGGCGTGGAGGAAAACCAGTAATTCAATGGGAAACACAACTTCTCTCACTTTGCAGATGTTTCCTGGTGAATTCTATATATTTTTAAACACAACTATTTCAAATCGAGTTGCAATATGGTCTTTACGAATGTTGTTGACACACCATTACCCCAGAAAAGTTTAAATTGTTCTACGGGCAGCTTTATTCTTCTTGCTCTTGTAGTTTTTGAACAGCGTGTGGTAGAGCACACGCTCTACATTAAAATGAATAGTTTGCTTTCCCTCAAGGAAGTGTTCCAACCTTCTGTTTGTGGGCTGACTACAACTCTATAGGAGATTCACTGTTTCTAAACGAAATCTACAATTGACAACAGTCACGTCTTTGGTGTTGAATAATGGCACTACTTTCTGAAGCTAGTGTGAAACATGATTTCTCTTTTGTTTATTTCTGCTGACAGAGGACATTGAACTTTGCCAGTTTTTTCCCACATGGATAGGCCGAGTAATTACAGAGAAATTAATTTTAAACCAGGTCAGTTTTAAACTAACGGGATTGTAGAATGCTGTGATGTCACGTGAAAGCCCCTTGATGAAAAAAAAAACCTCAATATCAAGAGTTCCTGGACTGCGGTAAACCTCTGCAGACTTCTGGACTGCCCTTTGGAAGGTGTTTATCTCCTGCAGAGTCACTGTTTGTCTTTGCGCTCAAACTCCGGCTCTTCTAAATCCAGCTCACGTCCAGTCATCCCGGCCTGACTGTCTGTGTCCTCTGCTTTCTCTCACCCCGGTGACTCTTATAGATACTGCATAAAGGGCAAGTACAATGGCTTGGACAAAAAGAGCTTTTCCAAACTAAAGTTTTAAGGTAATTTCTGCTTTGAACCTTAAAGTGTGACTTAACTCTCAATCAACTTTTTTTTTGCTACAAAATTGTCCTCATGGTGTTTTAGTTGCATGGCTTGCAGTCATTTTCTTGTTTGCCGTTTTGGTGAAACTTGGTTAATTGGTTGTCAGCTGTCCAAAACGGTCTAAAACGGAGAATGTGTTCCCTCCAACAGCCAAGTTTATGTTCATGGCAATTAAAACAATCACATTGGTTAGTCTCCTTCTGGGCACTATTTAGGGGATATGCCATTTTCTAGTTATGTCCACATACCAGCAGCTGAAAAAGGTTGTTCACTCAAAAGTTCCCACAATGCACCTTGAAAAGTAGCAATTGTCAGTATAGAACATGAGGCATTGCAAGAACCAAAAAGACAACAGTGGACTCTTCAGTGAACAATACACCTTATGGCCACTTTGCTTCTTTTTGCTACTGGTTTGCACTTCCATTGTTGTGGTACTTCTGGTTGAGTAGGAGTTCTGTTCACGTAAATGAAGAACAAGTGAAAAGTTACGCTGCTAAAATACGATGTAAAGTAGATTGATTTGTTTAAAATGTGCAATATTCCTGTGCAACAACAAGTCAAAACAGTGTTGTAGTTTGTATAGAACGTATCTGCTGTTGTGATTGGCGGCTCTATGTAAAGTGATACAAGTAGAAGGGGCACGATAAATGGCGCTGCGCTTCACCCAAATAAATCCTTTTATAATATATCTGTTTTTACTTTGGGTATATGGAACTAGTTCTGTTTTTCAGTTAAAATTAGGTACAGCCCCTTTAAATTGACTGTTTGCGTGTAAAGTCTCTAACGTTACAATCGCCAGTGAGGCTAAAGTAGTGTGCTGACTGTCTGAATTGCTCTGTGAATGAGTACACGATCGAGTACTGTCAAATGCAGTTGTCGCTCAGTGGTATCATACTAAATCATATCGGTTCGTGCCAATATCAAGAATTGAGTTAAATTGCGATTGTTCGGGGCAAGCGATAAGTGTGTACTTTGCCTTTTTATAAACGCAAAATTTGGTCACAAATGTAGGTGCTGGTTTTTGTCTCTAACGTCTCACAGAGCAGTCGTCGCAGATAACGGGGCTTTTAAACTGCTTTTTTATGACTTTACACACTTAACTGTCAAAGACCTTCATCAAAGTAAGATTGACACAAAAACGTGATTAATATTTAGTGTGGCACTGTTCCCATACCCACTAACAAACCATATTTCCATTGTTACAAGATTTCTACCAGTCCTTTATGTTTGACCTGTATGTTAAAGGCCCTGTACCTGATTTTTACTGTTTTGAAACGTGAAAAACAGAACTAGTTGATGTTAAAATATTTACATCAGTCACATGTATTGCTCACTTTCCTAATGCAGTCCCAGCATCCTAAATATTCACCTCCATGAGTTTATAAGCACTTTTCACCAGTCTCTGAGCTTAGAGCATCATGGATCATTCATGGTAAAGCTAACAAACATTAGCATGCTAATGGCACACTTCCTGCTTCTCTCATAGGATAAAATGCTCTATAAACATATGCAGAGAAAACATCGTTGTCTCATTTTCACCTGGAACAAAACAAATTTTACATTAGTGCATGCAAAAAAATCTGAAACATGAACTAGTTCAGTTTTTCCTGGTCCACAACAGTAAAAACATGTTCAGCCCCTTTAATCACCAATGTGTGTCATTTATTAGCGTTTTCTACATAACTCACTACAACAAAGCCGCATTTGCGTTTTAAAGTGCAGCTTTGCTTTTGTATGATGTAATTTGTTGTTTTATAATTGTCATGACCACAGAGATTAGGACAGTTCTGATATTTGAGCAGTTTATGCAGATTTCCTTTGGAGTTTATATTATTTGTTTACATTCGCGACCAGAACCAAGATGGCTGGTGGCACAGGTCATGTATCTGGCATGAACCGATAGGTGCTGTAGTAATAGTTCCATTGGTACTTCTCAAGCATGGTAGTTCTTGGGTAAAACACCTCACTCTACTTGACCGTACTTCAGCTACAATCCTGTACTACTTCATCTTCAAACTTAGAATTCCGCAGCTGTCAAAGTCACTGAGGGCAAACAACTGCACTCATTCATTCACTATTTATCGAGCGGTACATAAAAAATAGACATAAATATAACATAAATAGGTATATCAGAACAAATACGCGTCCAGTTCTCTCCCATCCCCCTGGACGATGACCTTGGACGACAGAAAGACTCTTGATTGTGTTGACAGTGGAGGCCGAGTTCCCATAGAAATGTGCTATAAATACTGACAGGGACAGATGAGCAGCTCTGTCTCACGTGTCTCCGAATATCCTTCTGAGGACAGAGAGGACGAGGCACAGAGGAGACAGGCACAGGACAGGACGAGAACGGCTAAAACACAAGCGGCGCCATTTTGGTCCAGCGGGTCGTTTTCAGAAAGAGGGTGGTGATGTCCCTTTTTCTGATTGGGAAAGAGTTAGGATTTGGAGATTGTTGTATAATCTTAAGAAATATTCAAGAGAAAAATCCGATCACTTTAGCTCAGTGGCCAGATGCTTGTACTAAAAGGCTTGTTATGTGAGGAATAAGTCTTTAAGTCATTAACACTTTTTCCCCTCAAAATACGCCAATACTACATTTTTTTCTCTTTTTATTCATTATTCATTTATTTCAAACTATTTGCAGCGATCCAAAATGATTGCGCACTCAAATTAATCACAAGATTCATTTTTTTTAATTGTAGTTTAAAAATTTATTTTTTTAACTTCACAACATTCAGTCCAATAAAAGAGTTTGACATTGTTGGAATAAAGTCTAAACTTTTAGGTGACTAAAGCTACATTAGCATGCTAACAGCGAACTTCCTGTTTCGTGGATAATAAAGTGCTAATAATAAAAATGGATAATAAAATAAAATGCTCTTTAATTAGTAGCAGACTGCACACTGCGGTGTCATTTTCTTTTTCTTTTCATCACATATCTGTATTGGGAAAAAAAACAAATCCTACTTTATCGCATAGGAAAAAAATCAGGTACAGCCCCTTTAATAAGCGCTTTACTAACTAATAATAACTAACTAGCAAAACAGTTAGCATTCAGTTAGCAGTGAATGTGTGGTCCTTAAACTTACAATTCTAATAACTAACCAAATCATTTTACTGGACAGTAATGAAAAATATTATATCTTGTTTTTAAAATATATATATATAATTCTGAATTATTTATGCCATCCATCAGTAATATGCTAAAACGTGCCTGTTGTCTGTGGTTTACAGGTTAAACTATGGCACCAAACATGAACAGAGAGTGAAATTAAACACAAAAAAGTGCAGAAATGTCAACTTTATAACCTTTTTTGAAAGATTATACCGCAATTTTGTTAAATTTTAATTAGCTCTTGCAACATTGTTTGATTATGTTTATGATAGATATGCTTAAGATTTTATTTTGCATACATCCAAGACAACTATAGCCATATTGTCCATTTTCTTTCCAGTTTTATGTCAACTTGCAACAATGTGTAACAAAATAAAAACCTATATTGGATTAAAGTGCAAATTTTGATGTAGATGTGAAAAAAACGACTATTCTATGGAGGTAGAATTTGTCCCTGTTATTTATTTATTTATTTTAGACCGCTTTTTAGTTGGTTCCTAATGGGCTGTTGTATAATTCCCTTTACGACAGAAACGATAATATGCACAGGTCAATAAAGTAGCATTTTATCCGGGACTAAATGAATGTACAACTTTTTAAAAAGGCTATGACTCATCAAAGACTCAGTTTCAATATATGTCAAAAACTTCAAAATGGTGGATACATGTTTTTATATTGTATGTTTCATTTGCTCACATTTTCTGAGGTGTATAATGCATTGAGGTATCGTTACCTTTCCAAAACTTTTTTGACCAATCATATTAAAGGGGAGGGGCTTTTATGCTCACTATATAAAAATGTACAATGCTTATGTTATGTTTGGAATCTCTGCAATTTTGTTATGCCATTTTTTACTTGGGGAGTTGTGTTATGTATTGTATTTTAAAGGCTTTGCTTTAAAGTTGCTCTGTGTAACTTTTCTGCATGTCATTGTTTTGTCTTTATTGTTTCACAGTACACAGCGTTAAACCTATCTACCTTGTGTTTATTCATTTACAGTGTTGTCATTGCGAGAACAATACCTCGAAAAACATGTATTCTAACTGTGAGTGACTCGTTTCTCCACAGATCTGACCTGTAACTTGGCCACACAGCGCCACCTGCTTGTCTCCATGGAGATAGATAAGTTTAATGCCATACGCTTACATAGTTCACTTTTAAGTAATATTGTTTTGTCATTCAAAAATCATTGTTTGAAGGCGAGACACTTCAGGCGAAACATTTTTTTTTTTTTTTTTTTTATTTAACTACAAAATTGTCCGATCTGTACCTTAATTGTTTCATTTAACTACAGAAAGAACCATGGAAAAACTAAATTAATTAAATGAATATAGAATGAGGGGTGCACGGTGGCAGAGCGGCTAGAGCTTCTGCCTCTCAATAAGGAGATCGGGGTTCGAATCCCAGACCACCCCAACATCGTGGTCTCGAATTCCACCCTAACATCACACGATCTCTCTGGGTGGAGTCTGCATGTCCTCCCCGTGTTACCGTGGGTTCTCTCCGGGTTCTCCGGCTCCTCCCACCGTCCAAAGACATGACTGTGTAGGTCTATAACTCTAAATTGTCCCTAGTGAGTGAATGTGAGAGTGAATGTGAGAGTGAATGGTTGTCTGTCCTTGTCTGTCTCTCTGTGTCAGCCCTGCGACGAGTTGGCCACTGTCCAGGGTGTACCCCGCCTAAGGCCCAAAGTCACTGGGATAGGCTCCAGTCACCCGCGACCCCTAACGGGAATAAGCGGTAGAAAATGAATGAATGAATGAATGAATATAGAATGAAAACAGAAAGACGCTGTAGTCGACATGACAAAGCTAAATTGAATTTTTAGATTGATTCACGTTTAACTCTTTGTCCATGTTTTTGTATCTAGTCTACAAAGTAAAGCAAGAAATTTAAGTCTGACAATCCATTTATGAGATTTAAACGTTCCAAATGTGACCGATTTTGGCAGTTTTTACACAAAATACCCGATTTGTATATGAAAACATTACATGATGAAAAAGTTGTAATACTTTTTTCCGTGCTTCCATGTTGGTAAACTGCAGAAGTTAATATTTCTAAATCTAAGTTTTTTTTCCCATTCACCTGCAGTATCTCGCCTTCTTTTTTACTCGTTTCAGTCGTCCTATTTATGACTCTCAGCTTCCTCTTTATAGACGACATTTTAAGGACTTTTCACCATTCAAAATCCAGAATATTTCGTTTTGAATTGTCTGTTACTATGGCAACTCTTTATTTTCCATCACTCTGAAACCCATGGATCGTAGCCTCCCTTCAAGACTATCAAAAAATGTGTAAAAAGCACACATTATATACTGACGATTTAGTTTATCATTCAACATAAGCATTTATCAAATTAAAGATTGTATTTATGGAAAAGAGAATGAACACAGGGTTAAAACAAAAGGGCATATATGGTATTATTGTGTGGTTTGTGTCGGTGAAGGCTGATCTGGGGTCAGTTATAGAAATGCATGTCCAATGTAAAGGTCAATGCCTTGTTCTTGTACATACAGAGCTGCACATGCTCTCTAGGTAAACTATGTAACTACCATTTTTAAGTCTGATTTGTGAACAATAAACGTCGGTTGTTATTTGAAATCTTGGGTTTGATCTTTTCTTTTTTCATTGAAGTCGCGTCTGTTCATTGAAAAGGAATAAAAGCAGAGAAGTGACTGGACTAAACTGAAGCAAATCATGCGCAGTGTTAATTAATTCATAATTCATTACAATAGGCTACACTTCATTCAAAATTCAGTCGAAAACCGGCAGGCAATATTAACAAAAAATGTATATTGCTATATTTTATTTTCCTGTAAATAAGGTCCAGCAGTGCCGGTCGATCAGTGTTGGAAAGTACAAAAGTAAAAGTACACTCCCAGTCAAAAGCTTAGTTGAATAAATGGCAAAAGTCACATTTTTCACGGTTGGATCTTAACACGGTTCCAAGTGAAGCTTTAATAAGTAACAAGAAAGGGGGGGAGTAAACATTTGATTGAAAACAGCAATTAAACTGAAATAGACAGTCGATCAAAACTCCAGGACCACGCCTCAAAAAACAACCCCGAAACCCACTCAAAAAAATCCCAAACGTGTATTGGGCAGCTCCACTGTTATTGTTGATCACTTCAAAAATTGGTTGCGGCGTTTGATGCAAGTGTTTCCAGGAGGTGAGTGGGGACATTTCTCCAAGTGGTGAAGACGACCTCATGAAGGACATTGTTGCTTTCAATAAAATGTTTACGTAAACTTTTCTTTTTTTGGTCTCACTCCCGTTTCTTGTAGCATTCTGAAGCTCTACTTGGAACCCTGTTGAGATCCAAGAATGTGACTTTTTCCATTTATTTCAACTGGTTTTTCAACTGGTCTTCAACTTTTGATCAGGACTGTACTACTGAAGTACACTTTAGGTATTGTGGTTTCTAAAGATGTTGGTCAGTGTGTCAATCAGTAGAAGAAGACTTGTGGATGCTAGCTTCTGAATATTAAAGGAAGTTTATTACAGACAGCAGCATCACACACAGACAGTCAACGTTCGTCTGGGAGTCCCACTGTGGCCAAACCTAGGATGTCCCCGATTCTAGTGTAACATAGCTTTATATATGGTAGAACAACTGCTCCTTCAAAGGAGACAACACCCCTTTTCAGATAAGGAAAACCCACTCCCAAATGTTTCTTTATTGCCCCTCATAAAAATTCCCAAATTTACAGACTCATATTTTATTGTCAAACGACCTAATTTTGACTTGGCCCCTTTTGGCCCCACAGCCTAGAGGCAACTGAATAAACAATTATCTCTACCAGTATCTCCCACAACTGTCTCTCACAGCAGATACTTTAGTATTCGTACTTTACTTCAGTACATTCTACAGAGGATAAATGTTTCTTCACTTCATTTGAGAGCAGGTATCCGTACTTTCTACAACACTCGTCGGTGTAATCCCTCAGGAGTGATCCATCAAGCGGTCATAGTCATCACGACACTTTCAAGACATTTCGATACAATGTACAAATAAAAACAGCTAGAAAAAAAATCGCTTCAAGTATTGCAGAACGGTAAAATTTGCCAGACATAAACTTCTTACACAGCAGTCCTGCGTTGCACGTTCGACCAACAAATTCAGAAACAATCGCACAAAAAGGCAAACTCCATAAAGCTGCCTAATGTGAAGAGGCTTTCAGCTTATTCATTCATGGGCAGAACCCTTAGAGGCGACGTTTTTAGGACTTTTCACCATTCAAAAGCTAAAATATTGAATTGCTATTTCAACGAGAACGTGAACATGACGCATTCTAGATTCCCCACAGTTTAACAGTGACAGGTTGCAGATTAGTTTGATCTGGTTTGTGGTCTGTGTCTGTAATTATTGGGCCTATCCACATGAAACAAAAACTAGTACGAAGTTCAGCGCCTTCTCCGTCAGCAGAAATAAACAAAAGTGAAATAGTATCTTCATAATAGCTTCAGATATATAACAAATATAACAAACATTTTAAATTAGAAACTGTAATGTAGCCGTGGGTAGCCTTTTTGACTTGTATCTGGTAAAAAATGTTTTCATTCAGGAAATAATATGGAAAGCAATTCTCATTTGTCTTCTCAGAAAGTGAAATTGAATTAGAGACTGTCCAAAGCACTTTCAAACAACATAATGTCATCCTAAGGCTCCTCCTCCGGCGCTCCAGCTCTCCACTATCTGCTCTCAAAAGTTCACTGGAAGAAAAACACACAAATAAATCCACTGTCCTTCTGTATAAATAAATAAACTTATGTTGTACCTGTGCTGTCTTTGTTTGAGTAACTTTCAACACTTTTCCCCTCCTGCTGCTCTCTTTCTGCAGGATCACATCTGCTGCACTTTGGAAACGAAAAATGAAAGGAAAAAAGTCAATCCATGAAGTTGATATTAATGAATCAATACTCACCGTTTTTATTAAAGATTTGCTTTTAACCCAAACAGCAGATGTGTTCATTCATGACACAGTTTTTGCAAATTTTAGCATAAGAACATCTCCAGGACCTGTGCGTCTGTGCGGTCTTTTTGTATTACTCGTCAGCTTGTCTCATACTGATACACAAGAGTCTAACTATTTACAACATAATAATTATCCACACACTAAACTAAACACTAAACACACTATTTTTGTCCTACTCTACACAATGTGAGCTTTAACCTGGATGTGTTCTCTGTGGACTCCAGCTCCTCTTCTGTTCCCTCAAAGACACACAAAGAGAGAAAGGAGTATTTGTGTATTTCAGGAGGAACTGGCTTCTGTGGCTCACTCTCCTTTTCCAGACCTCCATCTGCAGCACCCAGTACAGGGCTCCGCCTCCACCTGTGTGACACCAGGGCTCACTTTGAAATATCTCAAATCCAGTGTCCACATGTGTACAATTATATAATAACATCATTAAAGCATCTTAATAGTGTCTTTAAGGCAGCTGTGAGCATGCACTTTTCATCATGAAACATCAACGAGATTTGCCTTAAATGTTAGGAATGTGGATGTTTTAGGGTTAAAATGTGAATCTTTTTGTGATAAATGTAATATTCAAATGATAGTTAGCATAGCAATGTTAAAACATACTGTAAATGTCTTGTTAAGGGTAAAGTTCAAACAAAACTTAAACGGACCTTAAAATGAACCACAAAAGTGCAGAAATATCACTTTGTACTCTTGTGTGAGATTATTGAGAGTTTCTTTTTGAGCTCATTTTTAATCGTTTTAATTCTAGTTGCTATATTTGATGTTCTAATTTTGCATATCTCCAAACCAACAATTGCAACATTATACATTTGTGCTATATATCTTCCACGTCTGATTGACATTGAGACTTGTTTTACCAGAGCAGAGCCAACAGTGCACAGTTCTTCAGTGCATTCATTCAACTCTTCCCAAAGTCTGTGGCTCTTTTATCTCCAGACAAGACTAGACTATTTGCACTCTGTTCAATCATGTCTTTTCTTTTATATATATTACTGATTCAAAGTAGTAGACTACATTATACCTATAACGAATGTTAAATATTCAATAAAGTCATGTTTTATGTGTTTATGATAGAAACCTCTGCGGCCCTCACTGTGGGAACCACTGGAGAGCCTTTAATCTAGTAATTACATTTCTTAAGCCCTAACAGTCTTTCAAAGCCTAAAAATAAGTGTTTTCAGACTTTTCTCCTGTTCGTGCTCACAATAGTCAGTTTGAGGCTCTAGTGCTGATGCTTTTCATTTGGTGCATGTAAAGATCAGAAGCACAGCACACGCCGTTCTTTGAATAAACTTACCATAAACATGATCTAGACTTTGACAAAGGCCTTTGTTTTAACTATTGTTGCTTTTTGTGTCACATGATCAAACTCCATAAGGACTAACGTGAACAGGGAAAGTGAAAAAGCTCACGTTTTTTTCTCACAAAATGTCTCGTGGTCTGAGTCAGGGGGAGCTCAGTCACAGTCTGAAAATGTCCCAGAGTTAGGTCTCCTTTTTGTACAAATCGTCGTGTGAAGTTCACAAAAGCAGGTTTTTGCTGCAGCCGAAGTTTGCAAAGTTTGCAGTGACCTCCACACACCAGGCAACAGCAGCGTGCGCTGACGTCAGGACGCGCGCTCTGCCTTAATATGAGATAAGAAATGTGTACCAATAATAATAGAAATGAACTATTTAAAGGGATCAAACCAACTTTACTCAGTTGTATTTTTCTGGTGCTGGCAAAGTCACATTTGCTGATCTCTGAACTAAATTTCAGAAGTGAAAAAACAAATTGACATGAGAAAAAAGAGGGGGTCACCCTGATCAGCTGCCCAGATGCCAAGCACCCACTCACAGGGGTAAAGACAGTATTAGATCAGTATTAGTGTTTAAATCATTTATTCAAGGCATGAGATCCTGTATATGTTATGAAAAAATATTTTAGTGAAATTGTTTTATTTTGCTGGACACATATCAGTGACTTTCACAGCAAAACATTCATTTTGTAGACTGCTTTGGGAACTGCTTAAATCTTGCAGAACTTGGATCAGTCCAGGTGCCCCTGGGTGCACACCCACAGACTACAGTCTTCTGTAGAACTCTACGGTGACACTGAAGGATGGGTCCAGTGCAGATGGCAAGTTTCCCTTTGTGTACAATAAAGTCCACCTTATGTTACTGCGTTGCTTGGTGACTCCGAGCTTGTGTTGGTCCATCATCTGTTTGTGAAGCTTCTCTCAGAGTAAACATCTCCACCTCAGCAGGGGCCCGGCTCTGTCACAGCGGTGCCTCATCTGGGCTCATAATTAGACCGGGGAAATGTCAACACACTAAAGACATTTCTAAATCTAGTGTTCACCGTTAACATTCTGGAATCTGTTGTTAAAACATTACTCTACTACATTATAATACTGGTTATCATGTCATGTTCATCAATATAGTATTTGTTATTTAATAACCAAATGGTACATACTGTTCACATTTATGCATATACCAGTGCTTTACTGCTAAAAGAAACCTTGATAAACATGCATTCTTATCGTAAACCTGTAACTTGGCCTGAAGCGTTACCTATTTACATTTGGACATTCACAGAAATGCATCTTTCAGTCTCTGCCCGCTGCTCGGACTCGATCACTTGGGTAACAGATACTGCCCAGAGTTATGTCAAACCAAATGAATGGTAAAGCCAATCTCTATTCTCACTGTACATATATAACATTTTCATTCATTTATATCATTTGTCTGCTCTTATCACCAGTAACATGTAAAAATTGATGTTTAGTGTCAGTGGATTCCTTCCAGAAGCACAACATCAGAAATCTCAACTTAAAATGAAAACCAGATTTTTCACACGGTGAAACCGATAGTACATTTAAATCTGTAGAATACGTCCCTCGCTCTCACAAACCATTGGCACGTTGTTAATATTCACATGCATTCATTTCCAGGCTTGTGCACAGCTGTAAAATGACTTTTTTTTAGATGGTGAAGTGAAACTGGGGTGGACCACCCAAGCACAGCCCCTTACTTCTGGGGTGAAGATACATAAAATTCTATATTATTAGCCACAGACAGCAATGATCTAATGTTTGTCACTAAGTCCTGCTTTCACAAGATACTATGGGAAACACACAATTTACTAATTCACAAGAAAAAAGTTGGGTTGCTCCAACTTTGCAGTCAGTTAGCTAGTTATATCTACATCTAAAACAACAGACCGAAAGGTTAATACACTTAACAGTGACTTTTAACAAGGCTCTGGCCTAAATGTGGTCGATGGGTTGGTAGCAGCCCAGACCATCTGGATTATTCATAACTTGCATTTTTTGTGAACTAATGCTGACAGCTATAGGAAAATGTACATGAGCTGGGCTCCGGAGTCCTTCAAATCTGCTCCGACTAGCAGAGCTGCTAAGTGATCGTTGGCATTAGTGTTGAACTCAGCGTTTACTAATTTATACGTTTGTGCCTTCACCGTCTCCAGAGAGAAGTTTGATGCTTTACTGTGTGTGTCCCAGGCAAAGCAATAAGATATTCATAGAGACAAACGGGTTACAAGTTACATAATACACCTTTAAATCCATTGGGACGATAATGTACTATTTACAGTAGAATAAAACAACACGTTATAAGAGAGAAAGCTGTTTTATTCAAATATTTTGACTTTGGAAATTAAGTATTAAAAATGAATCTGTAATAATAATAAATAATACTTATTTATAATGTAAAAGATGACTCCAAAAGTTTCAATGGCTTTTTGAGTCAGGTGCTCATCTTTATCATCTACTTTTCAAAACATTACTCCAAAAAATGTAGAAATAAATCAATATTTGGCATCTGGAACATACGCCTGAATGACTGAGATGTGAGGATGGAGAGTTTTATTTACACAAAAGAATCCAAACTTCTATAAACAACTTGCTTGTTATAAACGAGGGGGAAATGTCCACTGTCCGACTGACTGGAGACAGGAGGACTCTGGGGGACAGACTTCTACATGAACATGTCGTCGTAACCTGGAGGAGGCATGTGGTCCGGGTCAGGCCTGCAGACACAAAAACACACCATCACAGATCAGAAAAATATTTTTAAAATGGCAATAAAGTTTAATCTCGTAATACAATAGTGTTGCGTCCGGTATTCAAATTGTATCCTTTTGAGCTTTTAACCAGATTCTACTGTTCAGTGATCAATGGCCCCGGACTACAGATTTAAAAAAAATGTAGTTAAGCATAATATTATTTAAGCTTTTGCCAAAAATCCTGACTAGTTTGAAGATAGAAGATGAGTCTGGCGATGATTTATGGACTTAAAAACAGCACAGAAAATCACAGCTCGATCTAACACACCACAAATCAGCAAAATTTTAAAAGTGTTAAGTGTTTTTTGAAGCTTGTAAGGAGACAAACAAAATTAATAAAACAAGTGAGAATGAAGCTACAACAACTCCAGGTCTGTTTTTGACACTGGTGGAAGAAGTACTCTATTTTGTTACTTATGTAAAAGTATAGATACAAGAGCAAGTAAGAGTATGACATGAAATAAACTACTTTAGTACTTTTCAGACAGATATTGAGGCTATCAAAAGATCAAAAGTTGTTAGTTATTTAAAGAAAAAAACTGTGCTGATTTTTGTTCAGCAGAAACAACTCATGTTTGTATTTGTTCCTCTTTGTATAGTTTCTTTTACTAAAAGTTGACCCAAAGCCATTTCAGGTCGTCTTAAACAGTAAAGTAGTACTTTCACATTTTACTCCAGTTAAAATGTGGTGGGAGTAGAAAGTACATATTTCTGCAGTTAAATGTAGTGAAGTACAACAATATCCACTGTTTCATTTACTTAAGTCAAGTACAGTACAGATAAAACTAAAACTTTACTTACATACAGTACTTTTACTTTTGTACTTCATTACTTTCCACGACTGTTTTTGTCGAGGAAACAATGTTACAACTAATATTGTTCAACTCGATTTTGATACTAAGGAACATTCTTGATTTTGAGATCAAAGTGATCATAAAAACGTGCTTTTTTAGACAATGGACTGATTTTCAAAACAAAATGTAAGTCGTTTCTTTATGTTACCGTGTGATCTCACAATAATTCGGATAAAGCTCAAGATCGTTCTAAAACTGTTGCAAAGGAAAGGTAAACTTTGCTTTTTTTTTGCACTGATACTTCAAATGAGTATGCAGTGTTGATACTACTTTTAGCATTGATTAGCGTCTGATTTCTACTTTCGACTACCCTCGTTATAACGCTGTAAAAAGCATAATGTGCCCTTATTACTTATGTGTCTCCAAATTCACCAACACAACAGGAGAGGATGACATGTAGGTGTTCTGGGCTCACCCCGGCCTGTGTCGTCCGATGGGTCCAAAGGGGTCGAAGCGCGCTCCTGGGGGAACAGCTCCAGGAGGCAGGATGTCCGGGATGCCACTGGAGGGGTCAAAGCCAGAGCGAGGGTATCCTGAGCGGAGAGGGTCAACTATCATACCCCCACCTCCGCGAGACCTGCACCAACCACACCAGAGAGGAACGTGCTTTACACCAAGAGCTCCAGCATAAGTTCTGATAAGAAGGTATACACTAGTTTAAACTAAATGAATAATATTACAAATACGTATTCAAGCAATAGTAAAAAAGAATTTGGTGAAAAAGTGAGAAAAGGACCACGTTATTGGACACTAGAGCTGGAATGATTATTTGTCTCATAAAATATAAACGGTAACGGTAACGTTATTGTTGTACGCAGTGATGGCAGAAATTTGTTTTTGGCTTGCTCATTCATATACATCACAATACAGGCATAAAAATAACAATAAATACAAGAATTGTTATCGTTATCTGGACTATTCAAACTCTAAAACAAAGATAACCCTAACTTTTTCATAAGACAGTGGTGTCAAAAAAGAATAAACTATTTCTGATTTTCATCAATACACTTCATTCATAAATTTGATCTATATAGAAACCTTCAATCACTATATTTCAGCCATTATTTGATTAATAGTAATATATTTTAAAAATCTCAATGTACATTAAATAACTGTTTAACTAGTCGACTACTAAAATAACCGTTAGCTGCAGTCTTACTGAACACAACATATTTTATTTTTAGTATTGTAGACCAAGAATAAAACAATTCATAGATTCTGGTATTTACAACAAACAGAACAGGAAAAAAATCCCAATTAATATCCAATGAATTTACTCATAAGGGAAAAGAAGTCACATAGTGTTCTCAAATAGAGCTCCAGCAGTTGTCGTTACGCTATCCCAGAATGCACCACCTCCAACTCCATACTGGCAGTGATGGTGGCGAGGTATAAGCATTAAAACTAATGCCATCGGCCGCAATTTACAAGCTTCATCGGAGTTACAGAGATTATGGATTATGTATGTGCAGAATGTTTAAATGATGGAGGGCAGAAGAAAAACAGAGTCTGTTACTGGGTTTACAAAGCTCCAGACTGACCAGAGAAGTGGTGTAGTGAGTCAAGCCTCACATAAAAATAAGCTACAAATGTATTTTTGCGTTTCATTTGGGAAATGATTTATATATATTGACTTCTAACAATTCAAAATCTTTGTTAAGATTGTGTATTGGCAATTCTATTCATTATGAATCTGTCAAATACACGCGCAAGTATCGTTAGAAGAGAATAGGATGGTTAACCATTTGTGATAAATGATTACAAATGCTTTTTTAAAACACTGTTTGCATAATTCACTTTTTTCATTATTTCACTCTTTAATCAAGTTCACATCATTTTAATTGCCATTCGGTAAAGTTTACATGTACATGGCTTAATAATAAAGTGATGTCACAAGCATCTCCAGAGACACTTTATGACGATAGTGGACAGTGGAAAGTGAATGTCCAGATTTGGCAGATTTAGGACATAATCTATGATCTATTGCTAATGTAGGTACAGACTAATGTGATTCGTTTTTAAGGTGTATTGTTATTTATGGATTCAATAATGACAAAGATGAATCCCTAGAGCTTCATTTCAGGCTTGTTGTCATTCATTACCGCTGCATCTTCCCTGCCGTAATGGCATCATCAACCAATTTAGTCACATGGTACAGGAGCTCTATGAGAGTCATTTAAATACAAATAAATAAGTATAGAATTATAAGTAGGATGAACCAGATCTCGTGCCCTAAGACCTCGCAAGATTAAACTGCCACAAGATTGTGCATGATAACAGCAAAAATAGAAAAGAAAATGAAAAAACTATGAACTACACAATTTATTTGTTTTACGTCACGTCAAAATCATGACCGAATATTCTGTCTTGTCTCATTTTGTGGAAAATTTGTCTCTTCCAACCCCTTATTATAAATAAAATGACTCTATAAGCTTACAAAAAGTACAAAATATCAAAAGGATAATGGTTAAATGTCCTGTTCGTTGCTGTTTTAGTTGAACACAAAGCTCCTTACCATTGATTCAATCCTGGCTAACACTTCCTTTGTGCTAGTTCAGATTTGTTTCCTAAATGATCAAATATGTATAAAGCAATATGTGCAGTGAAGCGTCTATTATCTTTGCTTCAAAATGGCCTTAAAACCATATTTAAATTACCGTTTGAGCCGTCTGAGTATTCTCCTGGCAAATGTGACTATTTAAAAACAGGCAGGAGTCTGGCCTAAATCCAGTAATCCACTTGGGTTCATGTTGTACCCAAATCCCAGGATTACACGGAGCAGACAGATGCAGAGGACATGCGTGGAAAAGTCACTCACTCTTCTGAAAACGCTTGGATAAAAAACTCACCCAAAGGGATCGAGGTCGGCCCCACCAACTGCGAACGGAGGCACTAGAGGGCCGGGCCTGGACACAAAACACAAACGAGTCATCAGCATTATTAAGGATCTTGTGTATTTTGTTGGAAGTAGTTTTTTCATAATAATAATTCCATTTAAAGGACACACATTCTGCTACAGTGACTTTTTTGAGCTGTTAACCCTGTTCTAACAATGTTCCGTCATCAAAAATCCAGCTGCATTCACGTTGTTTTGAGGAATCTTCATTAGAAAATTCTCCCCCCTCCGAGCGTCAAAAACACCTCCTGCTGAACTTCCTTGTTCTGGGACGTATTTTCAGATCATCTATGTCACTCATTCCATCCATCGGCCGACTTGAGCATTTCTTCTGTCTAAACACGATAACTGCTGCTGCTAGCTTGAAAATTACGAGTAGCACATTCACTTCAATAGATTTTTCAAGATTATTCAATAAATTAACTTTCAGTTCCAATTCGTCGATGTAAACCCTCATTCGTCAGGTGTGGTCCATATCGTAGAAAGGGGTTCAGAGGTTGTCATCCGGATGACAACCTCTGAACCCCTTTCTACGATTTCAGTTCCAATCTTTCATCACTCCAAAACTAGATAGATACAATGGGGTAGATACAGGAGGACTATGCATTATTTGTTATTGAGATGTTATTGCTTTTCTTAAAACGCCCCACAGTATGGCCTTCAGTTTGTTCATGTAGCATTTATTAGATTACAGGTGGTTATTACTACTCAAATATACCACAGATCTAAGAGATGTATGAAACTCTAGGTCGACTAAAACACGCCCTATCGACCCATTCGTTGACTAAAAGGAGGTGTGGAAGAACATGTCAAAACTATGAAGTATCTCTGTGTAAGTGACCCAAACTGCACAGACACCTATCTACACAGAAAGGTAGTAATAACCAGTGTGCTTATGATATTTACAAGTTAGATACAAATAAATAAATAAAACTAGCCGGGTAACAAAAATTGGAATTGAAAAAGAACTACAGCCCTACTGTAACTGTAACTTGAGCTGGTAGTGTCTCCTGTTCGTCTCCGAGGACATTTCTGTCAGTTTAATGCCATACTGTGGAACATTCTAGTGCAAAGGAATAACCTTCAAGTGTGACACTGCGGGTTCCACTCCTTTTCTTTCTTTCCTCTTCTTTTTCTTCCACGTCTCTCAGCGTTCTTTCCTGTCTCCACGCTCTTCTTTCCTCCATCGCTCTCCCCGCTCTCATTTCATCTTCTCTCCTTCATTCTCTCTTTTCATCTCTCCCTTTCTTTTCTCTGAATCCTTCCCCTCTCCCTCTTCTCATCGTTTTTCCTCTCTTCTTCCCTTCCTCACCCTCTCTCCCTTTCTTCTCTCTCCTCTTCTCTTGTCCTTATTCCTCCCTCCTCTCATCACGCTCTTTCCTCTCTTATTTCTCCCTCTCTCCTCTCACATTCCCTTCCTTGCAAATTCCTCTCACCTCCCCCTTTCTTCTTACTTTCTCCCCCTCTTCCCTCTCTCCCTTTCCTCACTCTTCCCTCACTCTCTCCTCTCATTAACTCCCCCCCTCTCTCTCTCGCTCTTTCTCCTCTCCTGTTCCCTCTGTCCTCGGTGTCTGTGGGGACAAGCAGGCGACAGCAGCAGGTCGATAAACTGCTGACTTCACCTCCAATCTGGTCAGATCGGGTCACGAATTGAGAGGGAGCGCAAGAGAGAGAAAGAGAGAGAGAGACAGAGAGAGAGAGACACAGAGAGAGGGGGAGAGAGAGAGAGAGGGCGACTCAGAAGTCTCTAAATATTGAATGGAGCAGACGGCGGTGCAAACTGTGCGAGCGGCAGCAAACCACAAACTGCGACCAGCAAGAATCTGACATTTGTGAAGATTTTTTTGTCATTCAGCGAGTTTTGATTCTAAAAAAAAAAACTACAGAAGCCTCAGACGGTCAAAATACAATGTCTTACAAAATTGGAATTTTTGCCTACTTTGTTAACACAAAAGCACTTTTACTTTTTAATTACCTGAACCAATCTTCATCGAAAAATATCTTTATTTAATTATACTCTGTAGAAAATTCAGTCAAGTAACTTTTAGCAAAATTTAGACTGTTTAAAATGTCATAAACAAATACGTTCTACATTTTAGAATGGCATTAGTGAAATGATCTGGAGAAAATATTTACAAATGCGTTTTGTGTTATTTGATATATTTCATTAGAGAATGAATGAGATTATTGTTGAACGTTTGTATTTCCCTTGGTCAGGTCGTGTTTGAAATGAGAATCTGTTCGCAACATTTTACCTGATTAAATGAATAAAAAATTTTTTCAATACTTGATGTTAACACTCTTAAAACTCAAATAACAAAAAGATTTGCTTTAAACGTATTCCTCCCTTTTCTATTGCATTCTGAGCATCTGCATTCTGAGTTTATAAATGCTTTTCACACTTTCAGAGCCCAGAGCAGAGTTTACCACCACAATTAAGTACTGTGGTCACAATACTAAACTTTACTCTTTTTTAGACAATAATAGACTGTAATTTTCAACATAAAATAATAGTGGTCTTATACTTGTTCTGATAAAGCTCAAGCTCCTTCTAAAACTGCTCAGGAAGTGTGAATACTTCCTCAAATCAATATCTAGTTTTGATACGCAACGACCACAAGCGAACATAAACGTGCCAACAGCGCACTTCCTGGTTTGCGTGTTCACACTTAGTCAGATTGAAGCGAACTCTGACGCATTTCCGGTTAAGTATGCGTCGTTTGTGAAGATGTGAACGCTCCATCGAGTGCACATCTGGTCCATTTGAAATCTGAGGTCTCAGTGCAGTTACACTCCAGCTCCACAACTGAAATAAAAACTATTCACGCATACCTAACAAGAGCATGTGAGGGAATTTACTGTTGGAGTTAGAGCTGCAATCCTTTAGTCGTTAAGTCGATTAATCGGTCGATGGTGTCTAAGTCGACCAACATCTTTATTAGTCGACCAATTATTTTATCCAGATTAAAATTATTTGAAAAATCTTAAATACGATGAGTAAGTGTTTGAAATAAGCATTGATCTTGATTTAAGTATATAAGTATATTCTGTATATTCTGCCTTAAAAAAAGATTTGTCAATAGAACAAGCATAAAAGTTGTGCTTTACTTAAAATAATAATTTCGAAAAAGCCACTGCGCTTGAAAGTACAAAAAAAGCAGCTTGTTCCATTGGCAAATCTTATTTTAAGATGGTTAACTACACTAAAATTAAAAATATAAATATAACTTAACTCAAGTACTTATTAGCACATTATCTTATCTAAGATAGTTGAATGGCAAAAACAGCATAAATGAGAAGATGTGTGAGTCAGCTGAAAATTTTGGAGTAAATCATGAGTTTAATCAAACGTATATACATCTAATACATAAATACACTGTTTATTAGTACTTTTCTGCATAAATTGTTGTTTTAGCATGAATTCCTGTGCAGTTGTGTTTTTTTTGAGTGCAGTTTGTGTCAGAAACATGGACAGACTTCATAGTTTAGATATATTTTAGCACACCCCCTTTTAGTCGACTAATCGGTCGACAGAGCTGGTCTTTCGTCGACCGATAATTTCCTTAGTCGACAACAGCCCTAGTTGTTGTAGCTATATTCAGCCAAAGACACTGCTACAAACTTCAGATTTCATTAAATAATTAGAAAAATCTGATGCAATTCTTGTCATTTCTATTCAACACACTGCTCCCTACAGGACACACTACGCGCTCTCAGCCAGTTCGGTTCAATTAACAAAAGTCCACTGTGGAGCTGAACCAGGCCGATGACGTCATGAGCACTGGAGCACTGGAATTTCTTCTAAAGTGCACCTAGTCCCCTAAAAACGCTCTATCATTAGTTGCAGACAGCACACGGTCGTCTCATTTTGACCCAAAGAGCTGTTCTTCAAAACATCTGTGCGTGGAAAAAGCAGGTAAAGAAAACCGGTAGAGCCCCTTTAAAGTGTTACCATGCGCACTTTATTGACAAGCATCCCTGCACCGTGCCTATGTAGCTGTCACACAAACACTGCATGTGATCGTGGCCCCGTTCCTCTCATACCGACCAGTGTGGCTGTGCTCCCGGGTGTCTGTGGGGCATGCGGAGCGGGTCTCTGTCTCTGTCCTGCTGCTGTGGTGTGTCTGTGGAGCGGCCCCGGTCCTGCTCCCTCGTGCTCGCTCGCTCCTTAGGCGGCAGCAGCTGGCTCCTGATCTTCTCCGCGAAACTCTGAACGTCTTTGTACACACTGGAGACAAACAAACGGGAGTGAGTGAGAGAGAGCTGTGGAGCGCTGGGTGCACGCCGGACAAGGATGCTGCCCGGTGGGCCACTGGTTTAACGAGCAGCACTTGCTCTTTCACGGCCTCAGTGTAGTGAGACTGATTACCAACAAATTTGTGTCAGTCCTTTGAAAATACTATATTTTGTGCATTATTTAATTTTTTGTCCTTGCCTTTACATTGACTTCAAATCATAAATCAGACATTAGGTCCAGACAGTTTACAGTAAAATTTACTCTTAATTGAGTAGTTTCCCCAAAGACTTTTTTACTCTAACTTGAGTCATTTGTTAGACCAGGGCACTACTTATTACTTGAGTGATATTATTTTGAAATAACTGAAGTCTTACTTAAGTAAACTTTTGGCAACTCTAAACACATCACCCATTTCATGCTTTACTGTCCTGTCAAAGAAAGGCTATGGGCCAACAATCCTTAAAAAATAATAATTTAAAAAATAAATGTGAGAATTTTGATGGAATTTTGATTATTGATTTTCCATCTGATTTGTGGAATAGTCCTTCATGATATAACATGAATAACTCTTCATAATGCATTATCAACTTAGTCAAAGTAAAGCATGTAGCTTATAGCACCCTCTAGTGGCCATCAATAAAAAATAAAGTTACATATTTTATGGCCTATACTGTAGTCCAGTGGTTCCCAACCTTTTTTGTCTTGCTTACCCCTAAGCTTTGTTTTACACTCAGAGTACCCCTTAACTTGAGTTTCTGCCAAATAAATGGGTTAACTAGTCGAATATAATCAATTATTACTATTATATTTTTCATTTTAATTATACGTATGATCCAAGATACTCCAAAAGATGCTTTATTTACCACTAATGACACTTTTTTATTCAGATAAAAGTACATTTAATATTCATTTAAAATCTAAAACCATTCCAAATACCCCCCGGTTATTCCTCATGTACCCCTTGGGGTCCCTGTACCCCTCGTTGGGAAACACTGCTGTAGTAGATACTAGGGATGCAGCAAAAAGTTATTATTATGATTCTGATGGAGCCATCACGATTCATGTACGCTGTCTATTATCCTATGGCTTTAAGAGGTTAATAAAATCATCTGCTCCTTCAGAAAGCTCACACTGGACTGTGCTTAGTTAAATCCACCTGTCACTCAGAGCATAAGTTGGCCAATAGGAGGAGTGGATGACAAAAAGTGTCGATTTTTCTTACCCTTTCGCCCAACTCTAAAATATGCATAAAGTAAGGAAGGTTTTGAGTGCCAACAGCAGTCAGTCAGTCCCACGCTGCATGTTGCCGTATGTAAACTACCCAAACACAGAGGAATATAAATATGAAAAACAAACCTGTCAAATGTCTGCAGCTGGTCGGCGTTCACGTAGTCACTGATGTTTAGTACCAAGTCCAACACCTGCTGATTGCTTGTGTTCTGCACGGATTGGAAAAATATAAGATGGTTAAATCTGAAAAATGCTACTGTGTACATCTTTCACTTAAAAACTTATAACAAATCTACAACAATTTAGGAAAGAGATATTAAAACTGATTATGTCAAAACTGCCATGTCTTATATTGTATATTTTTAAGATCCTGTACAGTTGTCATATTTGCTTAATTTTGAGTCTGTGTTTTCCATATGTTTGTCCTCTCTGGGTCGTGTTTTTGTTTAGAACTACTGAGGCAATAGTGAAGTCTAATTTAATATCTGGTTTGCACTAAATCCGACCTGACATGGTGTTAGTATGGGTCGGAGTAGGATCTGGTAGTACACGGAGAACTACATTTTTCCGTAGGTGGTATTTGGTGTGAAAAGTTTGAGAACCACTGGTTTATAATAATAATACGTTTACATAAAGAGCTGATTAAAAAACAAACAAAAAACAGTAGCGCAATCTCTGAAATTTTGTGGTGAATCTTACAGTCCGTTTATGGTTCTGTTAACGTTTGACCAGATTCTTGAACCTCAACCGTGACAGATGTTCATTCATTTTTTCTTTCATTTTCTACCGCTTGTTCCCTTTAGGGGTCGCGGGTGACTGGAGCCTATCCAAGTGGCTTTGGGCCTTAGACGATGACAGATGTATTTTAGAAGGAAATTTGAGTATATCATGTACAATTAAATATTTTTTTAAATAACGTCAGAATGATCTGTGGAGTAATCTAACAAGGGTATTTCTGTCCTTTCTGTCTAATCAGATTTAGAATCAGAAAAGCTTTCAAAAACAAGAAATAGTAAAAAAAAAAAAAAAAAAAAAAAAAAATTGGCACATTACCGGTGCATTGTGAGAATATCAAAATATTGCTATCAAGATGATCCCCCAAAAATGTTGCTATTCATTTTAGTCAGTATCCTCCATCTCCAGTCAATATCGTCCCCACCTAATTTTGCATAATTTTGTCATTTCTGCTTTTCTTTTTTCAAATCCTATTCTAATTGAGCGTAATCTAAAGAAATAATATCTCCAGATCAGTAAATGACAAATTGTTGAAAGTACTGCCATTATCTGCCCAGAGTTATTGACCTTATTCTGCCCCGCCCACTTTTGCCGTTTTTTGCACTTTTGTTGTTAACGCACTTCTGTTTGACGAGAACTCTGTTAAAGCTAATGACGAATGAGAGAAAAGTCTCGCCGCTAAAATGTTACATAAAGTAGATTGATTTGTGTAAAATGTTTAATGAACACGAGCAACAACAAGTGAACAACGCAACGATTTCCTGGTCAGTCTGAAAACGGCTTTTTAGTCCATGTAGAACTTATTTTCTGTTGAGCTGGTCTGCTCCATGTAAACTAATACAACGGAAACAAGACGGCAGCGCGTAAGGCAACTTCCGGGATAAGGTGAATACAGAGACATTCATTTATTTGAAAAATGCTCCTCAACATTCCGAGTTGAGCGGCAGAATTATACTCAGCACAACTAATGACTAATAAGTATTTCATTGCTTTTCTTTGACCTAATTCTTTTCCGTGAAGCTTTTCTTCAACTTTATAGTGTAAAATATCAACTGAAAGTTTCTTCGTTGCTGCTGCGACTAGGCCTGTCACAATAAATACTATATCAACTTACCGTTCAATATGTGATAGAAATTATTTTTGTGGGTCAATTTTTATAGTGTGGAGGATCTGTATTCACTTTGCAGAACTTTTTCTTTGTTTATAATAAAATTTGGATTCCAGAGAATGAAATAAGTCACTTTTATGACTCATAATCGGCACCAACTTTATAATTATTTACATTTCACATTTAGAATGACTTTGTTTGGGATTTTCCTGCTTTAGAGTCAATGGTAATGAGTTCAAATGTGTGTGATCCCAAAGTCTGTATCAGTGATCCATGTGTGTGCAGTGTTCCCTTTGTTTATCTGGTTTTCTACAACTGTTTAAGCCAGTCACGATGCCACAGAAAATATCAAGGTTAACGATAATACTGAATCAACTTTATACCACTGACCCAATAACCTTAAAACAGGATAATGCAAATTAGCTCTTGTCTAAGAACCACATTGTAAAGAAAACATGAGCTGCAATAAATAAATAGCACAATAGAACCCACAAGTGGTTAGCTAGAGTCTATATTGAGTCATTTAAGTTAGATATTCAACTTTCTAGCACTCAAATCTCATCATACTACAAAAAACTGAGGAAGAGACTTTTATATTTGTTATTAGACTTGAGCAGCTTTCTTCATTTTAGTTGTTTTGAGCTTTTACGGGAGAAAATGCCATTATTATTCATTGACTCTCGGGCGTTTTTGCCACTCACTGCAAAAATACTGTGATGTAATCTGCATAAACTCTATCCAGTGCAACAGTCAGAGTCTACCTCCTTGAATCTGCACTTACCATGAAGTTGAATAAGAGCGCTGAGTCGATGGGAATGCCTTTGAGCATGTAGAGCGTGTCTGCGTCTGTGGGCTTGTATCTCAGAGTGTACAGCTCTTTGTTACTGCTCCAGTCGGCCGGCAGCAGCTCAGACTTCTTATCACTGCTGCGCGCCTGGGAACACAGCCGGTTACAACGTTTATATTAAAAACATGCAAGTCAAAAGGGGAAAACATAGAATCTGATTAGAGTTCTATTGGGTAAGATTAAGTATGAAAGAATAAATCAAGCTAAGGCTGCAAGATTAAATCACAATCAAATCAAAATCGCAATTTTAATGGACACAATTAGCAAATCACAGAGGCTGCAATTTTTTTAACCAAATTTTCATCCACAAACAAAAAAATATCCCGTTTTATTCTGCATAAGAACTGGTAACCATGTAGTTTAGATCTGTACAAACCTGCTGTGAAATGGTATTCTTTTATTGGTTTGTCAAATCATAGATTCATCGCTATTTCAAACTTTTTGTCAAACAGAGTCTTGTCAGAAAAATTGCAATTAGACATGTTTCCCAAATCGTGCAACTCTAAATCAAATTAGAATTGTAGAAATAGAATTGTTTTTTTTAATCTTTTTTTTCACAAAAGTAAGATGCATAAAGTTTACATTATAACTTTTTTCATTTTTAAATTAAATAAATTATTTTTTGTAGCATTTTATTTAAACTATAAACAATAAACTAAAATGTTGCTTATCTTTAAACCGTGTTTCATTCTGCTCTTTATTGATTACAATTAGTTATCAGGAGTTTACTGAGATTTTCCTGCTTTAAAGTAAAGTTATTGTATTGGAGCCATAAAGTAGTTATTGTGAAAAACCTATTTGACTTAGATTAGAGATTTTTACTCAGTAAACGAAGTCAAAGTGCTGTTGCTTGAGGCCACCCTGAAAGGAACAATTACAGCCAATGAGCCGAAACATCTTATTTCACCAGAAACACCTACGTTAAATGTACACGTTTTCTGTGTCATGACATGATCTGGACTGGACTCCAAATAATGATTATCAAATCAGTTGACGATTATATCAATAATCCCATCGATTTACTGGTTTCAGCCCAAGTGGGTTGTTCCAAAACACGTCCTGCACTGTGGGATTTTACAGTTTTGGTAAAAGGTACACTTTCTAGAGTAACGTTACATTTATGGCTACTCTACCCACCTCTGAGCACAGAATTAAGTGATATTACAGAAATGTGCTCATGATGTCAAAGACCTTTAAATTTAGTTCTCTAATTATCTTATAAAGGGAATAAAGGCCATCAAATACTGGTTTATTGGGAGAGGTAAATGTGGTCTGATCACTACATTTCTGCTGCTACTGACGTTCGTGTTCACGCGATTGATATAGAAAGTGATACTCAAAATAGTTGTTAGCCTTTAATTAACCAAACTGATTTTAATCATTTAAAACAATGAATAGTCGGCTCAACATATTAATTGGTTGTCTTATTATTTGGGTTGCCACAGCTCTAACGTTTACGCATCATGTTATTACGCATTATCTTGCCATGTCATTTCATAACATAACATTAGCAGCTGTTAGCATTAGCATTAGCATGTCTCACCTCGTCTCCGGAGCCAATGCACCTGTATCCTCCTTTGATCAGCTCCCAGTGCACGAAACACACCACGGCGTCATTGGCACAGGTGATCCCGTCCCTGAAGCAGGTGTACAGCACCTCCAGCCCCGCCATCTTCACTGGAGCGCAGGAGTTTTGGCCGTTTTGTATATTCTACCCTGTTCCACCGAAATGAAAATGAAAGTGTAGTTAGTTCCAGGCAACGATTAGCACTTCCGTTGGCCTTCAAAGTAAAGCGCGAGAGGGGTATTTTAATGACAACAGTTGCAAACGTCATAACCCGTGACGCATTCAACAGATAGATACGTTCCCCCTGAATATGCTCGAAATAACTTAACTCTGTACTCACAGAAACAAAGATATTAGAATGCCAGATATGAATGATTTCTGAACAGAGTTCGTTTACCGGAATTTTGTTACCTATTTTTTTCTAACTTTACTGGTCTTTGTAATACGTTAGAACAAACATGTTATTTTTTCCCCCCGAAATAAACACAAAAAATAATAACAGGTTTATTTTACATTGAATATTTTTACATGCAAAATCGTTTCTTTCATTCATTATTTCTAAGACTTAAGCAATTTATTTAAATTGTGTATTTCAATTTTTTAAATCCTTGTTTTATGCAACATTTTGCGAACTTTTTCCCATTATATTCATTATGGCAATTTTAATGATTTCATTTCATTAAGGTCCTAATATCACATCATTCTGAAACCCATGATTGGGTTGTGGTTGCTCTTTTCTTCTCATGGGTTTAAGCTTCCTTTCACATGCAACATTTTGAGGACTAGTTTCCTTTCGAAAGACATAAGATTTTGTTTTAAATTGTTAATTGCTGAGTTAAGGTCTTAATTTATCATTCTGAAACCCATGGATGTGTATAAAGAGTGTTTTGATATAATATATTTTTATGGAAAAAGTAATTGAACCCCATGGATAGAAAATATCAATCAAAATGTATATGATACCAACTTGATACCAACCATGATATCAAGAATATGACCAGTATTAATGATTCCTTACCAGAATTCCTTTTCCAAAATTTTGTAACCTATCTTTCTTACTTCGTTCATGTTTACAAAATAGAATAATTAAATAAGATAATCATATCATATCATATCATTTAATTTGTTGCTTTTGTTTATGAATGTCTGTGTAATCCCTCAGTCATCCATATAGGTTCCACATCAGAAGAAAATGTAACTGGACTAAAGTTTAGTTTTCATTCAAGTTTTTTTTCCATTGTTTTTGTCAACTGAACACCAACAACACCTTACATACAATTTACAAACAAATCAAAATAACAAAAATAGTCTAGCCTTGTCATGCCAACTACTATCCTCAAAAAAGAATACAATTCAGTTTACATTAAAATGTAATTAATTCATTGTTGGTAATAAAATGTAATGTAATAAAAAATGTATTCCAATAGTTTATTACTTTGTCACTATGAGCATAAAAAATATCGAAATGTCGGATTATAAAAACATTGACTGTGCGAAAACAAAGTTTTCCAAAGAACTCGTTTTCCCGTGGTGCTTTGCGCAGGGCGAGCGCTTCCTTGTGAAGATGGCGGCTCCCTTGACTCTGCTGCTGATTGTAGGTGTTTCTATCCGTTTATTTCTCTTCAGATCCAGTTTAGCGGATATAATCGCGGAGAGGGTTGAGGTCGTGTCTCCACTGACTGCCTGGAAGAGAGGTAAGCGGCTGAATAAGGCTGAATAAGCCCGGTTTTGGCTCCCAAACCCCGGTGTGATGCTCGCTCCCGTCCGCTCTGCATGCAAGTGAATGGAAGCCAAACCGGTTTAGTGACAATGAGCAGTGTGCAATTTTTTACAGTTCAGTGTTAGAAAAGCATAAATCATATACACTTACATTTGGTGTTTCTTTTGAGCATTTAACGCTATATGTATGCGATTTAATGCGTCTTTTAATGCTAATAATCTGACTTTGATTTCACTGCAAAACCACAGCACCCTACCCAACCATACCCTCTTCTTTTCTTACAAAATGCAATGAAGAAAGTTAAAATATATTCTTATTATAATCAACTTATCAAAAATACAACAGAATTTTCTTATAAACTAGTTCCTAATTACCCAGGAGATACCCAACGTGAAGCTTGTACATTATTCTCCTCCAATATCCAAAACCTGTAAGTGAGTGGGTGCTTGACCTGACGTCCAGTTATTGTTATTAGTTGAAATTAATAGCTAAAGTTTCCTCCATAATTCAACTTCACAGTGCACAATAATACCTTCTAAATACAGTATTACGCATAATTTTAGAATTAAATTGTGTTTAATTTGATTGTAATTTCAGTAAGTCAATAAAAAACACGCACTAAGCTGTCCTGTGGTGTGACAGCACTTTTAGTCAAACATTTCTACAATCAGAGCCTGTTAATAATTATGTAATCATAATTTTTTTTTTTTTTTTTTTTTTTCAAAAAACTACACCTTGACCTAGATCGGTTTTATGCTACAATTCAAAGGATGGTGTAAAACCAAAAGGAGCTCACATGTCATTTATGCTCCAGGGCAAGCTCTGGGCTTCAGGGTTCAAGCTACAGGTCAAAAGAAAAGAAAAGTATTATTTATATATTCTATATATATATATAAAAAAAATTTTTACCGTGGTAAATTTGGCGTGAATGGGCTATTGGCGTGAGAGGTGATGTTACATCACAGCAGGTTAAAATATGTCATGTTAAAACAGGTTATCAACAAAATGTTATCATAATTTAGAAAAGCCTTCCTTATGCTTTCATCCTTTTTGTATTTCGCTACATAGCAGGACAGACAAAAGGCATTACACCCTCCAGTGTCAAGTACCCAAGAGCAAAGAGCATTTAGATTAATCAAAATAATGTTTTTCTGCTTGAGAGGTTGTAACCACCTCGCTGCCTCATGAATAGTTTATAAGACATCAGTAACAGGAAGTGCTGCCCTCCAGTGTGCTCTGATCTGCAGTTTTTTTTTAAAGTTGTGCCTTTTGTTTTGAGTGCTTTTTGTGATTTTTATTTGAAAAGAGTGATTAAAACATTGGTAAAACGGTGTAAAATCCTCACTAACTTTATCATCATGTTTGTTCCAGTGATCGAAGGTTTGGCGTTGCTGGACCTGGGAGTCTCACCGTACTCTGGAGATGTTTTCCATGAGGTGAGACAACCCTGAACACATTGTTATGCAACAGTTAACTAATGGAAGAAACTGTAAATTAACAGTGGTGCAGAACATAGTTAAATTGTAGGTTAGGGCTGCACAATTAATCGAAATAGACTCAAAATCACAATTTGAATGGATGCATTTTTTCACAGCAAAACCAGAAGTATGTATTTAAATGTGTCTAACTTGTTCCTAGCTCTCACAAATCCTTTGAGACATAGTTAACATATGCCAACATTGATTTTCACAGATTCAGCTTTTTTCAGATAGTGAAGTGAAATCTGCGACCGCCCCCAGCACAGCCAATCAGAGCACTGCTTTCAGCTCTTATTTCCGGGTTTTCAAGACATAAAATACTTTGTTATTAGCTACAGACAGCACGAAGCAGTCTCAGTTTTGTCACAGAGTGCTGCTTATACCATGTACCCTTTGAGGAAAACAATAGAAATTACTCATTTGCAAAAAAAAAACAAAACAAAAGGTAGCCCAGCTTTAAATGTGATCTGGAACAAGAGACAAAAACGCTACAAAAGCATCAAAAAAAGAGACAAAAACACGGCTTAAAGCTGTTAAAAGTAACAAAAATGCCACAAAAATGCAAATACGACAAAGACACAACTAAAACACAACTAAAAGCTTCAAATACTCGGCCAAAAGCAACAAAAACACAACAAAAAGACTAAAAGTGACAAAAAACGCTACAAAAATGAAGGAAAGGAAAATGCGACAAAAATGTTCCGAAACAAGTGGTTCTTTTATTAGTTCATATTTCAATCTGTTTTTTTTCAATTCTCCTGGTTGTGTTTGAAATACGAACTTCAAACAGAATCTCATTAATAGAGCACAAGTCAGAAAAAGCAATTAGATATTTTTCCCAAATCGTGAAGCTCTATTATAGATTTTATTTGTGATTGGATTTATTTTGCAAAGTGCAAAGTTATGGCAATACAAAGAAAAATAACTATGAATCTTCTGCCTTGTTTCTCCAGACTCCGCTCATCATATACTTATTTCATTTTGTTGTGGACTATGCAGAGATAACATTTATGGTGAGGCCATGAAATATTGAAGTGCATTTTCCTGCGTTTTTTGCATGGTTGAAAGTTTTGTCTTTGTTTTTTTCCCTTCAGTTAGCTGATGTCATCACTGCGGTGGCTCTGTATTTTGCGGTCAAGGATTATAACTCACAAGTGGTAAGTCATTTTGAAGGTTGATATACTGCTACAGAAAAATATCACAATAAACGAACATTTTGAAACTTCTTAATACCAAACTGTAAAGCAGCAAATCTCAGTAAACCCTAAATGAATAATATTGGTTAAAAGACATGTTGTAAAAAATAAATAGCAGAATACCACTTTAGTACTTTGTCAGTCTGTATAAGTAGTTATAGAAGTTATTTAAGTGACTCTTTTCAGCTCGAATCTTATTGTACCACAAAAAATAACAAAACAGTTCCTCATTAGTTCAAAGAAAATGTACACACAATAAATATTGAGCCCTAAAAATATATTTCAAACTATCATTTATTAAGTCGATATTGTAATTATTGTGACAGGCTTAAATGTAATGCTAGTTTTGTTTAAGAATGGGCAATCATATCTATATTTTGGGAGATTATCAAGGCTTTTTGGGAAATCCTTCCAAAATACACCCAGTTGTCGTGGGTTAAGAATGAAGTACACAAAATGTGAATGTGCTGTGAAATCAAACAGAAATGTCTCTTTATAACCTTGCTTGAAATGTTACACTGCTTGCCTCCTCAGTTCATACTGTGGAATATTCCAGGCAAAGCAATAACATCTCACTGGAGACAAGCAAATGGCAAACCCTCTAGAATAGTTACACAGTGCACCTTTTATAATATATGTATGTTGTTTTTATATTATGGACAATATACACAATATTGTAATTCTGGATATCTCCAAACCAACATTTTTGATATTAGCAATTCTTTATTTCCCACCTCTACTTTCATTTGATTATACTGCATATGAGGGAATACATTGTTTTAATCTTATAATGATAATATAACTAAATAATTTCCACATTATATCTATAAATTCAGAATGATGTCCCATTTAAAGTGCCTCTGACAGGTTGACTCATTTGACTAAAACACAGTTAAGATAATTATATTCAAGATTCTGCTGAAAACAAAGCTATTTTTATCCCAGTTTGGCAGTTTTTTAGGTTTAAATTTTGACTTCCTGGTTGTAAATCATGACATCACACTAGGGAATTCTGTAACTGTTGCCTAGAAACCATGTTGAACACCGGGTGAAAACTCCTCTAATGTCACAGAAAGAAAATAAAAACATATAGAAACACCTTTATTTTGATTAATTAATGTTTAAAAGTGTCAGACAAATGTGTTTGTTAATTTAAATTATCCCTGGAGTGTCTCCCTAGTGTGATGTCATCATGTTGAGAACTCTGCACTACTTCCTGTAAATTTTAACATGTTTTTCAACTTTTCTTCACAAACTGGCACCTGATTGGTGTAAAACTATCATTTATATTTACAACAGATTTTATTCCACCAAATAAAGTCAAAACTAGAAAATCATAAAAACCTGTCATACGCACTTTAAGAAGATTATTTGGTGGATAAAAATCTAAAAATAATCTAAAAAATAATCATTGAACTTGGAAACTACTCAAAAAATAATCACGTACTGACTGATTGCCCACCAAGAAGTTTTGTCAAAGCGCATACGGACACTTGCAATATGTAATTAACAAGACATCTGGCATAAAATCCTCCCAAATGAAAAGATCAGAAAGAGAGCAATCCCAAACAGGAAAGAACTTATACAGGTTGTACTGCTCCATTGCTAAACACATAATTACATATTAGCTACACTCTGATTAACTCTATGACTAACACAAAAATGGCCTCTCTTCAGTTAAAAAAGCAAAGGTTGGAGCTGGAGGCAGACCGCTACCCCATGGACTGTCTGGAGCTGGTCCGGAGCCCCACTCAGATGTATTATATCCCCCTCAAGGTCGCCATGTTGTAAGTGCGAGCTCCTCATGAACGATCACCACAATCCCCCTCTTATAAACCACGCAAACAACATTTCCTGATTTCTTTCTTATCGTCTGTTCGCAGTTACATGTTGAACCCCTTCACCGTTTTGTCCTGCGTTGCCAAATCCACGTGTGGCCTCAACAACGCCGTCCTGGCCCTCTTCTTCCTCTGCACTATTAAAAGTATATCTGATTCGGTCGTTTGTAAACCAAGATTTAAACGTTCTATTTTACTTCCCACTGAAATGCTTTGTTCTTGTTCGTTTAACAGAAAATACCATGCTGAGTGCCATATTTCTGGCCTTGGCTACGTATCAGTCCATCTACCCAATCACACTCTGCGCTCCGGCCATGCTCTACATAATGCAGGTGAGCCCTTTTAAAATGGATGTTCCTAAAATAGAGCGTAGTTTATCTATTTGAATGGGACAGAATGGGATTAGTGACTGATACTGATCTAATTCGTTCATCAATTGTTAATTCAGTGTAATTTAAAGCGTCACAGGGTAAGAGACTGCCTATAATTTGATTTAGCAATACTATATGTTTATTACTATTGTGTTTTTAGGCAAGATACTTCTGTATCTTGTTTTGATTTGCTTCTTTGATTTTTTTCCAATAGAACAAAATGAAAAAAATCCCTAATCCAAGGAATTCAGGAATTGTCTCTGTTTTTAATGGAAATAGAAGAGCAATTGTTTGTTTGTTGTTTGTTGAGAAATTCTTTTAATTGTAGTTTACTACTACGACTACTATGTCTAAATTATCTCATTTAAGTGATCAAATATAAGCTTATAAAACTAGACTAGTATGAATTAAGGAATAACATATGTATCAACAATGCTATTAGTATTGATCTTATTCTCATGTCTTTGCACTCAAAACCTCAGTAATGCACATCTTTTTATAGTTGCTTCGTGTAAAATAAAGACAGTTCTGTTTGGTTTTAAATGGCACAGAACTGATTATTTCTACAATTTCTAACAAATGCAAAAAAAAAGAGTCAAAAATCATATGATTCGGTAAAAAAATGGTGCCCCCAAATGAAAAAGGTATGCGCATCAGTGCAACCAAACCAAAAGGTTAGTCTGGAGCCCTGTTAGGGACTAGCTTTCATCAAACTGACATTTACATTTACATTTTACTGATCAAAATACTGAAACAAATATGATATATGCAACCATTAACCTCCATCAGAATAAACTTTTTCAAAAGTGTTTTATAAGTTACTTTTGTAGAAGCTTCAGTAACAGATGTTGGCATATTAAAAATCAAAAATCAATCAAATTTTATTTTCACGTTTTATTTTACTATTTGCGTTCGGCAGACGTTCAGTGCAAGTCAGCGCACACCTTGCCACACCAAAGTATTTTTACTGTACTACATGACTGTATGTTTTAACTACACATACTCATCCTGACAGAAGAATGAAAAACTAAACTAATCTGGCAATAAATGAAAGTGTTTTTTTTTCCATTTTCCTGAAAACCTTTTAAAATGACTCGGACATCCCTGTTTGCCTTGAACTCGATACTTGTGACTCCACAGCGGCTGTACATCCCGGTCAACTACCGCTGGGTCAGTTTTTGGTGGTTCGTGGTTCAGTACCTCTTCATTTACCTGGGCAGTCTGTTCGTCATCGTCTGCCTCTCCTTCTTCCTGCTGGGCTCCTGGGACTACATCCCCTCCGTCTACGGATTCATGTACGTCTGCTCTGTCCAGTTTGAAAAGAGAACCATTTGCTGATTTTTATTACATCAAATTATATTCATTCTACATCCACATAATGACTATATAAATATAATTATGCTGCAATGCCTTCTAAATCCTCACAAACATAGCTTCAAAAAATAGTTTTAAGTAGTAAGTTAATATTTTATATAATTTACTCGAAGATACAGTATTTGAATTTAGGATATTTTTTGTCTTCATTTTTTTACTTAAAGACCCTACATTATTTTATCTGTTTTTACATTACTTCTTATTTTAAGACAGATTATTTGCCAATACAGTAAGAAACTTTCACTTACACCATTGACAAATGAATGTTCTTGTAGAATAAATTGAAGTAACCTGAGAGTTGAAAGAATAGACCTGAAGCTGGAGTTCTAACGCAGGAGAAGTTTATTTCAGAACAGGACCCGGAGACATAAACCCTAAGACATTGCGACTGTATGCATTCCAGCCTAGTCCCGTTGCAGGGAGTCACGTACCTCTGATGATGTCGAACTAGAACTGAGCTGTTTGACTGGCACAGGGGGGAGAGGCTGTTTTCTCCCACAGTTCTCTCTCCAGATTAATATTCTGAATTCATGTTTAATTCATTTTAAGTGAAGCGTGATATAAAATTGTTGTAGTTCATCTGTTTGCCGTCAAAGAGCAGTAACATCTGACAAACGTGTAGTCAATATTTATTAGCGGGAATAAAATGAAATCTGCCTTAAAACATGTGTCAAGATTCTTCATTCATTTCCTCTTTTGTGCAGTTTGTCCGTTCCAGACCTGACGCCAAACATTGGTCTCTTCTGGTATTTCTTCGCTGAGATGTTCGAACACTTCAGGCTGTTCTTCCTCTGCGTCTTTCAGATCAACGTGTTCTTCTACACCATTCCTCTCTCAATCAAACTCAAGTAAGCGCTGTCGGCCACACACGATCAGCCAAAACATCACGTCACACAGGCGATCACTTTACAGCATCTGTACACGTGGGGGCTATTTAAGAGATTTAAATGTGCAACTTCTCTGTGTTGAGGATGTTTTTTGTTTTTGTTTTACCAGACATGTTGTTCATGACTACGATTTTAATTCATTTTAATCTGTCTGCAGTGACAAAACCGGGGAAGCTCATTACATTTTAATTCTCATATCCAACCATTTAATTAATTAATTCATTCATTCATTCATTCATTCATTTTCTACCGCTTATTCCCGTTAGGGGTCGTGGGTGACTGGAGCCTATCCCAGTGACTTTGGGCCTTAGGCGCGGTACATCCTGGACAGTGGCCAACTCGTCGCAGGGCTGACACAGAGAGACAGACAAGGACAGACAACCATTCACTCTCACATTCATACACTAGGGGCAATTTGGCAATTTAGAGTCGTCAGTTAACCTACACAGTCATGTCTTTGGACGGTGGGAGGAAGCCGGAGAACCCAGAGAGAAACCACGGTAACACGGGGAGGACATGCAGACCCCTCCCAGTGGCAGAGCGACTAGCACTTCTGCCTCCCAATAAGGAGATTGTGAGTTCGAATCCCGGATCAACCATTTTAAAATAAAAGCAATTGTAAACTGCCTTCACACTGCCTGCACAGTTGACTCCTGATCATTAAATCTGATCAGCTGTGCAGTGAGGTGAGAATTGAGCACTCTTAATTTATTACTTATTGTATACCATCTTATAACAGGATACGATAAAGATGCAATATATATATGTCCAAATTTTAGCGAAATTAGTAATGTTTTGTGAAATGAATAATGTTTTGATAGAGAAATTGTCAAAACCCAACAAATGTCCAAATTAATCTCAATCAGTCCATCCCTCCAGACACCAGCTTTACTCCTCCTTATATTCACCAAAGAAAATCAAGGCAGAATTTAAAATCTAGTGATCCCCTGTGCAGAGCGTGTTTGCACTTATAATCAAAGTAAATCAGAATAACTTGAGAGTCTTCACAAAGAGTCCAGGCATTTGTTTATACTCCAATGGGATCAGCAACAGCTTCAGTTTGAAACGGGACTCATTTTGGTCTAGAGTTCTTGGAAAAATCAACCGTAGTGATAAGTCTTTATTTAACCAGGTAAAACCCATCGAGATCGAAATCTCTTTTTCAAAGGTGACCTGGGCCAAAGTGAAACTGAAGCTCACATGATAAAACATTTACACACTTGCACCACAATAAAAAAATGGTAAGAGATTAAAACAGGACTACATTCAAAATCAAAGACAATGTTCAAAGGATCAGAATCAGTCAGATAAAGGTGTATCGATGGAGGACCAACTACCAGGATGACCACCAGGGGGCAGTATGGATAAAGTATTTGAGCTCTCAGCGAGGGAGCCAGAACTGTGACTGTGACGTTTGAGTGCACACTGAAAACATCTCCAGGGACATTAACATTTGAGAGAATCTGAACTGACGATTTGATGATTGTGGCTTTCAATTTCAACTCAAATTGCAACAAACTGTGACTTTTATTATATTTAATTATATCTTTATTTACAAGTGAAAGCTAAAATGTAAGACACCAAACTGAGCCAAAACCTAAATAGAGATATACCGTAGAATAACATTTGCAATATATAAATGATTGATTGCATTTGTCACCATAATGTGATCTTAACATTTTATTATGAACCTTGCCTTGTGATATTTTTACTGATCGATCCTCTCATTGTATTCACTTAGTATCTGCTTGTTTTCCAGGGAGCAGCCGGTGTTCCTGATGTTCATGCAGTTGGCTGTGATCTCCATCTTTAAGTCGTACCCCACAGTGGGAGACATGGCTCTGTACCTGGCCCTCCTCCCGCTCTGGAGCCACCTGCACAGATGTGAGCGCCTAATAATAACACGCTGTTTATTCATTAACTGCAAACTGGAGATGGAGGCTGCTGAAGGGAAGTCTGGAGAGGCAACTTGTTTTTGAAGAAAAATAGTAAATGCTACCCTGGCACTCTTTTAAGTTCTACTCACGAGTCAATCAAATACTTTGCTGAAGCGTCACAACAGCGGAAAAATAAAAGTCGTGTTTAATCTAGTTGGAGAAAAGCACAGTCATCTTTTCTGTCCACAGATGAACAAAGTGCCTCTATGTGCATGTTTTAAAACAGGGGTTCCCAAACTTTTCTGACCAGGACCCCCAAAATAGCCATGCAGTCGACTCGGGGACCCCCAAAGCGACATAAAAATTAATTTTAAGTGTCAACGCTTGTTAAATCAGGTTTAATATTGGTTATTTGAATTGTTTAATTGTCTTATTTGACAATATTTCACTAAAATATACTGTTTTTAATTAGAAAAATGGAGCAAATAGTGGCATACATATTCAAATTAGATCTTGAAATCATCTCGCGACCCGTTTTAAAAAACAAAATGGTTATTAGTAATTGTATTTCAGCTAAAATAGGCTGGTGTATGCCCGTCGTCGCCGCCATGTTTGTTTAGGTTCATTTGGGCGCCTTTCCTTTGGCTTCTGTCCAAACCAATGCTGCTCTGTGACGGCCCCAGTCCTGCACCAACTGGTGGTTCTGGTTCAATCGCAATCGAACGCAACAATAAGATTCTTAAGAGGTTGTGAACTCATTATTGAGTATAGTATAGTGAGAATCAATCTTGCTGGAAAGTAAATAACTTTAATAGTTCAGTTTAATCCGCTTTGTGACATTTGTTGATAGACAGATTTATGGTGTAGTTGGACCTTGTCAATATATCTGACAGGATATAATTATAATATAAGATATAAAGATGATCAATATTGGAACATTGTCTCCTTCCTTCTGAAACATACAGTATTTGATAGAGATAATTCATACTACATACAAATAAATACATTTATTCATGCCCTGGAATTGTATTTAACTTCACTCAACTTCCATATGTCTTGATGTTTCGGTTCAGTCCTGCGGAACATCTTCCTGGTCACGTGTGTGCTGATCGCCTGCTCCGCGCTGTTCCCTGTGCTGTGGCATCTCTGGATCTACGCTGGAAGTGCCAACTCCAACTTCTACTATGCCATCACACTGCTCTTTAATGTGGCGCAGGTGAGAAGGACTTGGTGTATTTACATCAGGGGCTGAGGAAGTTTGAGAAATATATATCACCTCTTCAGAAACAAAGGAAATAGAAATAAGAGCAGTTCATACAAATAATTAAACTCTATGGAGACAACACAGGAAATTGTGGTTGTATTCGGAAGATAAAGTACAATGAACTTTAAAATGACTCTATCAATCTTTAGCATTTTCTCTTTCAATTTGGTCTTCGCCATTATTTTGGCCTTTTTTGCAGCATTTTCCTCATCAACACTTGCGCATGTGTGAATAATCTGAAAGAAATCAGATTACTCACATCAAATGTAAATGGCTATGTTCACACACACACCATGAGATGTTTGATGTGCATGTGAACTAGAGCTGCAATCGACTATAAACAGTAATCCTAGTCGTATTTTGATCATCGTAATGGTTATCTGGACTATACAGACTCTAAAGCACGTGAAAAGACCTTTTTATAACAAAAACATAATAATAATAACATAATATTAATAAATCAATTTGTCAAAACAGAATAAACGACAACCCAACTCATCTCAACATCACCGTCTGTTTACATCCAGTAATTCATTCCTTTTCCTCCTTAGATTCTGCTGGTGTCAGACTACTTCTACGCTTTCTTGCGGAGGGAGCACCACCTCACGTACGGACTCTATCTGAAGAAGAAGGATGGCTCAGAAGCCACTCTCGTATTAAAATAACACTTCGAAAAGTACTTCTCAGTCACATTTTAACAAGCAAACCAGTGGACGGACACTGTAAAGGCGAGTATTATCCTCAAAGGCAAAGGGATCTAACCACAGAGGACCTATACGATACCAAACGCTCAGAACGGTGTCCGTGGAAGAAGCTGGTTGACTGATCGTATTAACACAAACACAAATGTGGGATGTAGACTATGCCTTTTTTACGTTGAAACTTTTTGAACCTCCTCTATGAAAAAAATCAACTTTTTCAAAAATTAGACTTTTGTTTTGGAACCTTCTTTTTGTCTTGCAAGTTTTTTGCTTTTGTTTACCGTCAGTTTGCTGAAATAATTCATGCAAATGACATTGTGTGCACTCAGTTTACTGTTGTTTGTAGAGTTCCTTTGAACCAACACTGGAAGTTTTTACTCATAGGAATGATGTGAGGAATGTTCGGTTCTTTTCTATGATTTAAAGGACACATATTAAGCAAAAATGTACTTTATTGAACTTCTAACCGTGTTCTAACATTGTTCTCTCAACAAAAACATACCTGGAGTTGTATTTAGCTTTCACGCTTTTTTGAAGACTCCTGCGTAGAAAGTCATCTCCCTCTGAGCGTCAAAAAATGCTCAGTTTCAGATTTCCCAGATTTGTGACCTCAGTAGTTCGCTGGGCTCTTCTGTGCTGTTTTTAAGTCCATAGTCGCCAGACTCATTCTAAGCATTTCTGCCTCAAATCATGTCTATTAGCATGTCAGGGTCAAGCTAGGTTTGTTTATTTCCCTCTCACCAGTAGATGGAGCTCTAACTCTGTTCCTGATGTGGGAAACGCTTGACTGGAATGTTTATATTTTTTCAAGTTCTAAAACATTACATGCCAAAGCAAAGGCACTCAAGAGCATGTGTTAAAGGCCAAAATCAACGCAAATAATGCATTCAATTAAAACATGCAATAAAAAATACAAAAAAAAATTTAATTAAAACATTTCTCCTTTAAGAAAATATGGCCTTACAATTGGAAAAAAAACCCAAAAAACTTACACTTACAAGTTCTATTACTAAAGAAAAAAACAATCATACTACATTGGAAACAAGAGGTTTTTCTTTACTTCATGAACAAAGCCTGTTTTCATTCTACCGTATTAAAATGTTACTATAAACAAAAATGAGGAAAGTAATTTGAACCTGTTTTAAAGTGGGCTGCATGCGTCTTTTCACTCCCCAAGTTTAACATTGATCTTCTAAAAGCGAATAATTTTCATGCTTAAATTTTGCGTTTATCTTAATTATAATGCATTTTGATATTTGGTGCACCAAAGTAAGATTGTATGAAGATTTTTTTTTTTAACACTTCAAATATTCACCCACCTTCATTCAAAATAGCAGCTCTTATTAATGATATAAATGACTGGAAATTGGTGAGTATGATTTGATATAACTTTAAATTACTGTCCTGTTGAAAGATTTTTTTTTTCTCAAAACTAATTCATAAGTTGAGTTTTTCCAAATATTTCCTTTTTTGTGAAGGCCAATGAATGAATGAATGATGATGTAATATTTATTTATTTTGCTGCACTGTAAAGAGATTTATTTTGTGTTCATTTGCTGATTTGATACAATTTTGCATTCTTAAAAATATATTAAAATGTTGGGTTTATTAAAACAGATGGCATTGTATTATGATACTACAAAGTTGTGGTGAACATGTTATTGTTCCTAATCTTTCTTTCATATATTAGTGTAGGAAAAGAGAGGGCCTTGCGTCACAAGTAATAGCACTTTCAATTGTGTTTTGACATTTAAACTACAGTTTCCTTATGAACAGTAAAATCCCCCTCAGTATGTGTGGAATATGTATTGAATAATCAACTTGTAGAACCTTGTGTAGAAGGGCCATATGTTGGATTGAACCCAGGTCATTTTCACCCATCTTATCAGTGCAGTGTTTGTCAACCTCATAATATTCCATGGCACACCACCAACTAAAACATTACCTCGTCGCACAATTTTTTTGGGAAAAAAAAAAAAGTATTACATTGCAAATGTTGTCCATGCCATAATGTTTGCTTCTTGAAGTTTGGGAATCGTGACAAAATAGCTCAGAACACTATCTTGGTAAAAATTAATTTATATCCATGAATCTTACATTTTTTCAAGCTACACTTGGCAAATCCTCAAGACGCACTGATTCATCAAGGTATAGTGCATTAAAAGTGCTGCTTGTGGTGAGCCTCTGGAGCTCACCAGTGACCACTCACTCCTTGGTACATTTTTCATTGACTTTCTCCATAAGAATTCTGAAATATACAGTACATATTTATATCTTAAAATGGAAGCTGTTTCTGAAACTTTATAAACCAGTGTGCCTAATGTTTTGCATGTGTGTTTTGGGCTGCAAACAACCGTGTTATGGACATTAATAACCATGTTATCCTATGTCATGCCCTTGAACTCTTAATGTTTACATTTTTCAAAATCCCTATGACCAAAATGAATGAGGAATTTACTTATGGAACTGCAGCTAACTTCAAAGCGGGCCGGACTGCTGAGCTCCTTTAGCTACAGATTGGCATTCTCTTTGTTTTTAGCATTTCTGGTTGAGCGGGAATTTCCGTTTATTTTAGTGGCGAACGAGGGAAAGTCTCGCCGCTAAAATAATATATAAAGTAGGTTAATTATTGTAAAATGTTCTTGTGCACCAACAAGGAAACACTGCACCCTTTATCTGAACGACTTAAAAGTGGCTCTATACAAAAAAAGTGGAAAGACGAACACAATGTCACAGATCTTTGATTCTAGACTACAACTCAGATATCAGAATTATGAGAAATTAGGACGGTTGCCAGAGTGATAAATAATTAAAAACAAAATATTACATCATTATAATAGGATGATGTCCTCAAAATGTTACATAAACAGGAAGCTGATACCCTTATTCAGGCTAACTGCAGCAGTGTGTGCTATGATGACCAGCTTTTCATAGAACACTAAAAATAATGTGAAAAAGTTACAAAGTGGAGCTTTCAACAAGCCCTTTGGTCTTCAGCCCTGGGTTTTATGATCGTAATATATTATTGCTTTACCTAAATGTTCCACAGTAAGGCATTGAAAGGCGACTCCCGCTTACAGTAAAATTGCATGTTTTTCAAGCAATAATATCTGTAAATAATTGCAAGATAGTTCAGTTTAATATGCCACACTTTGGAACATTCCATGAAAAAACAATGATGTCTCCATGGAAACAAACGCCAAAAAAGTTTCATAGAGCACCTTTAAGTAAACTAGTTTGAGGCTGAATAATGACAAGATCGCTGTTTGGTAGATTCTATTTATAAAATGCATGAATTGCTACCAAGAGAGGCGGTCTCTATCTTCCCGGGAGAAAACGTCAGACTCCGCCAGTGTGCGCTCCATTATCGCTCGCTTGCAAGTGTACGTTTACTTTACATCACCGCCGGTACCGCTTCAAACTAACTCCATTACGATTTCAACCCCGCTTTACGTCGTCACTACAAACCAAACGTACCTCGCCTCCAAACCGCCCGCCCCTCTGCCCGCTCTGCCCGCACGCGACCAATGCGCGCGCACAACGTCACCGCCTGTTTAGAATATTCATCAGATTTCGCGCGCTTTCGGGACCACGTGACGGCTTCGCGGGAAAACACGCTGAGGAGGAAGAGCTGCACTTTTCTCTCTCCGGGAGCAGACACAGCACATCAGCACAATGGCGGTGAGTCTAATTCACCCAAATTCACAATAAATAAACTCTGGATTTCTACTTTAGCTTGCGTGCACATAGATAGAAAGGAAACTTACTTAATCGGCTGTGTTTTTGAGTTGATCGGCCGGAATAAAGTTTTGACGTTGCCATGAGTTGACAACAATGGCATGGCGTGCAGTTTCATGGAGCTCTTTCAGTAGACGGACTGTCAAAAGGGTTCTATATCGTTTAATAATAGCTGTATTTAAGTTGAATTTGACGTAACCTTCAAAATGCAGAGTTGTGTGCAGAAATGGATTGTCTGTCTAGATTTGAGACTTCTGCCATGTGGCCAGTTATTCAGTCAATGTGCATGCATACTTTAATTCCGTGTATAAAGTATGTTTCTTCATAACTTTGCAATCAACTGTTAATATTATTGCCATGTCTTTTATCGTTCTGCATCTGCATTTTATCATAAGATTTCTACATCTATACTGAATTACATTTAAAGGCACAGTATGTGACGTTTTTTTTTTTAATCCCTAAAAATGGACTAAAACAAAAGCATGTTTCTATTTATTTAGTTTGGATGGTTATGCAGCAATAAAAATGTATTTAAAAAGAATAGTATCCTCCACTGTGAGCGGGCTTGCATCTCCACAAACCTGACTCGTACTTTACTAGGAGGAGCTTCCACTTGTTTACATAGAAATGTTGCTCCTTTGGCTTATTATATCAATAAAACATGCTCCAGTTAACATTTGAACTGGTTAATAAAAAGTTTGATTTATTTGTATTCAAGTATAGAGCCTTTAAAATGTTATGTAATCAGAATTCTGGAACTAGAGGCAAAATGATGCATAATAATTAATGTTCAATTACTAATATCTGAACTAAATGTGGGATATTTCTATTTTCTAACAATAGAAATTGTTCCAGTGTAAAAATGACATGATATATATTTATTGCCACAGCTATATTTTATCTTCACAAAAAGGATCATTTGTCTTGTAGTTAAACCATAGATACATTTGGGAAACTATTGTCTGGTCAGCATTTCTGTAAACTATGGTCCAGAAAAACTTAAAATTGAGATTGTTACTCACATTTGGCTGAATTTTCATATATGTCAAAATCTTCTGAGGCTAATCCTAATTTTTTCTCCATTCACATCGCTTTATGTTCCACTTCACTTTAGTAATTTACATGAATAGTCCGGTACCACAGCTTTAAAACTATACAATTTTTTTTTCAGAATACTAAACTAACTTAATAATCTGCTCTCAGGATTCCTCCGAGTCTTTCCACATGGCCACCAGCCCAACCAGGGCGTCCCGCAGAGGAGACCTGACCTCCAGCCCGGGCCGTGACCTGCCCCCGTTTGAGGACGAGTCCGAGGGTCTGCTGGGAGACGTCACCCTGCACGGAGAGGAGGAAGAGGAGGGAGACGGAGAGGAGCTGATCGGAGACGGGATGGAGAGGTGAACTTGGACACTTCAGCAGTCATTAGTTAGCATGGTAGATCTTTGAGAGTATAGTCAAGAGAGACGCAAAACATTTTTATAACCAAATATCAAACTATGTCAATGTCAAGCTTTTCCTCCTCAAAAATCGACTGTGAAATAGCGTAGTCACAATGCTAAAATTTAAATGTTTATTTTTTCGACATTAGGGCTACAACTAGCAATTAATGTAGTCAGAAATCTAGTCAGGAATGCATTTTTCGATTTAGTTAACTAGTCAAACGATTATGTCTCTTTTAAAAGACTTTAAAAATGCACCATCAATCAAATAAAGGTTGAAATATAGTGACTGAAGGCTTCAAGAAAGAGTAAATGTACAAAATAAAGTGTTTTATTAGTGAAATTAATGTAAAATCCTGCTATTGTTTATTCACTTTTGACATTTTGATTTAATAATGCCGCTGTTTTTGTTCTAAAAAATCTTTTCATATTTGTTTTTAGAGTCTGTATAGTCAACGTAACAATTATATTTTTATCGTTTGCTAAAACTACACAAAAGTGCAATATTATTCAACATAATTAGACTATTTCTTAAATGTATTATCTCTTTAAAAACAAAATAGCTGCATTTATCAGCGGTTGCTAATGTAAATCATCCATATCTTTCAAGTATCACGTCAACAGCATTTTAAAGCTAGCCCCGCCTCCTCCTGTCTGACCCTTGTGTCGTGTTCTCAGGGACTACCGGGCCATCCCAGCTCTGGACCAGTACGAGGCCGAGGGGCTGGACCTGGACGAGGAGGAGCTGTCGGAGCTGTCCCCTGGAGCCCGCGCTGCAGCTGAGGAGGCCATGAGGCGCAGGGACCGGGAGCAGGGGCTGAGCGGGAGGCTGCGGAGGGGCCTGCTCTATGGTGAGACGAGGGATGGGACTGTAACTGTTCTGAAGGTAGATCTCTATACTGTAAGGATGGGACTCTGACTGGATTGGCAGAGCTCATTTATTTGACTGGATCTGTTGCATAAGCAGCACTCTTAACAGCCTTAAGTTCATACATAAATCTTTGGTCACAATACAGGTACAACATTGCACATATAAAGTATAAAACCAGAATGGAATAGTCAAGTCTTTCTATCCAAACATACCAGTGGTGCCAAAATTGGTAAAGAAATTTCCTCGGCGGGCCAAAACGAACACGTACTTGCACACCAAAGCCAAACGTAATTTTGTGCTGCATTTAATTAGTTTAGAAGAGAGAATGATTAAATTGTTAAATTATGGATTTATTTATTAACCTTTATTTAACCAGGTAAGAACCCTTTGAGATCAAAACCTCTTTTTCAAGGGTGACCTGGGGCAAAGTGAGAAATATAACAGAAACACAAATTACAAAAAACAAGTTTACATTTCAAGAGATTTTTTAGAAATTAAAGCAAAACCTACATTCAAAGGCACTGACAATTTTTGAAAGATTTACCCTCTTTGTATTTCTTTGTGCGGAAACCCCTAAATTATTGACATGTTTTCAGGGGAATAGACATGATTTGGTCTCCTTTGCAACTACAGTCTTTTCAGTATTAAATTTAATCAAATATCAAATCCCTTACAAATTTCAGCACCCCTTCACGGGCCCAAGGAATCACTTTGGGCAAACCCTGATGTATACCTAACTTATTATATAAACTTATTCACTCTAGGCTCCTTGTTTTACTGTGAATTGCTCAATGTTTCTCTAAATCTCTCCACAGTGAAGTAGAGGCAATTCTGACACGTTTTATAGTTGTCCCTTGTTTTTGTTACACTATATAAAACCAGGTCAGTTATAACATGGAAATTTCATGCTGGCCAGTATCTAGGTGAGATTTTAGGAGCGTTGTCATGGTGATACAGTTGCTGCAGTCATTCATTTAGACGATTACGTTATATCCTGAATGACCTTATCAGTTTGTAATCGTCTGTAAAAGTAAAAAATATGTTATATAGATATTCTCTAAATACGGGACACTCTGTACAGACAGTGAAGATGAAGACGACGAGCGGCCCGCAGCTCGGAGAAGGCGATTGGCTGAGAGGGCAGCGGAGGGGGTGACCGAGGGAGACGACGAGGAAATGATCGAGAGCATTGAGAACCTGGAGGACATGAAGGTTTGTGTCGGGCTTGTTTACGAATCTGTGCGTACTTTGTTGGGATGACGCGCCAAGAAACGGGCCTTGAAAGGCGGCCATAATGGGCTATTTTCACATTTGACAATATTGAACTGAGAAGAAGCTAAAGAAATGCTTCCAACAAAAAAGTTTCTCAATTAAAAATGCGGTTAGAGAGGATTAATAACGATTGCTTGTCAATTATCATACTTATGTATTCTTTTCAGGGTCACACGGTGAGAGAGTGGGTGTCTATGGCTGCTCCCAGACTTGAAATCTACAACAGGTTCAAGAACTTTCTCCGAACACACGTCGACGAGAACGGACACAATGTTTTCAAAGAGAAGATCAGCGACATGTGCAAAGGTATGATGTTCAGAGTAACCTAATGCATCGAAAAGCATGATACTATGAATGCGTTTCCTATCGCAGAGAATAAAGAGTCACTGGTGGTGAACTATGAAGACCTGGCTGCCCGAGAACATGTGTTGGCCTACTTCCTACCAGAAGCGCCCACTGAGATGCTCAAGGTTTGTCACTCTATTGAAGGATTTATATTTCGTGAACACGACTGATCAACAATAAACCAATTTCATCTTGATCTTTAGATTTTTGATGAAGCTGCTAAAGAAGTTGTGTTGGCCATGTATCCAAAGTACGACCGAATCGCACATGAGATCCACGTGCGCATCTGTAACCTTCCACTGGTGGAGGAAATCCGCTCGCTCAGGTACTGTTTATTCATTAAATACTTCTACATGGTGATGGTTTGGTTGAAAATGAAGTGTTTATCCCCAGCAGGAGCCAAGCCATTTTGATTTCAGCTAACTACAGCAACTATTAAACCATTACCGTTTTTTTAATATCTTGCAGTCACCATTTCCCTCTTTTGGAAAAAAAAAAAACTAAATTGCAATTCTCTTCAGTCTTGTAGGCAAATTGTGGTTGGCCAAAAAACAAGCTAGCAACGGCTTTATTTCTTGACTTTTGCTTTATACAGTCAACTTAAATCTTTGAGACACGCACACTCAAAACTATTTGTCTAAAAAGTCTACACTGGAGAAAGAAAGGGCTGCACAGCAGTTCTTTCAAGTTCCCGAATTTAATTTAAAGGAAAAATATTATGCTTTTTTTTATTGTTCTTACCCTTTAAATATGCCCTTGAGAACCTTAAGTTTGGCACCTCATGTTAAAGAAAAAAAAGTTTATAAAAAACAAAATGAACATCTCAGAACGAGTCTGAGTGATTACAGGACTTAAAAACAGAGGAAGATTCTCCACTAAGTGACGTCAAGTATCAGAAAAAAAACCCAAAGTTCAGCAGGGAGTGTATTTGATTTTCGGAGGGAGAGGATTTTCTAACCAGGATTCATCAAACTAGAGTGAATGAAGCTAAATGCAACTGCAGGTGTGTTTTTGATGACGGAACTGTGTTAAAACATGGTTCAAAGCTCAAAAAAGCTTATTTTACATAATTATTTGTGCTTTAGAGAATGGACCACAGTTCTCTGGGGCATATATATATATATATTTTTTTTTTATCTTTGTCTGAGCTGTTTTCCTTGGTGTGTAATCGATAAACAATAACTGTAAATGGATTGTTTTTATCCCTCAATCCCTCTATCTAAAGTCGTTTGACCTATCAGTTACCAAAAAAAAGGCCCTTTGTCCCGCAGGCCATAAAGTCATTAAAGTGTGTGCTTGTTTGTCTGTGCAGACAGCTCCACCTGAACCAGCTGATCCGCACCAGTGGGGTGGTCAGCAGCTGCACCGGGGTCCTGCCTCAGCTCGGGATGGTCAAGTACAACTGTAACAAGTGTAACTTCGTCCTGGGGCCCTTCTTCCAGTCCCAGAACCAGGAAGTGAAGCCAGGCTCGTGTCCAGAGTGTCAGTCTCAGGGGCCCTTCGAGATCAACATGGAACAGGTGAGAAGGGACCCTTTTTTGATAGACCTAAATAGTTTGATCAGCGTAGGAAAACAGTTTTGGTTCCAGTTAATACACACAGTCAGAATAGGTTAATTCATAAAAGGCCAATAAATATACTCAAAAACAAAGCGTGCTTTACATGTTTAAAATTAAAAGTAAAGAAAAAATAAATAAATGAGGCTGTTAGGCATTGTTACTGCTATACTAATAGAGCCATGCGTTTTCTGTGAAGGCAATTTGAGCACAGAACGAGCCTGCTGATGGTTTATTGATTTTAAAACTGCACAGGAGAGGGGCTGTATGTGATTTTTTTTTTTTTTTTATGTGATAAAATAAAAATAAAAAATTGTGAGAAAACTGGTCCTCAAAATATCAGCTATTCATGAGTTTCAGCTTCCTGATATATGCAACATTTTTAGGACTTTTCCCCATTGCCCCAAGAGATGTACTTTTGAATTGTTAATCACTATGGCAACGGTCCTATTTTTTCATTCTGAAACCCATGGATAAAAGAAGCTGAAATACATGAAGAAAAATTTGCATAAATAATTAATGCAAGATAGACAAGTTTATTATCATATTTTGGAACATTTCTGGCAAGCAATAACATCTCAAATCAGCTGGTGGCAAACCATTCACCAGAAAAGTGCACCTTTTATTTTAGTCCTGATCTTGGTACTGTTTGAATGGAAGAAAGAAAAGGATAATATAAGCTACAAACACATCTAACTATAAAGATACTATCGGCACTCTTCTATTTTAAAGCGCATAACCACTCTCTTTCCACTACAGACGGTGTACCAGAACTACCAGAGGATCACCATCCAGGAGAGCCCGGGGAAAGTGGCTGCTGGCCGTCTGCCTCGCTCCAAAGATGCCATTCTGTTGGCCGATCTAGTGGACAGCTGCAAACCTGGAGACGAGATTGTGAGTACTTCACCTAACAGTGCAAATGCAGTTTGAGCTATTCAAAATTATGTATTGAAACAAGCGAAGTCCAAATTTAAGGTGAGACTCTGTGGGTGAATAGAATAGATCAATTGGAAACTTCTCCCGTAGTTTACTCACATGCATTGTTTTCACATTTTGTGTAAAAGATGCCAAAATTTGACGTATTTAAAACATCTGAAAAAATTGACAGAACCAGGCTTAAATTTCTTGGCTTATTTTGTACTCTTATTGGTTACAAAAAATTTACTTACAGGATTTTGGATTTCTTATATAGCTTTTGAGTTCACTAACTCTGACTGAAAATTGGCCTAAAAAAATCAAAATTTGTCTAATTTTTTACACTTAAAATCTCAATAAATCAGGCTTAGAATTTGATATGAACAAATCCTTTATGTTCCGTCAAAATCTTGTTGCGTACAAAATATAGTATGGTGTGTGTGGACAAGCTAAGGGCTGATCATGGGGAGAAGGGCTGTCTCTGTGGGAGAAAAATGCATTTTAAGAAAATGGGCTTCGACGTTACGTTGTCCCAGAGGAATCTATGGCTGAAGTGGATTCAATTGAATAATAAAAAATATCTTTAATATCTAAAATCTTGGACATCTTGAGTAGATTGGACAAGTTTGTTTCCATATGAAACCCGATATTTTGAGAGCAAACTGACCAAAAAATATTAAAATTTTACCTGCAGCGCCTCACTTTAAAGTTAACAAGTTGTAAGAAGTAGTCAATGGTAGCATTTTTTCATGGGTTCAAAACTTGACAAATGGAATTCTAAAACATCCTAACTTTCCCCCTTTGTCCCCCTTGTAGGAGCTGACTGGCATCTACCACAACAACTACGATGGCTCTTTGAACATGGCCAACGGTTTCCCTGTGTTTGCCACAGTGATTCTGGCCAATCACATCACCCGCAGAGACGAGGGCGTGGCTGTGGCCGAGCTCACGGATGAAGACGTTAAGGCCATCGTTGCACTGTCCAAAGATGAGCGCATCGGGGAGAGGGTAAGGAATCAGTCCTAACATGACTGAAAAGTTGTGAAAAGCACTATTAAACTCATCGTAGTGAGTAATCGATGATGGTCAGAATGCGTTAGTAAAGTGAGCGTTAACTTTGGACCGTGCCAAACAGTTTAAAATGAACTAGTTCTTTTTTTCACATTTCAAAAACTGTAAAGATCACTTGCATCTTACACGAAACAAGCGTGAATGAAGGAAAATGCAACTCTAGGTATTTTTCTGGATGAGGGAACAACAATATAACATGAAAAGTTCAAAACATTGTACATTGTTCTTTTTATTGTATTAGAATTACAAGATGACTCAAACATGACAATACAAATGAGCTGATCCTGGGATGCAAATAGCTGTCATACAGAGAACATGCCATATCCTGTGTTTATTGTAAACTATTTTTAGTTGTAGAATCTAGCAACGTAAAATTGGCAACATGTGCTTTAGAACCAAAATGAAAAGCAGTTCTGAATGCGATGTAATACAATTTTAACTGGCTCCAAAACAGACGGGGGAAAAAATCAGTAAAATCTCATTTGTTGGGACAAAATTCTCAAAGGCACTTCTGATGATCCAAGCCTGCTTTTTACTCATTTGCATTTCAATTTGCTAATGCTTTCCAATTCCTTTAGATCTTTGCCAGCATGGGTCCATCCATCTACGGTCACGAAGACATCAAGAGGGCTCTGGCCTTGTCATTGTTTGGAGGAGAGCCTAAAAATCCAGGTATTTGTCCTTCTAACGGGTAATATTGAACATAACCATGCATTTCTTAACCTATTGTATTAATGTGTTGTGTAATTGGACAGGTGGCAAACACAAAGTGCGTGGAGACATCAATGTGCTTCTGTGTGGAGACCCGGGAACAGCAAAGTCACAATTCCTCAAGTGAGATTTTTGTATCAAAATGAAATGATGTGTGAAGCTTATCGACTTGTAAGGCTAACATTTCGTCCTCCTTCTCAGGTATGTTGAGAAAGTGTCCAGCCGTGCCGTGTTCACCACCGGACAGGGGGCCTCGGCGGTGGGTCTCACGGCCTACGTGCAGAGGCACCCGGTCAGCCGCGAGTGGACCCTGGAGGCTGGAGCCCTGGTGCTGGCCGACAGGGGCGTGTGTCTCATCGATGAGTTTGACAAGGTAATACATCAAGGCTTCATTCTGGAAAGTGTTTGTTTGATAAAGGCTGGTCTTATTAAGTTTATGTGTTATGATCATAGACATAAAAAATAATGGACAGACTGTCGTCACTCCGCCCCATTCATGAAAATGCGGCTCAGTCATGGAGAATTCAAAATGGCCGCGGGTTAGCCCCCACCACTCCCCCCTCGGTGGGGAGGCGGGGAGAGGGCGACTTTGGGGCGGCCTTTTGCTGACGTACTGCCGTCGTAGCCTCTATAGTTACCGCCCACTCGTAGGTGTATGGCTGTGCCCTGACATTTCCGGCGCGTAAAGCCCGCCTTCTTCATTAGATATGCATGAACTTTAAAAAAATCACAGCGGCTAAACCAGCCTGGTTCAAAAAAATTCACCCCCCTCAGCGTTGTCACAGAGCTGTAAGCTAACGTTTGAGACCAAAGCCGTACTTTGAGCCAGGCTCTAAAGTAGGTTTTGAAACGTCTAACTCCCCATTGACTTGCATTGAATAATTCTACTTCCGCAGCCAGCCCCTAGCGGTCAGCAGCAGATTGCAAACATGGCAGCTTACAGTCGGCGGCTCAATTTGAGCGCGGTAGCCTCGCCCACTGGTTATGATACAGAAATCTTCAAACGTATTGGTTTAAATGTATACGGCTCACTACAATAGATTTTTCATTTATCATTTAATTGCTAACTTTTCTACCCATACAATCCCCTGTTAAAGTATCATTGGGTAGTAGCAATTATTATTAGGCCTAATCTTTCCACAATTTTTCAGTTTTCAACCTTTTCGCTCCAAGCACCACTTAAAATAGTACCTATAGATCTAAACTCAACGATATCAGGCATAGATTAGGGCTAAACTATGGCCACCCCGGCGAGTCTGGACACTCTCCAGGATTTGTCTGTAATTAAAACATAGTCCAGCTGCACTGTATTACCCATGGTACACGTAGCAGTAGTTTTTTGTTTAACACCCGCCTTAATACTGACCGGTTGCGCCCCCTTGTGTGTTGTAGATGAATGACGCAGACAGGACCAGTATCCACGAGGCCATGGAGCAGCAGAGCATCTCCATCTCCAAAGCTGGAATCGTCACCTCTCTGCAGGCTCGCTGCACCGTCATCGCGGCTTCTAACCCTATTGGTAAGAAACAGATATTTACTGGCGTGGAGACCTCGTGTATCGTTGCGTACAAAATGGATTTCATAAAATGACACACTGAAGGATAACATGGTTACAAACCTTTTTGTTTTCCAGGTGGGAGGTATGACCCCTCCCTGACCTTTTCAGAGAACGTGGATCTGACGGAGCCCATTGTGTCTCGATTTGATGTTCTGTGTGTCGTCAGAGACACTGTGGACCCAGTGCAGGTACGGATCATTTCATTCATTTCAATTTATTTTCGTAAAATCAAAACAACAGTTGCCTCGATGAGCCAGAGTTAGAAAGCGGATTAAATGAACAATATTCAAGAGAATTTAGCAAATTCACCACTCCTGGACGAATGAGGGATTACTTATTATAGATGTGTTTTGTTTTTTTTCCCCCCCGCTCTAGGATGAGATGCTGGCCCGTTTCGTGGTGGGCTCTCACATCAAACATCACCCTGGAAACAAGGAGGCAGCCGCGGCCTTGGAAGAGGTGATCCTGCCCAACTTCTCTGACGTGCCCACTATCCCCCAAGAGCTGCTCCGGAAGTACATCATGTACGCCAAAGAGAGGGTACGCACCACTCTAGTATCCACTAGGACATTACCTATCACATTGACAGTTTCAAGTTAAAAGACACGGCAAAGTAATTTGAGACATGCTTGTTTTTGTTTTTTTCTAGGTCCATCCTAAACTGAACCAAATGGACCAGGACAAAGTGGCTCGTATCTACAGTGACTTGAGGAAAGAGTCTATGGTAAGTCTGTTTTTCAGTCGCAATTTTTGTAAGTATTTTGGCACACCCTCAATCTTTTCCCGTTAAGTAACTAATAAGTTATAAAAATCAAACTATTGTCAGTCGACATGCACTTGGTGACAGTAGCAAAAATGTGTTATATTTAAAAAAGAAAACATCTACAAACCTTTTGATATTTTATAATTGACAGATTTTCAAGGCGTTAAGAGCGTTTATAGTTTAACATTTTTTATGTCAGAGAAGACTGAAATGTATGGGATTGTATTAGTTTAGCTGTTCATAATTCAAAGAATTGTAAGAGTTGTAAAGGAAAGGCTGCAAAAGGTGCACATTTTCTTCCTCTGCTGTCTCTGGGCAGAAAACCAGCCTTACACCAGAACATCGACCCAAAGAGAACTCTGGCTCTTTTTTTGCATATTTGGCTATGTCAAATGTTTTAATCCGATTATACTGCCTTAGTTACATTTTTTAAAAAGGGGAGGAAAGAAAACACTTCTGGGTCTGTTCCATAGTGTTTTTTTGTTTTTTTTTCAAAAAGGAGCTGCCGGGGGAGTTTAAAGGCATTGTACCTGATTTCTACTGCAACTGCATCCTAAATATTCACCGCGATGAGTTCATGAGCACTTTTCACGAGTCTGAGCCCCGAGCAAGTTTTGCCGTCCCGGGTATAGCTAACAGAACCTACCTTCTCTGAAAATAAAACGCTCTATAATTAGATGCCGCAAATATAATTTTCACGCAAATAGATGCTTTCACAATTTTCTGTACATGGAGCAAAAGAGATTTTACTTTCTTACATGCAATAAATCGGAAATATGATCTAGTTCTGTTTCAAAACAGAAAAACTCAGGTACAGCGCCTTTACTTTGTTATGCCTTAAGCCATATATTTGTGTAATCTTGGTTCCAATAACACGGTAAATGATTTAACATTAAACATTACACACACAACATTAGCTCTGAATCGATTACCACTGTTCCATCTTTCAGTGTTCTGGTTATTTTGGGGCTCCGGGTCTGAAAAGTCTGGGTTGTAGAGGTCTTAAACTACAGGGTTAGCATATCTGAAGTGAAGTTCAGTGTTAAAAAGTTCTTGTGACCCATTCGTTGTGACGCGCGCTAACCGAGCTGCTGCTGCTCCCAGGCCACAGGCAGCATCCCCATCACAGTGCGTCACATCGAGTCCATGATCCGGATGGCCGAGGCTCACGCCAAGATGCACCTGAGGGACTACGTGGTGGAGGACGACGTCAACATGGCCATCCGCGTCATGCTGGAGAGCTTCATCGACACGCAGAAGTTCAGCGTGATGAGGAGCATGAGGAAGGTGGGTGTTCTACCTGGACTGGTACGACAGGAACCGCGGCATCATCACGTTGAAAGTTGTAGATTGAGTTATTTTTGACTTTTTGGGTTTGTAATCTTATGCTGACACCCATTACGTTGTCCCTGAATTGCAAAATTAACTTTATTGAGCTTTTGACCATGTTCTAAAAGCTGCAAAATCCTCTGTTGTTTTAAGTCTATAACCAGTCAGAGTTCATTTATGACACGTGCTCACATTTTTGTAATTCCTTCTGTTGCCAGTTGATGTAGCTCTAACTCAGCTACTGATGTTGGAAACGCCTGACTCCAAGAATGTTTTTAAAGGACCATAACAATACAAACGATTAGTAATATGTGGCTTTAAAGGAGACATATTAAGCTTTTTCTGGTATTAAAGAGGAGCTGTTGTGCTCTGCTATTTAGGTCTTGAAGCATTGTTCATTTTGGACATCTTAAATCGCGAAATTGATTTGAAACAAGTTTTTAAAAAAATAAGTTGGTGGGCGTAACACAAATGGTGAAGACCTGGACTGATGGAGCAATGGAGTCTCGACTGCAGGAGAATATTACTTACATATGTACGAATCACTCTAAATACATTTACAGTGATTTAATAACAAAGGGTAACAAATATATTATTTTTAAACTCTTAAAAGTCAAATTTTCATAAAGGTCTCCTTTACGCATTGAACTGTAACATAGTAGATCATCATTTTACATTTTCTTCATTATAAATCACAATGTCCACTGACTTCCTGTTCAGAACTGCACAGCTGACAAGCCCCCCCCTCTTCATGGTGACAAGCCGCGGGTTGTCTTACATCTTTTTATTTTTTGAAAAGTTACTTTGTGACATTTTAGAACTCTGCATGTGTCACTCAAAATATGAATTTTGGGAATAATCGCAACTAAGTACAGGGATGTGGGCGGGGACAGGGGGTAGGTGAAAACAGGAAAATTCCGAGCACGTGGACCTCAGTTGCAGGACAATACTGGATTAACTCAATCAAAATGCAACGTTAAGTAAACTAATGATGAGGAAACACTTGGCTCATTAACATTGATTTTGAATATTTTCCCTTTTAATGCAAAACAAAACAAACAGATAAGCCATTGTTATAAAATTGAGACAGTGTAGTTTCACTTTTAAATGTAATGTAACCCCAGGTCTGTTTGTCTTTGTAACTCGTCCTCCATTTGCTCGCAGACATTTGCGCGGTACCTCGCCTTCCGCAGAGACAACAACGAGCTGCTGCTGTTCATCCTGAAGCAGCTGGTGGCAGAGCAGGCGGCCTATCAGAGGAACCGCTACGGCGTGCAGAACGACGCCATCGAGGTGCCCGAGAAGGACCTGCAGGAGAAGGTAAGGCCACACGCCACACCTGCAACACATCAACAGAAGCAATTCAGTATTTCACTCGACATGACATTCCAAACATCAGAATTTCCCTTAAACTGTCAATCAGGGCTGGAACAATCGATGTACTTATGAATATTCAGCTTTTAAAAACTGATCGTCACTGTATTTTTAGAATTGTATCTGGACTGTTCACTGGGGGTGGCACGAGAATGAGATTTTGAAATGACAATAATTGGTTCAGTTCACAATTTTGTTCACATTTTATTTATTTTTCTGTATTGTGCTGTGAATTTATTTTACGATATAAAAGCTTTTAAGCTCCTCCCCCTCCTCTCTACTGCTGCTGCTGTTTCAGACGGTGCTCATTAGTGTTGCTGAGGGACAAATATTCACCGCCATGAGTTTAGAAGCACTTTCCATGAGTCTCTTGAGCCCAAAGCGACTTTTGCTTACAAACATTAGCATGCTAACACACTTCCTATTTCTCGTAGAATAAAACACACTGTAAATAAATGCAAAGAAAGGGCTGGGTCTCATTTTCTCTCAAATAGATGCTTTTAGAATATGTCTGTACTGTAGCAAAACAGATTTTTACAGATTATTACAAGCTTAAATAAAATTGTTTTTCACGTTTCAAACAATAAAAATCTTGTATCTATTAACTACAGTTGCTTAAAGATGCACAACTTGACCCATATATGCCCGTGCCAAATACAAACCCTGGGAGATAAATCTCAAGATTAAAGGATAAAAGCCGTCAGTCACCATATTTCAACCTTTATTTGGTGATAACGTATTTAGAAAGCCTCACTGTACAATAGAAATAATTATTTTACTAGTCTACTACTAAAATAATTAGTTAACGTTACATTTGTAAATTCAATCCATTCATAAATTTGTGTAACATCTGCATTTGTAAATTCAATCCATTCATAAATTTGTGTAACATCTGCATTTCTCCATTTAAATTTATTAGATGTTGGACATGTAGGAAGGATATAATAGTGCTTTTCTGACCTCTGACCTTCTGTCTACTTTTAGGCTCGTCAGATCAACATCCACAACCTCTCGGCCTTTTATGACAGCGACCTGTTCAGATCCAACAAGTTCTGTCACGACCTGAAGAAGAAACTCATCGTCCAGCAGTTCTAGACCCCCCCTGACGGACTCTGCCCCCCTGTGGACACATGGATACTCACACGGGGGCACTTTGGACTTTTTACCATGGGTTTTCATCATGCGTGAACTCCAGCGTTGCTTTTTCCAGACGTCTGAACCGATTGGATGAAAATATACACAAGACTGTATAAATAAGATCTATTGTTAAGAAAAAATATTTGGATTTGAATACAGAAAGCACTGTTATTGTCAAAGCAATTGTCCTTTTTCACGGTTTGTAGGCCCTGTCTGTAAATAAATGTACATGTTCTATTACTGATAACATTTTACGCTTGCCAGAATAAATATTGAACATGTTTAATGGTTGCAAGTAAATGTTTTGTGACTAGCTGCCATTATGTTGTATTGCTGTACTTTTGATATTAAAAGGTTTTGTCATTATTCTCTGGAGTTTTAATTCATGTGTCCAAAATACACACTTTAATTTACTTCACCCTAATTGAAAATAAGATGGAGAAATTCATAATGTATGTTGCATAAATGTTAAAATTAGTTTGTGTGAAAAGTGGTCTAAAGATTTGTATGTAAGAGTAATCATCATTTGCATAGTAAAACTTTAAAAAGAGCAATATCCATGGAAAAGCTAGGCTGACTTCTTATACAAAATATACTTGATGAGCTTTTGACCATGTTCTAAATACAATTTCTTCAAAAAAGTTATTCAAACAACTGTAGCTGAGTAAACGTGCGTATCCACCGCCAACATCCAACCACAGCTCGAACTGTGGTCAGACGGTTCAGTGTGGTGAGTCTAAGTCTTAGATGTTACTAAATGCTGCTCTTCTATTGGCTGCTGTATGTTATGGACACGCCTCATTCCCAAGTCTTTATGTAACAAAACATAAGACAAACTGAAAGAAAACAATACATTGGACACACATTTATAAAAGTATTCAATTCGACGGACAACACGAAACACACAAGGTACATTTAAAGAAACTGATACGAGGCAAGACACGTATTTGAGGCGCGTATAAAATAATTTCTTATAAACTTGTAAGATTTTATTAATTTATTTTTATTCCAGCCATTGTTTGAGGAATGTGATATTTACCAAGTATATTAGCAAATTAACTATGTATTCCAAGTCTTTGTTATTGTGCTTGAAACAGATTATTATATAATTATTATAATTAAGTGAGATTATTAACACAGGCACACGCAGAGCATGCGTCCTCACGTCAGCGCACGCTGCTGTTGCCTGGTGTGTGGCGGTCACTGCAAACTTTGCAAACTTCAGCTGCAGCTAAAATCTGCTTTTGTGAACTTCACACGACGATTTGTACAAAAAGGAGACCTAACTCTGGGACATTTTCAGACTGTGACTGAGCTCCCCCTGACTCAGACCACGAGACATTTTGTGAGAAAAAAACGTGAGCTTTTTCACTTTCCCTGTTCACGTTAGTCCTTATGGAGTTTGATCATGTGACACAAAAAGCAACAATAGTTAAACACAAAGGCCTTTGTCAAAGTCTAGATCATGTTTATGGTAAGTTTATTCAAAGAACGGCGTGTGCTGTGCTTCTGATCTTTACATGCACCAAATGAAAAGCATCAGCACTAGAGCCTCAAACTGACTATTGTGAGCACGAACAGGAGAAAAGTCTGAAAACACTTATTTTTAGGCTTTGAAAGACTGTTAGGGCTTAAGAAATGTTATTACTAGATTAAAGGCTCTCCAGTGGTTCCCACAGTGGGGCCGCAGAGGTTTCTATCATAAACACATAAAACATGACTTTATTGAATATTTAACATTAGTTATAGGTATAATGTAGTCTATTACTTTGAATCAGTAATATATATTAAAAAAAAAGACATGATTGAACACAGTGCAAACAGTCTAGTCTTGTCTGGAGATAAAAGAGCCACAGACTTTGGGAAGAGTTGAATGATTGCACCGAAGAACTGTGCACTGTTGGCTCTGCTCTGGTAAAACAAGTGTCAATGTCAATCAGACGTGGAAGATATTCATTCATTCATTTTCTACCGCTTATTCCCGTTAGGGGTCGCGGGTGACTGGAGCCTATCCCAGTGACTTTGGGCCTTAGGCGGGGTACACCCTGGACAGTGGCCAACTCGTCGCAGGGCTGACACAGAGGACAAGGACATTGACAGACAACCATTCACTCTCACATTCATACACTAGGGACAATTTAGAGTTCTCAATTAACCTACACAGTCATGTCTTTGGACGGTGGGAGGAGCCGGAGAACCCGGAGAGAACCCACGGTAACACGGGGAGGACATGCAGACTCCACCCAGAGAGATCGTGTGATGTTAGGGTGGTTCGGAATTCGAAACCACGATGTTGGGGTGGTGCGGGATTCGAACCCACGATCTCTTTATTGAGAGGCAGAAGCTCTAGCCGCTCTGCCACCGTGCACCCCCACATCAAATATAGCAACTAGAATTAAAACTATTAAAAATGAGCTCAAAAAGAAACTCTCAAGAATCTCACACAAGAGTACAAAGTGACATTTCTGCACTTTTGTGGTTCATTTTAAGGTCCGTTTAAGTTTTGCTTGAACTTCACCCTTAACAAGACATTTACAGTATGTTTTAACATTCCTAAACTATCATTTGAATATTACATTTATCACAAAAAGATTCACATTTTAACCCTAAAACATCCACATTCCTAACATTTAAGGCTAATCTCGTTGATGTTTCATGATGAAAAGTGCACACAGCTGCCTTAAAGACACTATTAAGATGCTTTAATGATGTTATTATATAATTGTACACATGTGGACACTGGATTTGAGATATTTCAAAGTGAGTCCTGGCCTGTTGTAAAGTGACTTCAGCCCTTTTGTTTTTCACTCCTGGCTGTGCTTTTCTCTTGGATGTGAGCTCTGTTGGTGTCTGACTCTTTCTGTTCCTCTCCACAGATCTGTGACTGTTGGCCCTGTGTCCCTTCAGGCGCCCAGCACAGGAGCCCGGACACACACACACACACACACACACGCACACGCACGCACGCACACGCGCACACGCACGCACGCACACACACACACACACACACACACACACACACACACACACACACACACACACACACACACACACACACACACACACACGCACAACCCTCTCTCCCTCTGCTTTGTCCTGCTCTGCTAAGTTTCCCAGGGCTTGGGTCGGCTGTGGCTCTTCCTCCTCCTCCTCTGCTCCTCCTGCCAGGGGCCCTCAGATCCCTCCTCTTCCTGACTCTATGCTTCCTGATGTCATCACTCCTTGGCCACTCACATGCTTAATATGACCTAAACTGTACTAAACACAGAACAATGGGCGAGTTCAAAGAGTACCTGGTGACAAAGCCCATGTCCTGACGCACAGGTCCTGGAGACGCACAGGTCCTGGAGACGCACAGGTCCTGGAGACACACAGGTCCTGGAGACAAACAGGTCCTAAAGACGCACAGGTCCTGGAGACAAACAGGTCCTAAAGACGCACAGGTCCTGGAGACAAACAGGTCCTGGAGACAAACAGGTCCTAAAGACACACAGGTCCTGGAGACAAACAGGTCCTAAAGACGCACAGGTCCTGGAGACGCACAGGTCCTGGAGACAAACAGGTCCTAAAGACACACAGGTCCTGGAGACAAACAGGTCCTGGAGACAAACAGGTCCTGAAGACACACAGGTCCTGGAAACAAACAGGTCCTAAAGACACAGGTCCTAAAGACGCACAGGTCCTAAAGACACACAGGTCCTAAAGACACACAGGTCCTAAAGACACACAGGTCCTGGAGACAAACAGGTCCTGGAGACGCACAGGTCCTGGAGACAAACAGGTCCTAAAGACACACAGGTCCTAAAGATACACAGGTCCTGGAGACAAACAGGTCCTGAAGACGCTCAGGTCCTAGAGACAAACAGGTCCTAAAGACACACAGGTCCTGGAGAAGCACAGGTCCTAGAGACGCACAGGTCCTGGAGACGTACAGGTCCTGGAGATGCTCAGGTCCTAGAGACGTACAGGTCCTGGAGACGCTCAGGTCCTAGAGACGCACAGGTCCTGGAGACAAACAGGTCCTGGAGACGCTCAGGTCCTGGAGACAAACAGGTCCTGGAGAAGCACAGGTCCTAGAGACGCACAGGTCCTAGAGACGCACAGGTCCTGGAGAAGCACAGGTCCTAGAGACGCACAGGTCCTGGAGACGTACAGGTCCTGGAGATGCTCAGGTCCTAGAGACGTACAGGTCCTGGAGACGCTCAGGTCCTAGAGACGCACAGGTCCTGGAGACAAACAGGTCCTGGAGACAAACAGGGCCTGGAGACAAACAGGTCATGGAGACAAACAGGTCCTAGAGACGCACAGGTCCTAGAGACGCACAGGTCCTGGAGAAGCACAGGTCCTAGAGACGCACAGGTCCTGGAGACGTACAGGTCCTGGAGATGCTCAGGTCCTAGAGACGTACAGGTCCTGGAGACGCACAGGTCCTAGAGACGCACAGGTCCTGGAGACAAACAGGTCCTGGAGACGCTCAGGTCCTGGAGACAAACAGGTCCTGGAGACGCTCAGGTCCTTGAGACGCTCAGGTCCTGGAGACAAACAGGTCCTGGAGACGCTCAGGTCCTGGAGACAAACAGGTCCTGGAGACAAACAGGTCCTGGAGACAAACAGGTCCTGGAGATGTATAAACATAAACAGGTTTGTAACACATCTTCTGTTTTGGGATGCAAACAAATCTTGGATAAAAACGGTGAGTATTGATTAATTCATATTAACTTCATGGATTTACTTTTTTCCTTTTATTTTTCGCTTCCAACTGCAGCAGATGTGATCCTGCAGAAAGAGAGCAGCAGGAGGGGAAACATGTTGAAAGTTACACAAATAAAGTCAGCACAGGTATAACAGTTTATTTATTTATACAGAAGTGGATTTATTTGTGTTTTTCTTCCAGTGACATGGAACTCAAGAGTGGAGAGGAGTAGAAAGAGGAGTGATGTCAAAATAACAATGTCAGTGCCCCAAAGTATGAGGACAAGCATGAAATGTGAAATGAAGATGTTGGAGCGATGAAAAAACAAAACAAATAATACGTTTATGTAAACAAAATGACATTATATTATTTTTGCACAGTGCATTCTTACACTCAATTTTGGTCTGTTTCTTTTGGATGTTTAGGAGCTGGACAAAAACAAGAGAAAGAGGAACAAAAAGTATTTTTCATGTATTTAAGTGACATTTGAATATTCTCTTGGCTGAGTATTGAAAGTAACGTGAGACTGACGTGTTCTTCATTGTTGTTTTCTTTCAGGTTGGGTAAAATATAAAGAGGACTGAGGGAGAATAACAAGATTCATTAATAATAGTACAAGTCTACATAAAAACATAAAAAAAGACCCTGAACCTTTTTATTTATTTATTTATTTTTATGAAGTATCTTCTTTACAATATCCTGCAGAGGTAATAACACAGCATGGCAGGCAGTACAACATGGCTAAAGTCAAGGGGATTAAGATAAGATAAGAGATCCTTTATTTGTCCCACAATGGGGAAATTCCACTGTTGCAACACACAGTTTAGGACAGGAATGAAAGAAATAGGCGCATGCAATAAAAATAGGATAAATAAACATGGTAATAAAAATACAATATAAAGTATAAAGTATAAGGTATAAAGTGCACACTCTTATTTACAGCAAAATGGCAACTAAAGTGGCTTAAGTGTCTTGTTATATACAGTAAGTGACTAATTACAAGTATGTAAGGCATAATGGAGCACAAATAAGTGAAATAATCAAAACAGAAGTAGTTGGGACATTAAATGTGAAATATTTTTCTAGCATAGTCAGATTTGAGCAGTTTCAGAGAGGAGTAATACAATTTAAATACGTTTATAAAGTGTCTAAAGCAGGGGCTAGAGCAGGGGTGGGCAATTATTTTGACGCAAGGGCCACATTAGATTTTTACACTTGCCTGGGGGCCGGACCATTTTACACACATACTACTACACATAGACTTAATGCCTAAAATATACAAAAAATTACAACAGAATAGCAAAAATCATTACCTTTATTTAGTGGGAACAGTGCGGTTGGTCACTCCTTTTATCCAATGCATCAAAGTTTGGTGTTATTCTAGTGGTGGCTGTTCTCAAAACTGATTTTTAATGAACAAGCAGCTGCTCAGGAAACTATAAAATGACAAATGCACCACACCTAACTCATACAATTTTTTATTGAATGCTTTGCGGGCCGGATCAAAATGCCAAAAGGGCCGCATGTGGCCCCCGGGCCTTAGTTTGCCCCCCTCTGGGCTAGAGTCTCTCCACTTACAACACAGTATACGTCCTTAGCCAAAAGGAAAACAATATCAACAATGTCAGATATTTTAACATCCAGGTCATTCAAAATACAAAACGTGACAAACACTTAAATTAGGACTATTTGACATTTTAAGAGACAACCAGCCTGAACCTGAGCACGTGCGCGACACGTACACGGTCTGAACAGCTCCCCCCGGCGGCCGCAGACTCGCACTACACCCCGGCTGCTCCTCCGTGCTCTCCTCCGCGGTGCGCCAGCCTCCGCCGTGACCGCTGCTCCTCACACGCACACGCGCAGACGCACACGCTCACGCACAGACGCACACGCTGCCCCAGCACCACCTGCTCTCGCGTCCGTCCGTCTGTCCGTCCGTCCGTGCGCCGCCACCATGCTCTCCTCTGCGCCCTGACTCCCGCACACCGACCACCAGTGACCGGCCGGAGAGCACACGACAACGGCGGCATCCGACATCCGCGGGAAAAAAAACCAAAAAAAAAAAAACCAAACGTGCCGTGCAGTGCAGTCGGACCGTCCATTCCAAAACCGAGCTGGCGGAGCGATGTTGTGCACTGCAGCAGACATGAAGGGCCTGCATCGCGTTATTCTACTGGGTAAGTCCGAAATTTCGCACGTTTTTTGTGTGTGCGTGTGCGATTTCTGTACGTTAACTTGCAAAAATACTCACGCACGCTTTACGATGTCACCGTAATGTTTTTTTTTTTTTTTTTTTACGCGTGTCTGTTGTAAAATGTGTTGCAATGTTACGAGTCGTTGAAAGAAGAGAAACGTGCGATTTTTTTTATTTAATTTTTATTTTTTTTGCGTCGTTTGATTGAGTGGATGGTAAACTATAGGAGGCTGTGTGGGAGGTAATGCACTTAAATCAGCAGCATGTATAGGCTGCTGCGGTGGAGGAGAATGCAAGTTTGTCATTATTACTACGCCACAATGACTCAAGTACGCCGTTAAGATAGAAAAAAAAAAAAACGTTCGTCTGATTTTAAATGATCAGTCTTTCTTGAAAAATGCAGGCAATGCTGTGTTGAAAAGACTGGGAGGAAGAAAAGAAAAAGATAAAAATATATATTAGTATAGGCTTTAATGCATGAAATATAGGTCTGGTGAAGAAGATTAATTTGAGGACTAATTTAAGCTTTTGCATGACGGATTTAATCAAACTTGTTGGTGTGATGAATTATGAGTGTAAACATATGGGCCAGCATGGGCTTATCTTGTGGTGACTAATCTGGAAATGCAGTAATAATAAGCCTATACATTTATATTAAGTGTGACCAAATCAGGGCCTATGTTATTTGGCTATAATCAAGGTTTAAAAGAACAGCATGTACTTTGGAACAGTTTTACTACGTGTTCTTAGTAATACCTTTGCAATATGTGTAAGCTTCAAACAAACGAACAGAAGACATACTTTAATTGGCAAAGTGAGACCCAAAAGTGGCCGATGCTCGTGATGTGTTGTATTCTTTCTCACCAGGTCACGTGTCCTGTTTAGGCCTGAATGTGACCTATTCCTCAATGTTGAAACCGACCCGGTAACAGGCAGGTGTGGACCCACAAGTCGTACGACATAGGACTGACTGGACCTGGACTTGAGACTTGCAAAAAAAAAAAAGGACTTGGTTCCACTTTTCTTAACAACAGGGGCACCAAGGTAAGGTTTGGTTTAGCCCTGGTCTTGTTCGGGTGTCGTCGTCCAGGTTTAGTCCTGGCTTTGACCTTGTTTAGGTCTGGTTTAGACCTCGTTTGGTTCCGTTTTTAGTCCTGGTTTAGCCCTGTTATTTGTCCTGCTTTAGCCTTGTTTTTGTTGCTGGTTCAGCCCTTTTTAGTCCTGGTTTTGCATGGATTTTAGTCCTGGTTGAGTGGTGTTTTGGTTCTGGTTCATCCATCCATCCATCCATCTTCTTCCGCTTATCCGGGGCCGGGTCGCGGGGGCAGCAGCCTGAGCAGGGACTCCCAGACTTCCCTCACCCCGGACACTTCCTCCAGCTCCTCCGGGGGGATCCCGAGGCGTTCCCAGGCCAGCCGAGAGACATAGTCCTGGTTCAGTCTTAGTTTAGTCCTGGTTGTAGACCTGTGTTTTGTGTTGGTTAAGCCCTTTTTTGATGGTCTTGCCTGTTTTTGGTCCTGGTTTAGTCCTCTTTTTGGTCTTGGTTTAGCCTTCCTTTTGGTCCTGATGTAGCTCTTTTTTTAGTCCAGGTTTACCTCTATTTGGTCCTGGTCTAAACCTGCTTTTGGTCCTGGCTTTGTTTTTAGTTCTGGTTTTAGCCTTGGATTTCCCCTGTTTTAGTTCTGGTATAGCCCTCTTTTTAGTCCTGGCAAAGCCCTTTTATTTGTCCCTGGTTTAGCCCTGTTTTTAGTCCTAGCAAAGCCCTTTTATTTGTCCCGGGTTTAGCCCTGTGGTTTAGCCCTGTTTTTAGTCCAGGTTTAGTACAGATTTTAGTGCTGGTGTAGCCCTGTTTTTAGTCCAGGTTTAGTACAGATTTTAGTGCTGGTGTAGCCCTGTTTTTAGTCCAGGTTTGGCCCTTTTTGGTCCTGGTCTAGCACTGTTTTTAGTCCTGTTTTAGCCCTGTTTTTTCCTGGTATAGCTCTTGTTTTCCCCTGTTTTTCCCTTGTTTTCCCTGTAATCACAGTAACATTTCACACACAAACTGCACTGTGGCCCTCTGTGACGGCACACTCGTGGTAAAGAGCCCGTCGCCCCCTCCTCGTCTCGCTCAGTCCCTTAGAGAGGGATTTGGGGGAGGGTCCCGCCTGTGTAAGCAGATTTAAGGGGCGTTAATACACGGACATGGGGGTTTACACAGAGACCCCCAGTGGATCCAACAGATGTAGAACTGTAACTCAGCCATAGCCTTTAGTGTTAAAAAGACACTAAAACCTACAGTGTACCGATCCTCCAGCTGCCTACTCTTCTCTGCACTTCTCTCTTATTCACAATTAAGACCAGGACTCTTTTTGTTGACTAAAATGTGTTTAAAGTTGTGAATGGATGAGTCGCTGATCAAACAAAATGACATCAGCACATTGTAAACGAACTGCGGCACGATTCAGTCCAGAAAACGACGATGAGTTTCAAACGCAGTGTCCCTTTTGCATGACAAAGTAGACGCCTGCCTTAACATAGATTCTGCAAGCAATTTGTGTAAGGACTTGATTAGAAATAATGGGTCAGGTGAAGGTCAGTTGGCTTTAAAACAGAGGTCCACTGCTGCATATGAATCATTGTAATAAAAGTTATTATTAATTTTTTAGTTTAGTCAAATTCTCAATGTGCACCACAATGGAAAAAAAACAAGAAAATAGATAAATATTTGTTATTTGACCTGGTGTGATCGGATGAAGAATGGATTTGGTGAATTATAAGGTTCAGCTCAGTCTAGTAGCCTTTTTTGTAATATAAATATTGATTTAGTTCTTGTTTTGTATTCTTCTATTGTTTCTCCAGGTTTAAATACCGAATGTCAGCTATGGTGCGATGAGAGAACAATGAAGTAAATGTAAGGTGTTTTTGTTCAAAATATTATAGCATTTTTTATAGAATTGCAATAGTCTTTGACACTTTCTTCTGCACATTTTGTATATGTGCTTTCCCATCATTTTGCCATCAGTGATCACTCCCAGAAATTTGATATAATTGACTCTATTCTATTTCTACTCGATTCTATTTCATGATTATTTATTTCATTTTACTCTTGATATTGTTTTCTATATGTTTGGTGCTCAAAACCTTAAATTTAGTTTGTTCAAGTTCAATTATAATTCATTCAGAGCAAACCAATTCTTTATTTTACCTCCATTTGGTCAAAGTATTGTCAACAGGATAAAATGAACAAAATCAGAAACGTTATGAATATCATATATAACAAAAATAATTGAGGGCCCAAAACAGAGCCTTGAGGCACCCCACAACTAAATCTCTGCCAACGAGATACCGACTCGGTTTAAATGAACACACTGGAACTTATCTGATAATACTTTTCCCCTGAAGCCATGAACTAAATAAAGACTAAACCAGTTATAAACCCGGAGTTTACCCTCAGCCTGGTCCTAACTGTGAACTTGAAGGTGCTGTATTCTGAACTGTGAGTGAAGAGCACCCACCCGCTTTGTCCCTCTGTCTGTCTGATTTTGGACCATGAAAGACAAACAACTGTCTGGGATAATCGCATGCAGTTGTTTCCAAACGGTTCTATGTTTTTGATTGAATTAAATTTTGGCCTTGCGTAGCAGTTGCTTAGTCTTAAAACCTTGTGGCAATATGGTTTAATTATTTTTAACAAATAACTGCTTTTGGATGCTTGACTTGACAGGAGTGTAACGGATTTGAATTAGTCCTGCGGCATGCTGTAGAAAATCACACATATTTATCTTTTCTTTTTTTATATATCAGTTCTACAACAAGCATAAGGATGACTTTTCCCAAGCATTACATCAATTTGAGATATTTTAACAGTCACAAAAACTGTCCATGTTAAGAAAATATAATGAATTACCCACGATGTCTACAGTGATAGTTAAATAATTGTCCCATCCAGTTAGAATAGTATTTTCTTACAGCTTCATGCAGCTGTCACGCCACAGGACATCAAACTGGTGCATGTTCCAAGTAAAAAAAAAAAAGAGAAAGGATTTTACTGAAGCGCACATACTGTATGATAATTAGTCGTTTTAACTTGTATCTTAAACCTTTAAACCCGGAACTCCACGACAGGTGAGCTCCATGTACTTTTTGTGTAACTGTCTTTTTAAATATGGGATTTTTCATGTCACACTGCAAGACACACTTTGGATTACAACTGTATTTTAAAACTTTTTTAAGTCATCGCACACTTTTTTGGTTGAAAGTGTTCTGCAGCACACCACCAGCTGAAATATTACCAAATCATTTAGGAACATACAGTCCATTCTACTGTATCTGGTTCCTTAAATGTAGTGAAGATGTTGCTGAACTACAGAATGGTAAATTATTTAATTAAATTCATGCATCTGACATTTTATTAATGCTTCAAGGCACTAGTGCTTCCCTGGAACACTAGTGGTTGAAAATCAAGGGTAAACAGCATTGAACGTGTTGTATCTTTTTTAGACTTAAAGTAGATATAAAGTAGGGCTGAATTGATGAATCGCAACTAATCGATTATATAATTGTTATCAACTAATTAAGTAATCGGATAATTGTTAATTGATATATAAACCCTTTTAAAGTTTGTAAACAAAAACATTCTAAATTCAGAATGGAGGCAAAAGTAAAGTCCAACATAATGTGATTTCACTGGAGACACTGGGATTAACCTCAGAATATCACAAAATATGAAAAATGTAGATGATTTAGAAAAATGAAAAGCCCTCAGACACATGTGAGTGACATCAGAGCTGCTTTAACACATCTATTATTGTATTTTATGTGATGTTTAAAGAAATTAGGATAAGCTCTTTGCAGTTTTGATGAAGAACAATCCAGATTTATGGGTTTTACTGGAAAAATACTCACAGAAATGTTGAACCCGCAATCATTTTTTCATTTTATCTAGAGATACATTACATACTGTTCCATAAATAGATTTGACGCTGAAATACAAGTTTACGGCTAGAAAATTGTATTTTGTCCATTGTTTGTTATAGAAAAGCAAACTAACTGACCTTTCTACCCTTGAAATTCAAATGTGTTGCCTTTTTCCAACACAAACACTTAAAACCAGTAGAATTTAGATCTAATATGAGCTAATCATTGACAAAGTTACAACTTTGTGGCAACTTTGTGGCCTCCACTCCGGAATCTTGATACATCACATTTTAAAGGGTCTATACACAGACTTCAAAACATGTCCTGAGCTGAAGGAGAGGTTTTGTTACTCAGACAGAGGAAGAATCACTCAAAAATGACACGGAAATGTTGTGTTTTTGATGAAAATACCATTGTCTTTGACTATTCTCCGGCAGGACGTCACTGAACACTTCACTTCAGCTTTATCACTGTAAAATTGAGCAAAAATGTCATAAACAACTAATTGATTATTTGAAAGAATCGCTAGACTAATTGATTACCAAAATAATCGTTAGTTGCAGCCCTAATATAAAGGTATGACTTTATTAAATAGTGTATTTTTAGGGCAATCATTTCATTAACTACATCTGACACAAGCAAAATGTTACAGTCACGCCGCAGAACACTTTAGTCCTTCATTCTAAACCTATATGTGTCATTTGTAGAAGACATTTTTTTCTGAATTTTGGAGGAAGCGTGATATGATTCCGTAAGTCATTTAAAGTGAGAACGTAAAAAACGGTCATCTCGTCGAGCCGTCTGATCCGTGCACTTACGTGTATCGATGGGCGGCATTAAGCTTACCACAGCACATCTCCTCTCTGTGGTTTACGCTCCTAATCACGTCTGCTACATCTTCCTTACATCCCTCAAGTGCATCCTTTCCTTTGTATCGCTCCTGGACACCGCTCGCTCACCCGTGCATCCACAGAGGACTGTTTTATAGACTGCACTTTAAAGCACTGTTAAAGGTAGCGTTAGGTCAAACTAATTCATCGCAAAGGAGTGCTATTTGGGAGTAAAACTATTATTTCTTGGCGTAATGATGATGAGACGGACTATACACAAAAAGAAAGTCTCGGTAGTTAAATTTTTTATCAAATCTGTCCAAAGGCACAAGGCAATTTAACGGAATATTCAAGGGAAAACTCAAAACACGTAAGTCTCTATAGGTAGAAGAATATTGTTGTTTAAACTGGAGTGACTTCCCGCCGCCTCTTCCTACATTTGCTGATTGCATAAGCTCACATTCAATACTTGAATAGGTCTAGACTAGTTTATCAAGGCCATGTTTTTTTGCTGTTGAAATGAAAATGCTGCTTTCAGATGTTGGCTATCAAGTCTCTGGTGCATCCAAAAGTAAGTGCACTGAACAGCATCAAACAGACACGCATATAACTCGCAACAGTTCAGGAATTTTCAAAGTTGGAAGAGCGCCGCGCTTACATGGTTTGAGTCTTATTTGACCAGTAGAGGATCGTTCTGTGGAGTCAGTTCTGTGGAGCGCCTCTGGGTTCTACTTTGGGCCCCATGCTATTTTCTCTGGACATGTTGTCTCTGGGGTCAATCTTAGCCAGGCACAATTTATGCTTTCACTGCTGACGATCTGCAGATTTCTTGTCTTTCCTGACAAACGTGGTGCTCTGAAATCCCTGACTGATTGCATTCCTGACATAAAGATGTGGTGAGGGCAACATTTTCTTCACTTGAATGATGACAAAAGTGAGTATATTTTATTTGGTGACTGTGTTTTCTGATTGTTTGTCGTCTAAATTAAAAAACGGTGTAACCTCTGAGTCATTTTTGACAACAATTTCAAATTTGACAAACAGACTGACAGTGTGGTCAGAGCAAGTTTTTATCAATTGTGTCTCCTATCTAAGGTAAAGCCTTTTTTAAATCGCTCCGACCTTGAAAGGACTGTTCATGCTTCCATCAGCTCAAGAATAGACTACTGTAATGCACGTCATGTCGGTGTCTCCCGCTCAGCCCTCAGTCGCCTCAAACTCGTGCAAAATGCTGCTGCTCGCTTTTTAACCAACACACCCAGACGTCAGCACATCGCCCCGGTTCTTTTCGCACTCCACTGGCTTCCAGTTTCTTTTAGAATTGATTTTAAAATGTTACTCTTTGTTTTTAAATGGCCTTGCCCCTTCTTATTTGCCAGAGCTCCTTTCAGTTCGGAACCAGCAAACCAACTCCTGCTGGACGTCCCAGAGCCAGACTCAAACACTGGGGGGATGGAGCTTTCTTTGTCGACTCTGGAACAAACTGCCCCCTGAAATGCGAATCATCAGCCTTTTTAAATCAAGGCTTAAAACTTATTCATTTAGACTGGCTTTTAACACTCAGTAGTGTAGTGATTCTTTATTTTTTGTACAATGAATATATTGTATTATGGTTTTATACATTTTTATTTGTATTTTTCTGTATTTTATTGGGAAACATGTTGGTCACCTTTGAGTGTTGTAAAGGGCTCTATAAATAAACACTGATTGATTGATTGATTGATTGATTGATTGAAAATGTCTATGGGATGTACAGAAGAAGAAGAACAACCTGAATGTATGCTTTTCTGGAACAGTAACGGCTTAAAGAACTTTGCCAGATGTGAAAACTAGAGCCCGATGAGGAAGAGGTGATATTATCAAAAACATGGTTCAAATAAGTAAGACATGGATAATAGACATTCAGCAAAAACATCTGTAACACTATTTTGATATTTTTTTTATTTTTGAAATTTCCCAAAATTCCTGAGCTTAAGTTCCCACGCAGAATTTTCTGTGATTTTTCTGCTTCCTTGCAACCCTAGCCCTCTCCATTCTGGAGCTCAACAGTGACCACGCACCGCTCAGCTCAGGAAGTAAATCGTCCATTATTCAGGGATTCTGAATATATTTTTAAATACATTAAATGTTTGAAAGTTTGCTCGAGGCTAATCAGCTCGATGGTGAGTAATGAGCATAAACCTACGATTTTATTTAAATATCTAATATTATGCATTATTTGTATAGTATTTAGCCTTTGAGTAGAGCTCTTGAGTACCCTTTATTTTTGCATCTCATATTTAAAAACAAAAAAAAAAAGTTTTTTAAAAAACAATTACATTTGTGCCTCTGCCATTTCCCGCTGCGCTAACTGACTTTTGGCACCATCTACTGGCTGCAGAGGAAATCACAAGTTCGATAAAACGCTGCAGTCTTCCTGGAGTCTAGCTAATGTATAGCCACGCAGTGGTAACGATCGTGATTAGACAACAGAAATGCTCAGAAAGAGTCTGACAGTGATTTATGGACTTAAAACAACTCAAACAACTATGATTCTCGGAGCCACGTCACACATCGAGAAAATATCACACACTGAGAAAATGTTACATATCGAGGGGAAAAAGATTTTTAAAATTAGCATGAATTGAGCTAAATGCAACATCAGCTATGTTTCTGATGACAAAGGCCATTTTTTATAATGTGTTCTTGAAAATCAGAATCTGAAACTTTATAAATTGCAAAATTGTTACATTATAAGTAAACCACATGATATTGCCAATCATCTGAATAACTTCATACGCAAAGTTGAACAATTGAGATCTTGCATGACAGCAAAAGGTATTGACTCTCGCGATAATGTTAAATATATTATGAGAGAGAAAACCTGCTCTTTGGTATTTGACACTGTTAACAAAGGACAATGTTAAGAAGTTGCTTCTCTCTTTACATGACAATAAAACGCCTGGTATTGATCATCTGGACGGAAAAATCTTCAAAATTGTGGCAAATATTTTGTGCAAACCATATATTTAACAGATCCGTGCTGAGTGGAGTGTTTCCTGAACAGTGGAAACAATCTAAACCTGTGCCTTTAATTAAAGATGGAAAGTCAGCTTTTACTGCGTCCAATTGTAGACCAATTAATATTCTTCCTGTTTTGAGCAAAATATTTGAAAAGTTACTATTTAATCAAATCTTAGAGTATTTCACATCAAATGATTTACTAACAAGTCCACAGCATGCGTACAGGCCAGGCCATTTAACGAACACTGCATTAGTGCACATGGTTGACCAGTGGCTAACATATCTGCAGGATAAACAACTTGTTGGTGCAGTACTTTTAGACTTTACAGCTGCATTTGATGTAATTGACCATCATATCCTGTTGTTGAAGCTTAAGTGTTGTGGGTTTTCACAACTATCCCTTTCATTGATGCGTAGTTACTTTAACTGCAGAACTCAGCAAGTATTTTTTAATGGTAGTTTTTCTGAAAGCAAACCTGTATCATGCGGTATTCCACAGGGTTTGTAAATGATTTGTCCTGTGAAGTAAGAAATGCAAAGGTGGTACTGTGTGCATCTCCTTCAATCACCAATCTAAGCCTGAACCTTCAAAGTCAACTTGACTCAATTACCACATGGGTGAAGTTGAATAAATTAGTTCTAAACATCTCTAAAACAAAGTGCATCGTTTTTGGCACCCAACATCTGTTAAATGAACCTTGCAACTTGAATTTGATTATTGATACTACTTTGGTCGAGCAGGTAACTAAACCTAAACTCCTGGGTGTCAAATTAGACAATCAGCTCTCATGGACGGATCAGATAAATCATATTGTGTCCAGAATGGGCCGAGGCATTGCTCTATCTCGGAGGTGTGTGCAGTACTGTCCACCCTCTGTAATGAGAACAGTTGTCCAGTCTCTGGTCTTGTCACACCTGGAGTACTGCTCCGTCATTTGGTCCAGTGCTACACAGACAGACAGAATCGAGCTGCAGGTTGGCTCTTGGCTGCTCTTGCAGAAGTGTGAATGAGATGCACACCACTTTATCATGGCTGAAGGTACAGGACAAACTAAAGATAGCCTTCTGTGCTTGATGCCATATTTAAAAATAACTCAAATTTCTTTGCAAATAAATTGGTGTACAGAGGGTATTGTCACCCACATGTCACTCAGCAGGTCAGTTCTGGTGATTTTGTTCCTTTTGCAAAATCAAAATGTATGCAGCAAACAGTATTGTTTAGATCCTCAACAGCAAGGAATCAGCTGTCTGGGACAACAAGGCAAATAAGCAAGACACTAAAACAAAAATGTATAATTGAATTGCTGTGAATATTAAGTTGGAATGATTACAATTTCAATTGTGATTATTATTGTAATTAGTGTAAATATAAAGTTATTTGTTTTATCCATTGTGACTAGACACAGTATGTGATTGTAATTTATGTTGAACGGACCCCAGGACTACTCTGTGGAAGCTAATGGGGTTCCAAATAAATAAATAAAATTGTTTAAAAATGTGTTTTTGGGACTGAAAACAACAGCGCTGTGGACATTAGTTGCCACGTAGCTGCTTATCCTCCGTCGTGCCCTTAAACTCGTAATAATGAAAATATTCTAAATGTCAATAATAATCCATTCAAGCTTTTCCCTACACATTATAGGCCTATTGCTATATAACTATATTTTGTAGAACTAGTCATACATTGGTTTTGTTTTTAAAAATGTGCTTCCAGATGACATCCAACAGTACATTAAACTTTTATTTCTGGATTTATGCAGGTGATTTGACTTCAGACACTGTAGACACTGGTGGTGGTTTGGATGACTAGATGAGAGGCGGATGGTTGTGCTGCTGCGGTGAGCGAGCACATAAATGGCTTAGTGAATGTGTGCCGGCCCTGGGCAGTCTGCTGGTGTCATGGCCCTGACACCTCAGACAGTGCAGACATGTGGACATCATACAGTAATCTGCTCAACCAGCCTCAGGTCACCACGGCCCATCTGTGGTCCAGACAGTCCTGAAGCATTCTGGGAGCTCCAGCAGCAAAATACAGCAACGTTAAAGGGGCTGTAGATGATTAAAAAAATTTTTTTATAGTAAAGTATAATTTGTTTTGGCCTAGAACAGAATAGATTTATTGTAAAAGCAGCCTTTAGGGTCAAAATTACACCACAAGCGCTCTCTGCATCTAATTATTATTACTTTTAATCATCTGTGAAACAGGAAGTTCGCTACTAGCAAGCTAGCTGTTATTAGCTTTATTTGGGGGTGGGCATGTATTTATTTATTTTTATTTATTTTTTGTGGAGTGTCCCAAAAATGCCTGTCAGATGATGTTATGTCAGTCTAATGGAAATTTGGTAAAACGGAAATCTCTTTTTCTTCTCTTTTTTTCTCTCTCTTTTTGTTTTTTCTATAAATTATATACTCAGTCAAATTTAGCATATCTTCAAAACAAAATTGACATTTTGACATATTGTCCGCCCTTAGCTTTACCATGACAGTAAACTTCTGAATAATTTGGATGCTAGGATTGCATTTTTATTAACTAGTTTTTAAGACAAATCTGTATGGTGTCGTTAATAATATACACTTTTTGTGATTAGGCTGAACAAAAAGGTCTTTGCTTTTTTCTCAAATAACATTATTAATGACTTCAATAGCCCTGCTTGTGGCCAAAATAAATTACTGTAGTGAAGATTCCCTGGATTCAAGGCAGTTGGGATATGGTATTACATTTATTAATATTCTTGGGTTGAGGCGGACAGTATATCAAAATTTAGATTATATCGCGAGTGGTATTTAGAAGATATGCAAAAATTGAATGTTGAGTTCCTATTGCAAAAAAATGCTCAAAAAAAAGTGCTGAAAAACAAATGTTATGTAGCAAATGTTAGGATACGGTATATGGTGATATTTCTGCACTTTTGTGTTTAGTTTTACACACATTTCACTTTCTTTTTTTTTTATAATTAAACCTCAACCAATACCTTTAAAGACATGCTTTGTGTTGGACTGACATGATATTGTCTGAATATTGTTATCGGGTTGCTCCAGAAAAAAAGATGAGATAGTAATTTTTGTCACCCAGCCCTGTGCTTGAGTCTTTTTAATCAACAGTCCAAGGGCATGTTCAGACTTTGGTGGAGAATTTTATATTAAATGTCACTTGATAAACGTCGACTCGTAAATTGATCAATTCGAGGTGATTTAATAGGAATTGATTTGAATTATTTAGTTTGTCCTTGAATTATGCTATGATAAATTAAAGAGTTGAATTTTGTAGCACATAAACGTCTGTGTAAACTTTAGATGATGGGAAACTCTCTGGGTCCGTTTGAAGGGCGGCGGTGGAGATAAGACGCTGAATCTTATCTGTAATGTTTAATGCAGACGGCTGTTATCTGGAGTCTGTCTAGTCTCTGTTATGAAACTCAAACTGCACTAAATCAGGTTATGGATTCAGTTAAAGCGATTGTAACTGACTATTCACTGTGTTTCTGAGGTCTAAATTCATCATGGCTTTCATTGTTGCTCACTTTTTATTAAGACATGTTTCTGTTTGCACTGATGAGATATCGCTTTCTACTTTCAGCCATTCTCATTCAACTCATGAGAATGCTGTTTAGACCTGGTTTAGTCCTTGGTGCAGCCCTGGTTTAGGCATTTTCTCTTATGACTTATATTTCTCTTAAGCATAACTAATGATTAAAATGATTTTGTTTTATACTTTTGTCGGTTGGCATCTGAGGGAACGCCCGCTAACAGACCTCTGTGGGGGAAGCAGTCCATTCATTTGAACAGAAAAGCTGCCATCGCTCGCTGTTCAACAACTACAAGAGCAAATGCAGACTTAAGGAGATTTGCTGTACCAAATGCAGACACAAAAAAGAATGCTAACAGCAGATGCGGGCTAAATGCTACCGCGATGTTACTGCCGTCTGCTGTATTTTAACATTTACAGAACTTTGTTTTAAGTTTATCTTTCTGGGGTAATGCCAGGTCAACAACCTCCATTAATTAAAGGATAAATATTTTAACCATTCATTCTAACCGTTCTAACATTGTTCCTTCATCAAAAACATTCCTGGACTTCCATTTAGCTTCATTCACACTAGTTTGATGAATCCTGGTCAGAAAATCCTTTCCCTCCGACTGTCAAAAACACTCACTGCTGAATTCCAGAATGAAGTTTTTCACATCACTTATCCGTCCTGAAATCATTGATAGACTCATTTTGAGCATTACTGCTGCCTAAATACGATCACTACAATTGCTACGCTAACTTGTATTTCTTCCCAAAGCTCATTTTTAGCTCATGTAAGTGTTATGCAGACAGTAGATGGCGCCTAAACTCAGTAAATGCCATGGGAAAAAGCTGAGATACAGATGTTAATTAGGCCCAAGCCCCTACAGGGCATCGTTGTAACAGTTTTTTGTTTTTTTTTTTCTTTTTTTTTCTTCTCTTTTCCCTTTTAAGATACGACTTTCTTAATGTTTCCCTTTTTTGTTGTGCTGAAAATAACACACAATTTCACAGGAAACATCCCGAATGGAAAAAAGTTATAGTTCCCGTTGAATCAAAGGAGAGTCAGACCACGCCCACCACTATGTTGGTTTCCAGCTGTATTTATGCCCCTGGGAACCGCTGTGCATGTGTCGCGTTTGCAGCTCATTGGAAGCTCAACCTAGACACTGTAAGGATGTCCCACACAGTTATTGAACAAGGGACTTTTTTGTTGTGTGGCTTATCACTATGCCACTGTCCCGTTCAGTACAACATTCATTGTCTACAAAAGTGTATTTGTTCACTGAACCTGTGCTTCTGTCCTCAGCTCTTGTGTGCAGCAGCGACGCATTCAGACTGGGCTCCTCTCCACAAGTCATCCCCCTCAGCTTTGCCGGATCAGGCCTGGACCTGGACCAGGACCAAGACCAGAGCTATCCCTATTTCATCCAAGAGTTAGTCCGAGCCCGGCGGCAGGTGGCTCAGGAGTTAGTCAGAGTCCAGCCTCATCTGGTCCACGACATGGGCTGGCCCGAAATACACGAGAACACAAGGACAGCGGCTAAACCTGAGACAAGTAACCGTACGGAACCAAAAGCGACCAATCAGAACGCGCCACATCACAGAGTCATTGATGACAACCTGGGAGTGAAAGACGAAATGGAGGTAAGGGCATTTGCATTAAAGTCGATCACAGTGTGTCCGATTTGCCGGGGCTTCTTTCTTTTTCTTGAGGTGGCCAAGGGAGTACCTCAAGGGTCTATCTTAGGCCCAATTTTGTTTTACATTTATATTAATAACCTTTCTGTGGCTTTGTCTATTGCCATGTACCACTTTTATGCTGATGATACTAAATTGTGGTTCAACTTCACTGGCCATCAAGTCATTTCAGTCAGCAGTATTAAATTCAGTCAAAACCAAAGCCATAGTTTTCTTGTATGGTCGTGGGTCATGACGTCCTAGGGTGACTCCAGAGAGTTTGTTTCTAATTTTAAGTATCTTGGCTTTGTACTTGCTCACCTGCAAATCTAATTTTTAAAATTAAAAATAAAAAAGCGCAAATGTGTAAAGGTTTTTATGGTATGCGCTGTAGATCACTCTCATATCTTCCTTCTCAGTGGATTTTTTAATGGTTAATAAATAAATAAATAGACTTTGGGCTTCATAGAGCCATTACTGCTTTACAGGGTAATGAATAACTTTTCAATCAGTAGTTGCATCATTTTTTTCTTCTTTTGATTATTAATACTTGTACATGTCATTGTTCTTTTATGTTTTTAGCGAATGGTCCATCTTGCTGTGCCGCAAGATCCAGAAGACTACCAGGGACAGTCTTACCCCACTGACCCAGAGACGGAGCTAACAGCTGGGCCAGGAGCTGGTGACACCTCCCTGGAGGCTTCGGGCTTCTATGGGACAGACACTGAAGATAGGACAGGAGACGAGGGGGGAGAGGATAGAGAGAGGAGAAGGGGCGGCGAGGGGGTAGAGGAGAGAGAGAGAAGAGGGAGAGACGAGGGGGAAAGAGCGGCAGCAGAGAATGGACAGACCACAGCAGCAGAGGAGAGGCCCGAAGGACATGAGGTTCACTTTTTGGATGATCTGGAGGTCAACCATACTTCGCCCGATCTGGATGCACTTATTGGTTTGTCACATTTTTTTGCATATGTTGCATTTCCATTGTGCTTCACACGGCTGACGAGCCTTTAAGAGCCTTACATTACTGTAGTCATTCATTCACTCCACACTCAATGATGGTAAGCTTCTGTCGCCCCAGCTGCCCTGAGGCAGACTGAAATAGGTGAGGCTGCCTGTCTGCGCCATCGGCCCCTCATCATCACCTACTCTCAATCCCACTGCATCCACTCATAGTGAATATGGGTGTGGTGTCTCCCCAAAGACAGATCAATGATGATTCAACCACTGATTGAGATCTGGTTAGGGATGATTTTCCAATGAATATGAAATAGTTCCATTAATGTTTCGATCCGACCTCACATTGGCTTCGATGCTCTCGTGTCCCTCCGTGCGTACTGTGCTGTCATTTGGTGCAGGCTGGAAAATGTTAAACCTGCCATGTTTCACAGACGCAGGAAGCAAACACATGGCTGCAGCTGGACAAGACAGAGAAGTGCAATTACACAGAGAGTCAGTAGCTCTGCTCCTACTGACTAGATTTATAAAATGCACGAAATAGAAAGGTCTGATGATGTTGTCTAATAGCATAAGTAGGGTATCATAAACACACTTTCTCCTGAGGCAAAATCATATTGAAATAGACACCCAAAAGAAGAATATAATTAGGACAAAACAATTATAGTCCAACCAGTGGATCTCCTTATATTGTATCCACAATCACATAAATTGTATCGTTATAACAAGATAAATGATGCACACTGTTTAACCAGGATGGCCGAGTGGTTAAGGCGTTGGACTTAAGATCCAATGGGCGAGAGCCCTCGTGGGTTCAAACCCCACTCCTGGTAGTGATTGGCTGTTGAAGGATTAATTTGGCCCTGTGCTTCTCCAAAACTGACATGATTTAGGGCTGCACTACATGACAAATTGCAAAGTCTGTCACCATTTTAGATAATAAAATGTTCACTGCAGGGAACAAAAGCTTTGTCTTTTTGTAGAAAATTTTTGTTTAGTTCTACAAACATGTTCTGACATTCATGGGATTCTTGAATTTGATTATCAGTTCACATTTCAGTCTTCACTCAAATGCTAACGCCTCTGCACTTGTTTACAATGCACACTGTTAACTGAATCCTACTTTTTAGACACAATCTAATCTAACACAATAAATCGCAATACTTGTCGAACAGATAACAATTAATTTTTTTTCTTCAACATTGTGTGGCTTTACAGCTGGGGTATGCAACAAAGTATAATTTGTTTCAATCTTACGAAAGCAGCACTTTGAAATTAGACCACTGCGTGTTGTCTTCTGCCACTAATAAAACATTTCTTGTCCACCCGGAAGTAAGAGTCGAATGCAGCGCTCTGATTGGCTGTGCTTGGGCAGACAGCCTGAGTTTCACTTCGTCTGAAATTAATGCATGTGAATATTAACAATGTGCCAAATGGTTTGTGAGAGCTAGGAACTAGTTAGACAGATTTTTATACCTACTTCCAGTTTTATGGCAAAAATAATAACCCAGCTTTATTACAACTTTTATTAATTTCCGGTTGATAAGCAAACTTTTATTCCCTGCACACCTGTCTGTTTTCCTGTAAAATAAAAACACTTACAAAAACACCAGATGGGCAAAGCACCAAATAGGTTCTTTTACACACTGTCAGTTTGTTTATCATTTTCTATCCAAAGCCTCGTGTCAAAACCGTCTGTATTTAACGTGGCATGTGTTTGTGATGTCTCTCTTTGTGCTTCAGGCTACAGCTCCTCCCTGCAGGACGCCCAGCACGAGCCCAGCATCTCCAGCCTGGACCAGGTGCACGACTCTGAGCTTCAGGAGCACCGCGCCCCGCCTGTCCTGGAGGTGAGGACACAGACGGGGTTTAAAGGGGACTTATTATGCTAAATCAACTTTCTTACCTATATTCTGATTAATTAATGTTTGAGAAATCGTGTATTGTCCTGAGCTAGCCTATCCCTGCCCACATCCCTGTACTTAGTTCTGATTATCAAACCTATGTAGTACTCTTAAGTGATACAAATTCTAAAATGTCACATAGCCACGTAAAAGAAATAAAAAAAAACATAAATTAAGTGTCACTATGAACAGCTGGGGAGTCAATAGACCTGTTTCTATTACTAAGCCGTTATAGATCAATATTGGGTTTTACAATGAACAATATATAAAATAATAACGTCAATAAAATATAAACGTCAATACTAAGAACCTGGAAAAAACAAAATAGCTCTCCTTTAAACTAACATGAAATGAAGCAGAATTTTTGTGTCAATGTTTTGTTCCACCACTATGTTAAAAAAAAATCTTTGCATTTATAAATGTCAAAATGTCATGGCTTTATGTATTTTTTGACCATGAATTTAGGATATGTATACAGTGATCCCTCGCTATATCGCATTTCATCTTTCACGGCTTCGCTGCTTCACGGATTTTTTTTTTTTTTACAGTGCGGATATTTTTACAGTGCATTGTGCTCTGAATCCTGATTGGCTCAGGGGTTTTACTGTTGTCTAGTTCTCAAATATAATCCAAGGTGGCATATCCGTTTATAAAAATCTTCTTGCTCAAAAAAAGAAAGAGCGCCAACAACTAAAGAAAGACTCCTGCGCCTTCAGTAGAAACAGAGGCTACAGCGGAGCGGAGTCAGGACGAAGAGGCACAGACTGTGAAATACGACAGTGACAATGTTTACAACCTTGTATTACTATATTAAAATTATTGTTTTAAACAAATTTTGGGCTTTAAAACAGGTTTTGATTTTTGGTTCCATTCCATAGTTCAGTATTGCATTGTAAAATAATAAAAAATAAAGGTCTGACTACTTCACGGATTTCACTTTTCGCGTGTTATTTTTGGAACGCAACTCCCGCGATAAACGAGGGATCACTGTATATGCATCCATTTGAATTTTCTCCTGTAGTTTACTTAGACAAATCTAAGAAAGAAAAGAATATATTAATTTTTTTAAATCATAATGGAGTCAAAAAAAGTGTGTAAAATTTGCCGAAATTTAGCTTGATTAGGTTTTAAAAAAAGTTAAAACGTTAATTAATCAAGCATAAATCAACAAGTCCTTCTGTATGATCCATTAAAATCTACAAGAGTGTAAAGTTAATAAAGTGTAGGTGGTACATTAAGGGATAATCTTTATGTTCCTGTGGGAGAAAAATAAATCTGGAGAAAATGGCCTTTAAAGTTATAATGTCTGATATTAAGTGGATTGATAGAATAGAGGAAAAGTGCCCAGGAGCTCACTGGATCAGGCAAATAGTCAGATAACGTACCAGGTGCTCTTCGAGGTCACGGGCAAAAAGCAGTTCTAAAGAAAAGAGATTGGAGGCACGTCTGGTGAGTTTTCTTATTTATTGGTACAAGAACGCCAATGCGATTCTGCTCAAAGAATCTTCATCAGGGTCAAAGGGACTCAAATAGTCGCGTTGGCGTTTTTGCACCAATAAATAAGAAAACTCACCAGACGTGCCTCGAACCTCTTTTTCTTTGGATTCGATTAATCTTCAGGGGCAGATGTCATTTCTGCGTAAAAGCTCTTATGTTTTTTTAGTCTTTTTGTAGACTTTATTATACTGTGCATTATACTGTACATTGCGATTTTCTTGAGGCGATTTTATCATGATTCGTGTTCACTTGTATTTCTCTGTTGTCTATAATAGAGCCGCAAGATTTAGGAAAAATATTTAAGTGTAATTTTTCTGACCGGTGCGATGGTGATTTATGTTTTAATAATAGGATTTTGTTGTCACGTTCAATTGTGTTTGTCATATTTAAACACATTTTTGACGCTTTTAGTCACGTTTTGGTGCATTGAGTCGCGTTTTTGGTGATTTTGAACACATTTTTACCGCTTTTGGTCGCACTTGTGTCGATTGTTTCAGAACATGTTTGTACAAATCCAAACTACAATGTTAGCAGTTTTTATCCAAATCAAAGCAAGACATTTTGTTGTTTGTGGAAGAAATGATTGCGCTTCAAAAATTGCAGCGTTTGCAATTTGCTAATTGCGTCCATTAAAATTGCGATTTGTGTCGATTTGGTTTAATTGTGCCGCCCTGGTCTATAAGAGGTCAATAAAGTCATCTGCTCTGAGGCTTCAGAGGCTAAACAACAGGAGAAAAAGTGTGTTTGACCAGACAGCTGCATTAAAGAGACAAACACTCACGATACGACGATTTCACAAAAACAGCAGATTGTCACAGGGACTAGCTCACGATTAGATTTTTATCGCCATATCGCCCAGCCCTAATTAAAACGTTAACAGTGACATTTTTATTTTATTTTGTGGAAAAATATAAACATTTAAAATTCGTCTTTCAAAAAATCTATTCAATCTGATTCCTTTTGCTCCATATAGCGTATTGAAAAGCACAGACGAGTGTTGTTAAAGCGGCGGGACGAGCAGCTGCAGATGGACTTAAGTGGATGAGACTTAGCCAGGTGTTGTTCCGCGCTCACCTACTAACCTGGCAACTCATGATGTGATTAGTGGCTTCATTCTGTTACAAGTGCCTGAGATTTAACCTACATTATCCTGATCAGCAAAGCATACAAAACAACCACACAAAAGATGCAAATGTACAGCTCGGGGTTGAAGAAATCGATACACAGATAGTAACTGAAACTCAGACTAGCCTCAAATCTAGATGTTGATATCAAAAGAGACAGAGACATAAAAAGGACAACATTTTGAGTTTTCCGAACAGTTTTACAATGTTTTAGCCTTTTCCTTATTATGGAAATCGAATTTGAAATGATAGTATTATAGCAAAACTAGTACAGCTGCAGTATATTGAACCTTGTACAAAGTTTTTTTAGATCACACATTAAATCAACTCTAATTCATTAGTCCCACTCTAATTTCAGGTGATTTTAATTTAATATTAGCCTTCATTGTTCATCTTAGTAATTACTTCTGTTAGTTAGTTCTAATAAAATCAGTTTTTCAGATTCTTAAGTATGAAAACAAGCCAGTCTTTGAATCAGGTCTTGGAATAAATTGAACTCTGAATTGAATTTGCCTTAGCAGAAAGTGTCATCTCTGTCAACCACCAATCCAGTGTTTTGAATATGTACAGTATAGAAAGAATGCCACACATCCACTGGGGGTGTGGATGGATCGGGCTGACCTCAGTGCCCTTTGTCGAACTGGTCAAGTGTGATTCGTTTGACCCTGGCTCAGTTCTGCGTATATAAAATATGTAGCACCACTATACAGTGAGCAATGATTTAGTTTTCTGTTGGGCTGTATCCAATGTTTTCATGTAATAAAGTAAAATCGGTCTTGCCTCAGTACAGATATATTGTAAAAGCAGCTTTTAGGGTCAAAATGACACTGCTGTGTGCTGTCTTCAACTCATTATAGAGCATTTTATTCTCTTCGAAGCAGGAAGTGCGCTGTCAGCATTCTAGCTGTTGTTAGCTCTGCTCTGGACTCTGAAAGTCGTTCTGTTTTTCACATTTTAAGAAGGTAAAAATCATGTGCAGCACCTTTAAACCGATCCTATTACTTCTCAGTCAGAAAGCAATTTGCATAATAAGCCTGAAACGTGATGTCCTCTACTAGGGCTGCAACGATTAAGTGTCTAACCATAACTAGTCGACTAAAAAAAAGAATCAACTATAACAATTCATTATCATAATCCTTAACTAAACTATACAAACTGTAAAACACATGCCAAAAGCAAATACAGCAACATTATTAAATCAAAATGACGAAAATTAAGTAAATGATAGCTAACGTTCATGAATCATACACTTCATTTATAAATAGTCTTGATCTCATAGCTTCCAGTCACCATATTTCAACCTGTAAAATGTATTTTAAAAGTCTAAATGTACTATAGAAATAAGCGTTTGACTAGATGGCTAATTGACTAATGGAGTTTGACTAATGGAAAACATAATCGCTGACTAGTCGACTACTAAAATAATCGTTAGGACAGCCCTAACCTCTACATCAGAAAGAAGTTGAGCGGTACAGTGTAATGCAATCTTGCGTTCATGTCAGGTGTCGCAGCTGGACAAAGCAGCGTGGGAGACAGAGGACAGTCAGGCCAGTGGATACGGTGGTCTTCACAGCTCCACTACAGCGGCTCATGTCATCTCCAACTCTTCCTCTGCAACTGTGGACCAGAGCACAGGGACGGCCTCTCCAGAGACAGACACGGGCACAGACTTCAGCCTGCTGGGGACCTACGCCAAAGGTACTGTGCGCTTGACACTGCTTCACTAGTTTTGTTATCTTAAGCACGCTAGTGGATTTTAAAATCTTTTGCAGTTTTAAGGCGTGTCAATAAAGTGCAGGCCACAGACATTATTCGTCTCAGACTCGCATGAAGGACAGCGACACCACACACTTGTGATTTCAGTGGGGGTTTTCTTCAACAGATCAGAGCGCAAGTGTCACATAATTGAGCGAGGTGTAACAAAAACAAACGCATGAGGATACAAAGCGGGCATCTGCTGTCTTTTACATGTCTCTGTTTAGAGAGAAAATAAAACAGAAGGACGAAACGCGTGTGGATTAAATCTGCTTTAAAGGCCACAGGAGAGCGTTATATTCACTGGAGCTGGTTACACTGACTCACTGTAGCCATGATCAAATGTAAAGGTTTTCACAAAGTCTGTGTTGGTTTTGTCTAATATTTTCTATATTTATGAGCCATCACCCGGCGCTGTACGGCTGCTCTGGTTTTCTGTTGTAAAGTCCCTCGCTTAACACCTTACAATTTGAATAATAGTCAAAATTGACCCCACAGACATGAGTAGAGCCACCATAAAACATCTTCTACGAGAATCGCTGCTCGAGCCACTCCCAGAAGTTGTGAATGTCGACATTCATGATTGTGGTCGTAATTATTTAATTTTGAACAAAATGCTAAATAATGATCTACATATGAGTTCAATACTACTTGAAAAAAGCATAATATATCTCCTTTAAAACATATTCACTGTGTTCTCCTGGCCGTCGTTGCAGATGTAGAGGACGAGGCAGAGACAGAGCGTGAGAAGGAGCTCCAGGAGGACACAGGACTGCCCCACACTGAAGAGTTCACACAGGATCCCACTGTCCCAGGACTGGCCCCCGCCCCAAGCAGAGGGCCCCTAGCACCCAGCGTGCGACAGGAGGAGAGAGAGGGGCCAAATGAGTTTAAGGGTGAGTGAGACACCAACTAGAACAGTAGGTGTGTTTAGGATGAACAATGCGCCTTCCCTCCTCCTTCATGGACCTCAAAAGCTGAAATGTATGATGGGAAATGGAGTGCAGTGAGCATGTGAGAAGACAGCAGACTGATAACTGATTGGGGCCGATCTGTTTTGATCATAAACATGACGCCCTGCAGTTCTGTCTACTTTTATGCCACAGCAGATGCTGATATTGTGAGAGATAAGGCCCAGTGGGTTGTACAATAGAGACATCATCATTTTTACCACTGATGAAGCCTATGCATACAAACATATTGTTTGAACTGCGGCTATTCGTGTCAGCATGTGCTTGTCTGAGAGAAACAGGAGCGTTCACAAAGTTTTGTGTAGTTTTTTATTCAGCGCCACACTACAAACAAACGAGAGATCTGTCCTTTCACCGGGACGCTGCATGATCTGAGGCCGTCTGACAGTTCTCGGGTCTGTGAAATGTTAAACTTGATTCCAGGCTTTTTCTCCTCCCCTTGGCTGCAGCTGCCTGGACTCGCCGACAGTCCAGGCCAGGATTACTGCTGCTTAAACCAGGGGGCGAGGCTACCGCGCTCAAATTGAGCCGCCGACTGTAGGCTGCCATGTTTGCAATCTGCTGCTGACCGCTAGGGGCTGCTGCGGAAGTAGAATTATTCAATGCAAGTCAATGGGGAGTTAGACGTCTCAAAACCTACTTTAGAGCCTGGCTCAAAATACGGCTTTGGTCTCAAACGTTAGCTTACGGCTCTGTGACAACGCTGAGGGGGGTGAATTTTTTTGAACCAGGCTGGTTTAGCCGCTGTGATTTTTTAAAGTTCTTGAATATCTAATGAGGAAGGCGGGCTTTACGCGCCGGAAATGTCAGGGCGCAGCCATTCACCTACGAGTGGGCGGTAACCATAGAGGCTACGACGGCAGTACGTCAGCAAAAGGCCGCCCCAAAGTCGCCCTCTCCCCGCCTCCCCACCAAGGGGGGAGTGGTGGGGGTTAACCCGCGGCCATTTTGAATTCTCCATGACTGAGCCGCATTTTCATGAATGGGACGGAGCGGCAACCGTCTGTCCACTATTTTTATGTCTATGGCTTAAACACATCTAATGAAACACAAAGAGCCTGGGGCTTGGCCTAAAGACGTGAGTTGCTATGACACAATTTAAGATACCTGTAACAAGTTACCAGGAGTGGGGTTCGAACCCACGAGGGCTGATGCCCATTGGATCTTAAGTCCAACGCCTTAACCACTCGGCCATCCTGGTCACACTTTATTGCTGAGTGGTGTACCATATAAGGACCTCACGACTGTTCTCCTGAAAAAGAAAGTATATTCCCGTATCCCGAATCAAAACTCTAAGACCATTTGAATAAATTGTAAAAGTCACATTTTGCATGGCCGGATCTTAACACGGTCTCAAGTAGAGCTTCGATATGCAACAAGAAAGGGGAGTGAGAAAAAAAAGATTGAGTAAACATTTGACTGAGGTTGTTCTGCAGCTGATTAAAAGTTTAGGAAGTGTAAACCTGGTTCTGTCCATTTTTCAGATTTATATCTTTCAAATATGTGCAATTTTGGCAGTTTTTACACACAAAATGCTTTATTTCTATATGAAAACATTACATAATGAAACACCTTTTTCTTACATTTATTTGAGTAAACCTCAGGAATTTCAAATTGATAACTTTGAATTCAAGATTTTTTTCCTATTCACCTGTAGTGCCTCACCTTAATTTTGCTTTCACTATGAGGTGGTGGTAAATCTACTCTTCTTATTTTCTTTTTTCTTTCATAGGTAATAATAAATCAGTGAAATGTTCAATGCCAAGGTGTTCTTTTTGTGTTCAGGCGGCAGTGAAGCTGAGGAGAAAATCCGTGTCATCGTCCCGCTAACCATCGACCCGACTCCAACGGTTGGCTTCACCGAACAGTCCTGGGATTGGCTGGAAAACACTTCACCGCCTCCAGGCCAGAGTTCAGAGGTCATGGGAGGTGGGGTCACTGAGGTTGTGGCTCCTGATAGAGATTTTGGAGAAGTAAGGCCAGAGCAGCAGGTAACTTTGAACACAATATTATAATTCTTATTTTGACAATGTATATAAATCAACATGGCAGCAAAAAAGCATCACTGTTTAGCAACTGCAATGTTTTATTTTCCTATAGGATATTTTGAATGAAATATTATAATCTAGCGTAATTTCTAGCGTAATTGAAGTTGGCCTGCAATTTGATGCATTATTCAGTTGATGCAATGTATGTGGCAGGATTTAAACCCCAACCCTCTGCTCACAGGTGTAATCACTTCTCAGGGTTCCCACACTCCATGGAAAACATGTAAAATAATTGGCCTGTTTTCCAGACTGTCCTTGAAAATTTCTTCACCCTGGATTTTCAAATATCAAATGAATAACGACTGCTTATGCATGCCATCATCACAGTAAAAAGAGCAGTTGGATTGCTTTGGGGTTTTAAAAAAATCTCTAGAACCCATCAAAATGCAGGAAACATCACCTCTTCTGTACAAAATTTCTTGGGGGAATACCCATTAGACAACCAAGAGAATTCAAATGAGAGGACAGTAAATTAGTCGTATTGTTTGGGTTCACACATGCTCTCCATCAAATTTGAGCTGAAATATTTTGGGTGATATATATGTGTCTAAATAGTGTTTTGCCTTGTAAAAATAATTTGCAATCCATGTGAACTTCAGGTCTTGCTTTAGACTGCCCTTTATTATAATTAAATATCATATGTGTTTGTTTGTAGACACTGTGATTACGAATCCAAAAATGTGCATGGAAAAGTCCTGGAAAATGACTGCAATGATCCGCGAAGTGTAGGAACCCTGCGTTAATTTGAGTAACTTTATTTTTTTCCTCTCAGGTCGTGTGCATAGACTGGACGGAACTGGCTGGACGAGGCTATGTGGTCCTCAATATGACCAAGAACCTCAACTGTGTGAGTAAATGAATAAGTTACGATTCCAAACATACCAGCCAAATGTGACGGATATGGGTCGATTTCAGTTTAGACTAGAATCAATGTAATAATATAATATTTTACTTAACATTTTCTGCAATAAACATATTATGACTCAAATTCCAATTAAACTAGTAGATTAAGTTTTTTGTTTAATTTTGGGACGTTACATTTAAACATGATAGATTTTCATTCAAGGATTACCTCAGACTGTCTACACTTCCACCTCATAGTATTTATCATATAACACAGTCACGATGTTTACATGCACAGAACTCCGAGTGCGGTGAACAACCAAATTCAATTCATCTTTGCCCAAAACTTGACACAACTACTTCCCAGTCTACATCAGCTAAAAGAACCAAATGGGTGCAAACCAGGGCTAAGAGATGCCCAGGTGCCTCCAGTAGCTATGGTTATTATACTTAAAACCAGACTTTTGGCATCCATACAGTAGATAAGCAAATTTATGTTGAGCTGGATGATTTTCAGACTTGAGAAACTGAGTTCTTTTTACTTTCACTTTAACGCCGCAGATCAACACAAAACATGTGGTAGTTCTGCTGATCTAAAATGATTGAGTCTATGTCCAAACACATGTCGAATATTTTCTTGTCTGTTCCCTACCTGATACTATGGAAGCCCATTTCCACCAATGGATAAAAAATAAAAGCCATAATATTGAGTTTTAAAGTCATAATTTTGAGTTTTAAAGTCATACTTATGAGTTTTAAAGTCAGAATTTTTAGTTTGAAAATCGTAATTTTGAGTTTAAAAGTCATAATTTAGAATTTCCAAAAGTGCTCTGGTTTGGTGATCAGGTGCTGTTCACTGATCAGTCTGCCAGTCTGAGTGGGCCACGGAGAGTTTGCTCACGGGGAATGGAGTGGAAGTCCCTGGGTGTTTTTACCTGAATGCCTGGACTAAGACTAAACCAGGTCCAGAACTGGGCGCTGAGCTCAGCATGCGCCACAGTCGTGCAGCTCTTTGCTCGTAGACTTGACCAATTATTGGAGCAAAGGGTCCATGTCCACATTCTGCTTGTTTCCTCGGCGGCAGCAGCAGCACAGCCACTGCCGATGTCTGGACAATCCATGAAGCGCACATCGCAGACGTCTCATCTGTCCACGGCATAAGCTGAAGCAGTGTAGACCTTTGAGCCCGAGATGGTTGTCACCAGCGCGGGGAACACATGAACTGTAGCAGCTGTCATGTCGCTCGTGCTCACCAAAGCACTGTTGGAAACTTAAAATCATAACCTTTAAACTATTGGATTTAGAGTAAACATAGAATGCCATCTAACTTTGTGCAGAGTGCTACCAGGAGTGGGGTTCGAACCCACGAGGGACACTGCCCATTGGATCTTAAGTCCAACGCCTTAACCACTCGGCCATCCTGGTGTTTCTCTTGCATGTTTTTTCTGCTGTTGTTATACAATCAATACAATACCTTTATTTGGTTAAAATATATTTTAAAAAGTCTAAATGTACTAGACTAATTGACTAGATGGCTAATTGACTAATGGAGTTTGACTAATGGAAAACATAATCGCTGATGCCATAAAGATGTTTTTTTTTCCTTTTTTTTAAAGTAGATACAGTAAGATTTTGGCTTCAGAAAATATTCATACAAAACATTACAAAAGAAATAGAAGAACAGACCCTCTCATAGTCATTTTACTCCTCCTTAAATGAGTATTTTTGTTGTTGCGATGTGTGTCACAGGAGGAGTTTCGAGCAGACAAAGGAGTGCGTTTGTTAAGGATCCTGGAGAGAGTATTCGCTCGAAGAATGAACAGCCCTGAAGGATCATGGGTACTCTACCTGAGCAAGCCAGTGCACCAGCAACGGCAGCTGCTCATGAATGTGGCGTCAGAGCAAGGTGCAGTAAATACTACAGCTAAGCTTCAGCAATCTGTGCGGCTGTCTAATGATGTCAAACTGTTGTGCTTCAGGAGTGATCGCCTCCAAAGACGTGCTGGACATGCTGGGAGAGATCAGGAAGAGTTTAGACAAGGTACTTATCTTTTAGGTCTTTTTTAGGTTTAGGTTTATTTTTTTTATCAGTTTATGTGATAACAAGAATTGGTTAACTTTACAAAATAATGCAATATAATTAGTACATGCAGGCAGTGCACCGCTGTCTAAATGTATCATAAAGTACTGTTTTTACAATATACTTTATAGGGTAGAGCAAAATGTATTTATTTACAAGAGTAATGTTGGGTACCTTACCTTGCATAGCACGATAGAGTCACACAATGTCTTTGATTTATTTAACTCAAGTGGGTTAGCCACTGGAGGTCCCGTCCAATCACAGAGCCACTTGGGAAAAGGAAAACTGCACAGAAGGAATTTTTTCCTCCTTAGGTCTAGAGACCTCATGTCCAAGGATCCACAGATCTTCTCTAGTCCAGGGATCTCCCCAAAACCAGACCAATTGCTGCAGTGCCCAGCTCACTCGACAACTTGCTGATAAAGCAGGTTACATCCTAACACATCTGTATCCATGGGTCTCCTCTAGGTTGGTATCCAGAACTACAGCTCAGCCTCCAGCTGCCAGGCCCGTCCCAGCCAGACACGCAGTGACTATGGAAAACTCTTTGTGGTGCTGGTCATCATCGGCTCTGTGTGCACCATCATCATCACATCCGGCTTCATCTACATCTGCTGGCAAAGACGCCTGCCTGCCAAGACCACTGTAAGGACTAAAGCACAAACTTATCATTCAGGGAGAATACACTTTTGAAAAACTCAAGCAACATTGCATTTATACATCATTAGTGATTTTTGTTTAAGCACACTAATGCAATCTGAGCTCTATTGTCCAAATTAACTAGATAACAGTTGCAGCACATTAATCCGAGTTTCCTCCAAAGGCAAACCAAACTAATCCAACGAAAGTGAATCTAGCAGGAGTGGGATTCAAACCCACAAGGACATTTGCCCATTGGATCTTAAGTCTAACGCCTTAAGCACTCGGCCATCCTTGGTGTGGTTGTTAGTAGTCTAGGCCTGTTTTTTCCATACTCTAGGCAGTACTTATATGCTAAATTCTCCTTAAAGTATTCAAAAATATTGTCTCAGTGATCTATGGTAAACCAGGTACTTTTTGACCCCAGCCTAAACTTTCTCCTCAGCTTTATCATATTTTATCATAACCAGTATTTCTGAAAACTGAATTAATTACTGTGCTTTGTTTCCACAGTTCAGAGCTGAGGAACTTCACTTTGTGGAGAACGCTTGCCACGATAACCCCACCCTGGATGTTACCAATGACAACCAGGGCGAGATGCAGGAGAAGAAACCCAGTGCTAATGGACTGCAGCAGGGCTCAGGGGGCGGGACTACTGCAGGAGGAGGAGGAGTCGAGAGAGGAGAGGGGGCAGAGGAGGGGCGGCGCTGGCAGGTACGTGCACCAATCAGAGATCAGAAAGATAGAAAAGGTTACAACAAGTCTGAGCAATGGGCCCACAGTCGATTCTGTTTAGTCCTGCAGTTGCTAGAGCTCCACTGAGGGCCTCCCACCTGGTTTTCTGCTGACATGATGTACAATGATCAGAGAATCTTTTTTGGCCCATAGGCTTCATTGGGCAGGACAGTGTAGCGTGAATTGCCAATGAAACAGGGAAGGACATTCAGCTAATTGTCAAAGCCAGAATCAAACTCTCAACGCCACGGCCAGCTGCACACAGCATGGAGCCAGGCAGGCATGTGTGCTATCCATTTGGCCACCGAGCAGCATTAGTCATGGAATTCTCGTTTTGGCACCAACCCCGCCCACCTGTGCCCAAACTATCTGTGCTTGGAACCATGACCGATGGTAAATGCTGTGTCCATCTAAAAACTGCACTAGAAGGCAATTGGCCAACCGCTTAAAAGGAAAAGGTAGAAGGTTGTAAGAGGTCTTTGGTCTTCTTTTGGTGCATCACTATCCTACATATTATAGACACATCTGACTTGATGTACGTGTTCCCTTCTTTCATTGATTCTTGCTATGAACCACAAAATAGTTTGTGTTTGCGTCCATATTTAAATTCAAGTATTTCAAGAAACTATTGGGAAATGAGTCAGTAATTAACTTAAAGGTCCCATAACATGCAAAATCGACTTTTCAGAGGCTTTAACCTTCCTACAGTGCTATTTGGGCCTCGTATGTTGTGCCCAAAGTGTTTTTTTGATTGATTCCCGCATGTTTTCGCTAGAAGTCCTCCTCGGCTGAGCAGCAGACGGGGGCTCCTCACAAGGATGACGCGCTTCACCAGGATGATGTGGTGTTTAAGCCACGCCTCCAGGAAGAGCGCAGCCGCAGAATAAAAACAGCTAATGCTAATGCTACACAGTAATTACACGATGGATACGAGAGAGAGATCGAAGAGTTAGCTTGTTATTTACCAAATGGCAACGTCCGTCGTCGAGGTCCTGGAGCACGTCAAACTCCAGGTCAGATCCAGGACGTAGGACTCAGCACGACGCACCGTCAGGACGGATAAAAGGTTTATTCCAGTGTTTGTGTATCGCTGTTTAGCGGAGCACACGGCGCATGCGCACTATCTCCGCTCTAGGCTTCGGCACGAGTTGGGCGGGGGAGGCGCACGAGTTGGGCAGGGGAGGCAGCCTGCTCTCTGTTCGGAGGGGTCAGATCTCAGGAGTGAGCCGTTTGCTTTTGCAAGGAGGGGGGCCAGTCCAAGAAACGGGTGTTTTTTGTAAACTGTTATGTTATGGATATTGCACAACGCAAAAATGTATCAACAAAGCCCTTAGAATAGACTGTGTAAAGGGGAAAATAGCAGAATATGGGACCTTTAATGATAATCGTGTAACTAACGCACCCATGGTTAACTTCTGCCAGAAGTTTAGTTCGAACCTACAAGGGCTGTTGCCCAGTGGAACTTAAGTCCTACGCCTTAACCACTCGACCATCCTGGTGGGTTTTATGAGAGTAAAATAGTATATTTTATATCTGTACACATGAAACAGATGTGAATGTACACAACCAACTTTACTTTGTAACAGTAAAATCATTTACTTGTACCTAGACTTAACAAACTCTTAACTAAATAAAACAGAAACAAATATGTGTTTTAAAGTTTTGTCTTCTTATTCCCAGGTGTTTGTGAATCAGGCAGCGACTGAGGAGGAAGAGGAGGAGCAGGACACACATCTCTGAAACAAAACGCATCATAAAAGACCAAGAAATGTACTGAGATGAATGGAGGAAAGATGGTAGAAGAGGTGCCAATATGAAAACGGGAAATCATTTTATAGTGAAAAAGAAAAGTAAGAAAAAGTAACTGGCAGAACTTGAATGTTTAATCACCTGAACGGCATTTGTATTGACCAATCAGAGAAGGGGAAGCCACGGTTCTTCTAAGGGTCAAACAGTGTAGGGTTATCTTAAATGTCTGCATGAAGAATACAAATCTTATAGTTTAGTGTGCCTTAGAGAAAAACAAAATGGCTGTGCAATGTGTCTAATATATTGGGCCAATTCACTTAAGCACTTTTCCACGTTTTGTTTTTGTCCTGCAAGTGTACAGTGAATTCTATTTTGATTTAGAATAGAATTTACGCCAGATGCCCTTCTTGATGCAACGCTCCTCTATTTATCCAGTGTTTGGACTGGCGCCATAAGCGTATTAGTAAATTACTTGTTGATGTGGGTAAAGAAATATTAAGCTAGAGTTATTTTTGTAAATTTCCTGTAAGCTTCAGTTTCTATACATAGTTGGCTATAATACGCTGCATTCTTAATTCTAAATAAGCGTAGCATACAATAAAAGTATTTTACTTTCAAATGTTAGATGTTAGACAATGAGTTGTCCTCTGTCACTTTCTGTTTAAATGCTTTGATTTGGATTAGATTCTTGGCAATCACCAGTAGCGTTTTTATAATACACCACAATAGCCTAAAAAAACCATGAACAACAATTTACAAATAGTAAGATAGTTAGCTCCTCCCTTCAGACATATATAAGGCAGTGACTCACCAACTTTCTGTCATATGAACTGAAGAAGCTACTTGCATGAGTGGCACAATTTCTTAACAGTTGACAGTACTCAATTTTTCTTTGCTAATTAAGTTATTAGTTATTATAAAGCTGTACCACGTTTCAAAATGACAAATTTGCATCAAGGCAAGAGGTACAATGTAAAAAAAAAATGGCCTAGTTGAGGCTTATGGAATCTACCTTCAGTTACTTCTATAGATAGTTGGACAGTTAAACACTTACAAAACCTATATAGAATTAAAGGGACATTGTGTGTTTTGTTTTGTCGTGTATTTAGGAGGAGACTGGTCGGAACCTATAGATAGAACGATTAGGCTTCTTCAAGGTGAAAAGAGAAATAGCATCCTCAAAGACACATTAGTGATGGGCTAAGTGCCAAATGCATTCAGTAAAACCCCTTCCAACAGTATCAGATCGACCCTACACTTTAATCTCTCCGTTTGACCCTTCTGACAGCCCTGACTTCTCCAAAACCTCTCTGTGAATGACAAAACAGCCTGTAGTAACTTGAAACGGGGAAAAAAAAGGCACTTTATTTATTATTACTAAAAAACGGACTATCATTGAGAATATGCTGCATCATGTTAAATGTACTACATCCAGTGACTAAAATGATCTATTTTGCTTATAGGAATGGTCGTCGATACAAGTGATATCGCTCTATAAATCTATATACTTCTGTGCTGTTAGCCTGCTACGTTTTCAGTGTTGGAATGGCTGCTGTATGCTAACGGCTAATTGTGGGGGGGCTATGATACATGGCGACACATAGAGATAGGCTATAATAAGCTAGCTAGCATGACAACATTTAGTTTCCTCGGTGAAATTTACAGGGGTCCAAGTCGAGTCTCGAGACGTCAGTGTTCTAGTGTTGAAACTGTGACTTTTTAAGCCACCGCTCAAATGGTATACAAATCTGGCATGCCTCTGTGATGGTGATATTGCAATTCAGCCAATTTTTGTTCATTTATGGGTATTTCATTTATTTATGTCTTGGATTTATTTTGTTCTACTGTAAATTGATGGTTACATGTTCAAATGGATGAGTTGGTATGGTGGACAAAGGGTGCGTGTCATTTCTCTGCCTCCTTAAAGGGGACATATTATGCAAAGTCAACTTACACAGTAAATTCACTTTTAACCTTGTTACAGCTGTGTTTCCTCAGTGCTCAGAAAATTCCCGTTTTCACCTACCCCCTATATCCTCCCACTTCCTTGTACCTAGTTGTGATTATTTGAAAAATGAAGACTCCGAATTCTAAAATTTCACGCAGCCACTTTTCAAAAAAAAAAAAGTGAATGAATAACTGTCACGGTGAAATGTGAAGAGGCGGGCCTTATCAGTTCTGCAGTTTTGAACAGGAAGTCATTGGGCCATTTCTATTACTAAGCCATTTTAGATCAATATTGCAGTATACATTGAACAAAATGTACAATGATGACCTACTTATGTTATAGTTCAATATAATAATAATAATAATAATAATAATAATAATAATACATCAAACTTATCAAATATAAAATATCAAGTACCTGGGATAAAAGCATAATACGTCTCCTTTGAAGCCTTCTCCATTCCTTAGCTGTAAATGAGAAAGACAAAACATGTAGAAGAGAAACAAATTATAAACATATCTTTATTGTTCATGGTGTACAAATTTGCCTTTGCTGTTACCATCACGACGCATACGCAACCAAACATCAGTTCCCCACTTCTATTTTTTTCAGGTGCACTGTGTATCTTTTCCGGGGGAGGTCCCTGGAATGTTCCACAGATTGGCATTAAACCTATACTACTATGGAATTACGCGTTGACAAAACTAAAGGAAAACAGCTCACAGTTTGAAAGATAGATACGTTTAATGCCATCCTACGGAACATTTTATTTCCATGCAATAACATCTCCATTGAGACAAGCAGAGAAATGTTACGCAGATCACCTCTAACTGCAGAACATTCTGAAGATGCAATAAAATTACACAATGACTGCAGTTGAGGCGTCAGAAATGGAGTGCTTATTGAAATGTGTGTACGTTGGTTGGAAATGACAAGCTTTCTAGCGACACCTGGTGGAGATATTGTGCTAATGGCCCACCGTACCTACATTTATATTTCCCACTGCAAATCTGTTTTCAATCAGATGGCCTCCCCTTGAAGATCTCGTCTAAACTTGACTCCCTGTGCTGTCCCTGCATTTGAGACAGCAGGAATTTACACCAGATGCCCTTCTTTCAATTACTGCAGGCATACAGGGACAAAAGAATCATTTCTAACTGGCACATGTCTACTTCTGACTGATAATAGATAATCTAATAATAGTAAATACATTATAACCTTTAAAACAATGATACTGTCGATATACATCAGTCACAAGTTTGCCGTTGTTGAAAGGTCCATAATATGTACAGTTTTAGCATCCATTGGTAGCAGAAAATGAATTATTTGTGTTTTTTTTCTCATTCATTTTTTAAGTTCTGTGTTTTTATTTAATTTGTTTTCATGTCTTGTCTGTGTTAAAATGTGAGGAAATAAAGTTTGGAGAAAATACTTTGCTGTGTTCTACCTCATTATGAAATTAGGCTGTATGACTCTTCTTCTCTTGAAAGTTGACTGAATATCATAATCCAGTGTATCGCCTGGCAAAGAGTGAGGTATTCAAAGGGTGAGCACTCCTGACTCACAACAAGTAGCTTTGAATCCTGGATATTTCTTTTGTTTCCGTTGTCCTGAACAAGATTTGGAGGTCTTGTCAAAGAGGGATTAAATGCAGAGACCCAGAGAATTTAAGACTCTTACTGCCCAGTAAAATGGTCAATTTACAAAACAAAAAAAGTCTGGTTTATCAAATACCAAAATGCACTGTATCAAGGGTAATGTCAGGGCTTTTTTTTTGTTTTTGTTTGTTTTTTGGTCAGTTTGCTCTCGCAACATATTATATTTCATGTGGAAACAACAACATTGTTCAGTCTGCACCTAAGGATGTTTTATTATTTCATTCATAATCATCTTCCACAGATTGAGACATTAGAACATCGAAGGCCGTTTTATCCTTATTAATTTTTCTTCCAGTCATACAGATCAACCCTTAAAGTAGCATGCAGCCACATGAGAACAGCCACATGAGAACTTTACATTCTCGTACTTGACAAGATTTTGACAAATTTTTAAGAGAGATTTGTTGATTGCTAATTCTAAACGTGATTGATTAAGGTGAAATGAAAAAGTTTACACTATTTTCAGGAAGAACATGTTTATTTAAAACTAAGGTAAGATATGTAAGATATCCAAAATCTCCGTTTTTTTCAATATGTGAACAAATTGAAGCAAGACAATTAAACCAGGCTCGATATCAATTTTTTTTTATATTTTTTTAACATTCCAAACATATGATATTTTAGTCATTTTTTACACAAAATGTATTATTCTTGTATAATAACATGACGGAAAATGTGTAATACATAATAATAATAATAATAATTATTATTATTATTATTCCAAAGTGTATTCCTGTTCACCAAAAGCCTAACACACTGTATTCAGGCAAAAGCACAATATCCAAAACGCAACGTCAACACAGAGGTCCTTAGGGCTAATGCTAACGTTAGCTGCTGAGACTGTTGATGTTTGTGTTGCGTTTTTTTGGAGAACGAGCATCATATCTGTCAGGTTTGTCATATCACTTTGTTTTTAAATGCCATTGTGTTAAAAGGAAATATAAGAAATGTGTTTTGTCACTCTCGTCTGCCAATCGATAGCGTCAGACATTTTGTACATTGTGTCAAATCTTTTGTTTTGTGCCACGCTAATCTGGACATGCTAGGCTAGTTAGCTTTGTTACCTGATTTGGGATAGGTACCCGATTTGGATCGCAGCTTTTGAGTTGTCAATAAACTTAAATCCACTGTTGAAATCTGTTTGATATGTTCTACCGAAGCCGCGAGGGCATCTTAATTTGGATTTGGTTATGTCTTATTAGCGTAAAACAATTTCATGAAGTGTATTTATAAAGACGAATATAGTCTAAAAAACGTACTTCCTAAAACGGTCCAAATCGGGCATGGTTGGAAGCTGAGGAATGACAAGCTTCCATTGGGAATCTCTGTTGTCTACGCATTTTTTTGTTTGCATAGATTATGTTTTTTTGCCATGATTTAGATTTTTAATGTGTTTGCAGCTACGATCATAATAAATCCACTTTTTTGATCAGGGACTACTATCCTAATGTTGTAACATGTTAACGTTAGCTGCTTTAGTTTGAATGAAATGCACTTCAGCATGCTGGGGCATATGAAGAATGTGACTAGCTTTAGGCTTGGATTACAGTATAATAGTGTTACTGTGATTGGTTCCACTGTATCTAAGAATAGGCATACGCTATTTCTGGGGTCATTGCCATGGCAAAAGTCTGTATATCTGCATCTAGAGGTTGACAAAAATGATTTTTTTGTTGTTGTACGAATTTACAATATTGACTTTCAGACAACAATGAATCAGGAATGTGTTAAAATGTTCCTGTCTTGGATGAGGTGAGGAAGTATTTCTGGACCAGAAATATCAGAATACATTTAATTGCCATTTGTCATCAAACAAAGTTCACAAATTAGGAAACTGCTTCGGCGCTGAGGTGTAACATAATAGGAAAAAAAGAGTCTATGCTGACATAAGGGCATGAAAAATAAAATATGAGTAAAAACAAAAAAGTAAGTTAAACACAACATGTGTACATACAGTAAGTTCAGAACAACTGTGCAAACTAGCAGTGCAAATATGTGCAGTGTTTTTACATTAATCTTTAAAGTTATAGGTGTCTAGTTCATGAGTCCAACGGCAGATGGATAGAAACTGTTCTTGTGGCGGCAGGTTCTGGTCCGGATGGACCGTAGCCTCCTGCCCGAGAGCACTGGCTCAAATGGTCCATGTCCAGGTGAGAAGGGTCAGCTGTGGTGCCATTGTTTGACGATGACGCAAGACGTTTTGTTTATTTTTTGAGGTTGTTTTGAACTGTTGAACTGATGATACATTCGGTATTCTAACTTTCCATATCTCCAAAAAAAGAATGTGAGAGCTTAACATATGGGCTAGCTCAGTGTTAGCATCGGTACTTCCTGTCTAAAATGAATCAATATTATACAATACACCATATAAACGTATGTGTGTTTATAAAGGGACATGTTTGTTACTCAGTCCTAACACCATTTTTACTGTTTAGGCATAAAAACTTAATAAATAAATACATTTTAAAAATACAATTAATTAAATAACAAACTGAAATAATCTTAATATAAAACATAAAAATCAGAAAGTCTTTACTGTAAAATTGAATTGGTTGTTTATTTTACATTTTCTATTGAAACAATGACTTGAAATATGAAGGAGACATGCATGTAGCACTCTTCTCTTTCACCCAGTTTGTTCATTTTATCCATTGCATATTCCCAAAACTAGAATCCTTTCAGCATAGGCATTTCTTTTGTATGGCATGACATGAATAATCACAATTGATTCATCTTTCCTTTACATTCATGGTTAATCATCAAAATACAGTTGCAGTCCATTCTTTAAGCAGACAAAATGTAAATCTTATTTCAGATGAATCGATCAGTTGAAAATTCCCAGTGACACGGCGCCATAGAGTGCAGCCGTACTCTTTATTTAGTACCAGTGGATGAATAAATATTAGTCCCAATTATAGCCTGAGTTAATATTATGCCCATATAAGGAAGTAAATATGAGTCATGAGTGTCGGAGTTGCCACGTGAAGCAGACAAACCTTTAGCCTATTTATACTGCGACGAGACATTTCCTTATTCCGTAACAGATTATACTCAACACCAATGCATTTCCTCAACAGGTTTGTCAAGTTAGATCAGACAAAAACAGTTAAAGCAGATTTATCTATTTAGATTTGCCTACTTTTGTTTTATTTTCTGTTGTATCTGTACGTTTTCTGACTCCTTTCACCAAAACATACACGTTTTAATGTTGAGGGTAGAAAATAGTCTTTTGTTATAGAAGCAAACTATATCTGTCTACAGGAAAATGGAAACTGAAAATTGTAGTTTATATTTAGTTGGCAGTAATACTTTTCTTCAGATCTTATTCATTATTAATAATTGAAAATGTATTATGTTTTTTAAGTTTTTCCTCTGTCCTTGAGTTTTAGAATTATGGAAAATTAGGACTGTTAGCCAGCAGAGGCCGATATGTTGTTTTGGCCGACCTGCTGCCTTAAAGGTCCCATGTTTTACTATATTTCCCATTTCATAGTTTGACTTAAAGATATTTATGATGATATTTTGTGCAACATTCATCACATAATGGTTATTCAAATCCACACATCTTTTACCAGCGCACTTACCCCGAAGCAGAAACGACTAGCTTCGGCGTGCTGTCTCGGCTTCTGTCTCGTTTCCACTCACCATAGTTCAGTCCAAGCACTTGTGGCATTAGAGAACAATGTACTTCAAAACAAAGCAAATTGAAATGACTAAAGCGTTCTGTGTTCCGTTCTGCTTCTGCTTCTCTTAAATGCACTCTTTTTAATAATTGAAATTGTATTATTATTACTACATACATATTGCACGAAACTCTGGATGGGAGACAAGTGCGTTTCGGATGTAAATCTTGCTTGTACAGACCATGGAAGTATTTGGGAAAAAATACATTATTATTTTGCAATACTCTAAGTCAATTTCGCCTTATATGGGACCTTTTAAGAATATCTGGCTCCAGAAAAGTGGAAGACAATGTATGGATGGGAAAAATAATAAAAAATCGGTCCTACGTACTGGTCCATAAATATCGCCAAAGCTTATCAGCCTTGACGATGAAAAAACCCCGATATTTACCCATGGTGAGATTGACCCATGGTGAGAATAGGGCTGTGTGGTTTATCGTATATGTTATGATTTCAATTATTACTCTAGTCAGTTACAAAAGTGTTGTTAATTGCCTTCTGTTCAGAGTTATGACTGCACTCCTTTTGCCTCAAAACCTGGAGCAAATGCACTTTTCTTAAACATTACTAATCAAAAATATAGAATAATTTTGACAATATAGAAGTAAATATTCCTGCAACTATTAATTGACTAATCGTGACTCATAAAAAATAATCAAGTATAAAAATTGATAATCCTAATCGTTAACTAGACTTTACAGACTCTAAAACACATGTCAAGACTTTTTATAACAAAGACAGTAATGCTTTTACATCAAAATGTCAAAGAATAGATTATTGCTGATTTTCATCTACAATACACTTAATCTCTATCTCTATCTAGAAGCCTTTAGTCAACATATTACGTTATTTGGCCGATAATGTATTTTAAAAGATTACATAAACAATAGAAATAATAATTTTAGTAATCAAAACAATAATCTTCTAAAATAATTGTTACAGCCCTAAACAGGAAGTTGAATTGGATTTATTAACGCGAGTAATTATTTTCATTTTTGAAAATATTAAAGAACCAGTGCATAACATTTGTACTATCAGTAAACTCTCTGTACTTCTTGTCTCCTCAGGGATGATGACCTGACCTAGCGTAGCCCTCCTCTTCTCTGCTGTCAGGACAACCGCCCACCCAACCGTCTCTCCTCCCACCTCTCGCCCTCCCCACAGCGCCACCATGTACTGCCTCCAGTGGCTGCTGCCGGTGCTGCTCATCCCCAAGCCGCTCAACCCGGCGCTCTGGTTCAACCACTCCATGTTCATGGGCTTCTACCTGCTCAGCTTCCTGTTGGAGAGGAAGCCCTGCACAATCTGCGCCCTGGTGTTCCTGGCCGCGCTCTTCCTGATCTGCTACAGCTGCTGGGGCAACTGTTTCCTGTACCACTGCCCCGACTCCGCCCTCCCCGACTCCGCCCACGACCCCGCCATAGTGGGCACCTAGAGGCCCCTGAATTGGAGTGCCCGCGACTGTAGGGTACCAACACGGCGGACTGTTGGAAGGTGTAAGAAAAAGGGATGGGGTGGACTGATGCTGCCACGCTGTACGGACAGACTCAATAAAAAACGTTACCGAAAATACAGAATAAAACGTGTTAAAAATGCGTTTTTCGGTGAAGCTGTAGAGACTTGTTCGACAAGGAGGGGCGCGTGCGGACATGACGAAGCATTTCACTTTTCAGTTTTATTCTTGGGTTTTTAACAATCACCATCGTTTTTTTTTGACAGTTTTCAGTATTCCCCATTCGCACAAAATGGAACCCAAACTTATGAAATATTTTAAAAAGACTATATTTAAGAAGGAAAAGCAACCAAAAATGTGTAAAATGTTTTGAAGCGCTCAAAATGGCCGACCAGGCAGCGTAAAACATGGAGAGATTGTAGCCCATGATTCATTTATTAGTTGTCAATTTTTTTTTCTTTTGGCTCAAAAAATCTAATCATTTTATCTATCATTTTGTGTTAATTACTTTAGCTTTTCCAAATCGAACTTGCCAGACAACTAGTCAATGAATCGCTTTTATATCAATCTTTCAAGATTTGTTTTCCCCCCAAGTCATACGATCGTTTCTTTCTCTAGTCCCTAAGGTGAGCACACTGGACAATCAATTCCAATGCTGTGAATTCCCCGTAAAACTACATTACCCAGAATGCTTTGCTACGGACTTCTCTCCTTTTGCCATTTTTCAAATCCCAGAAGTTTCACCTCTCGTTTTATGGCTGTTCATTTGTGGTCTACTAGTGCATGGGTTGCCTTTTTTAGGGATTTTTTTTCTTCTTCCATGCAAAATATTTTAACTGAAATAAAAATTGCTGATATTCTTTGTTTTTGTCCCAAAGGGCAGACTTGCGTGAATGTCAGAGAGGTAGATGTGCAATAGTTTTGTGTTCATGATTTGCTGGTTTGATTCTTCAATAAGGCCTGGGTTAGACTAACAAGAAATGCAGGATTTTGACAGTGGTTTCGATTGACGTTATTTGACAAATACTGAAAATACTGTGTTTGCAATTACAGTTTTTAACAGTTTTGGGTACATGGTTTAAATTCATTCACTTTTCCGATGCAGATTTGAGCTGTTATGGGGCTTAGTTGAGATAAACCTCAACAACGGACAGTACGAATGACAAAGAAAAGTATATTTTCCAGGGCTGAAACAAGTTAAACAATTAATCGCAACTAATCAAGTCGTGGTCAACGTATATTAGATAATCGAATAATCATTATAAACCTCCGAAATGTGTCACGTGTTGAGAGAATGTTTTATCCCTCCAATGAAGCTGGAATTCCCGTAAAATGTCACAATAAACGTGTAAAGTTAAGCGTTTTTTATCGAAAAAACAATTTTGTACTAAATATTGTCTGTGAAGATGTTCTCGAGCAGCAGCTGCCTCTTGGTTCAATATTGTAAAAAATCTCATTCACAGGTCTTTCGCGTTCTACAACTGAATGATTAATCGAAAGAGGATTAGCTTGTATGTAGCACCAATGTTTACAATTTAAATTTTTTTCAAATTCAGAATTAGCTTGTTTGGGTTCTTTTGGGTAGTTCCAAGAAAATTAGACAAAAAATACAGATTAATCTTTTGAAAACAATACTTTTTTTTTTTCATTTTTTGTTTTGAGGGCTCATAATTTTTTCTACTTCCACTGTACCACCCATAGTTGCTGGAAATTGTTTTGTAGATTTATGCCTAATGTACAAATTCCGACAATTCCACATCTTTGAAATGCAAATCATATTTTTATGTCAACCGACGCCACTGTCCATATTTCCTTACTGTGTGGAGGCCTCAAACTAAACGTGGTCAGTATTTTAACCACAAAAAGCAATACAAATGCTGTTGGACACACTATCAGAGATGAACTGACTTTGCGCTGTGTATTTGATGCTGTTTGCTTAGTCGTATCATCTCCAAGTATTCTGTTCTCGTCGAGTTTATGGTGTTACATAGAACTGATGAGAGTGAGCTGTGGAGCTAGCCCCTGTAGCAGTCGATAAAAATTACTGCTGCACTTTTGCTTTGGTTTTAATTTAAATAAAGATGTTTTTTTCCTTCAAAGTGTTTTCATTTGTTTTGTAAATGTATTGTATGATTATAGTGAACACATTTATTGTAAAAGTAGCTCTTAATGATTACAAAGCATTTATATAATTCGCTAACCTGAAAGTGAAGCTGTTGGCTGTTAGCATGCTAGTTGTTGTTAGCATTACCTTGACTGTGAAAAGTGCATATAGAGTGATAAGGAAGCTCTAAATGCGTTAGGGAAGTAAGGAGTAACTTTGGACTGCTGCAGACCTTTTAATTATTTAGTTTTGTCACGTTTTTAAGACTAAAAATCAGGAGTGTTGGAATAGCAAGGCAAACACTAAGTCAAGAGGATTGCATTTGAAACCAAGTCATAAAAACATGAATTATATTTAAAAAAAAAAAGGAGAATACAGACTAGATCATTTCAGTTGTAGGAACTGCTTAAGAGAAACAAAGCAATGCACCGCTTCAATGTATCTTAAGTTCATTCATGCTAAAGCTAGGACACTATCGACAGTTGCCGTAAGCCTATTTTTCAAACGTGTCAAATTTTAAATCCAGTTTAATTCTAATGCATTCTGATTTGGACATGACGTTTGTTGGCGATAGCTGATATCAGCCCTCATCAGTACAAACACTGAAAATAGCATCTCTTTTCACAATTTAACAGTTTGGAGAAAGAAGTACTCAATTTTGTTAAGTCAATTTTTTGTTTCCGAATCTATACTTTTACTTAAGTAAAAGTATTACATTATTCTCATATTTTACTCTGAGAGTGAAGTGTATTTTGGGCAGATTTTTATATGACTAGCTAAGTGTAATACGTTCTGTGATATTGATTAAAAAAATAAAGTAATATTTTTAGGCAATTTCTTTCTCAGTGTGTCTAGATATTTTAATTTTTGTAAATTTGTGTTCAATGCCAATATTTGAACTCAAACCTAGAATGTAACTATGAATGTGCTAAAAAACAAAACAAAAAAACATAAAGAACTTTTTACAATCCTCTTGACAAAATGCAGTAAAGTAGAAAGTATAGATACCTGCTCTCAAATGTAGTGAAGTTAACGTAAAAAGTACTAACTGTAAAGCATACTTACTTAATTTACTTACTTAACACAGATTCCTTAAAATTGTGATTAAGTATAGTACTTTTATTTGTGTACCAGATCGGACAGGCAGACTCACTAATGTTCATAGCACAGTTTAAAATGTACACATTATTTTAAACTCAAACTTATATTTTTGTATGGAATTTTCCTATTAAAAAACTGCACTTTGTTTCAGGAATGAGTGACGACGGGAGTGACATTTGTAAACAATTTTGCCAAATGCTAGTTCATGCTAGCTAGTACAGAGCACATGCTGTGCATACTGAGATGAAATGAGCCCACTTCAAGATATTAATTAAGTGTGAAACATTTTGATTTTTTAAAATGTATTTATATATAAAAATTGGTAGCAGGAATGACGTGACGTATTATCAGCTAGAAATTCACAGAAAAAAGTGAAATTGAGTAAAAAACATAACTTTATATTTACTTTTTTCCCCCCATATAACACAATTTTCCTTTGTTGTTTTGTCGTTGAAGTATTTATTTCCAGCAGTCATGTTTCGAATGGTAAATGGTGTTAGCTCTAAATCAGGCAGAGGCGTACAACCACGACACAAACAAGAGCTACAGCCGGCTTTTCTGTGGATGATGCAACCCAGAAGTAACCACCTGCTCCTGGCTTTGGGTTTTCATCACCAGCTTAGTCCTCGCCTGCACAGAAAAGAAACAATACACATTTATATAACCAAACATACGCTTTGAATTGCGTATGTAGGCCAAACTACTTAATATAATCGTACATAAAATAGTAAATAAAACTGCAATTGGGGTTGTCATGTGATGTGATGTTTATACTTGATTAAAATATTGTTTAGTTGTTTTCAGGATTTGCTTGTTCCTTATTTGGTTCTAGCTTTGAGAGGAAAAAAGAAAAAAAGAAAAGAAATTAATAATAATAATAAAAAATATGGTACCGTAATTAAGAAAACGTCCAAATTTCAGTTTTATGTTTCCCACAGTGTTTTGCAAAATTGTCAATATCCAAAATGTTCAGGAAAATAAAAAAGAAAAGCGCTGCTATATTCAATACACATAATTCATCCAGATGGAATTTGTTTTGGGTTTAATTTTCAGGTCAAGGGAAGCTTTCACGACATTGCACTTACACATGTGACCGCTAGATGGCGACACAAGCCTGTACTTAAAAACAGGCAGGGCCCCAAAAAAGGAGATGAATCGCCGCTAAAAACGTCATATAATACAATATTCACATGTCGTCATCTGAAGGCTACATTTTGAAAGAATTGCGTGGCTTCGTGACGTTTCAGCCGAGGAGGAAAAAAGACAGACTTACTTTTACTTTCGTCAGCCTTGAACATCTGCATAAATTAATAGCCCGTATTGAGAATTATCAGTAAAAAATCCATATTAAAACTACTAAAACCACAAGGAAATAAAACTAATTTATTCACAGGTATTTTCAGAAACATAAATTGAATACAAATTACAAAAATACAAATGTACAAATGAGTTAATAAATAGGTAAACAGCCAAATGTGATATGGCACAGATACATTGTTTTTAAAACATGGATAAAATACAAAAATAGTCACTGATTTGTAAAAAAAAAAAAAAATAGTGAGAGAGAGAGAAAAGATAAAACAAAAAAACATACTTTTCATACCTCCATTTTGATTTGTTATGTTGATCTAAAAACACACAAAAAAGTGTTGTACTTAAATGTCCTGTATTCTGAAATATTCAACCCATTCCAATGGCCAGCAGGGGGCACTGGTATGCTGAGGTGAGAAGTAGTTAAAATGAGGCATAAACATTAGCTTCTGGTGCTTAAGTACTTAGTGAGGGTAATTTGAGAGCTCAAATGATCTGAACGAGACAGGTCAAGGTGTATGGATTTAAAAAACACAGAGGAGCACTTCCTGGAAAACCCACTAAAAATTGGCAAAATTATCCAAAGCAAACGGACCAGTCAATAGATACAATCGGCAGCACGTCCTATTGGGGGCGTGGTCAGGCGTGGGGGGGGGGGACTCTTTGTTGATTCAATGGGAAATGCACCTTCCTCTGTTAAGACTTTTTCTGGCAAATTCTGTGGATTATAAGCACAACCAATTCAATGTGAGTCACAACTGAGTCTTATTGGAAGTTGCTGAGGTGGAAGTAAACAAATTGTTCACTAAATGTTAAAATATAGCAGGCGGCGCTAGCATCTCAGTAGCATTTAGCTGGCAGCTCTCGTTAGCATTCTTGGATATTTCTACAGATTTGGGCTGCTACAGTTTATTCTTCCACAGTATATAAACTAAAGTCTACGTTTGCTCTTGTAGTTGTCAAACAGTGGGTTCTACATTGAAATGAATGGACTGTTTCCCCCTCAGAGGTCAGTTTGTGGGCGTTCTTTCGGATGCCGACTGTATCTATTTTATAGAATGGCAAAAATCTTGAAATATTTATTCTTGTGATGAATAAACACAACTGGTTAAAGTCTACATGACAGGTTCCTGCTTTTCGAATTATAACTTTTGGTGGGAGGGCACCTGTGGTAAATATTCATCATAGTTTTACGCCTGTTTAATGGGGAGTAGACGGGGGGGGGGCCCATGTGAGGCTTTTTGCCCCGGGCCCCCAAATTTCTGTCGACGGGCCGGCCTGTTTAGTTGAAGTTTGTGCAGAAATTGTGAAATATAAATGTTTAAAATTAAATTAATTGTAATGAGTTCTAAAACGGAAGCACTCTGTGATGTCATCAAAAGGCGTACCAATAAAAATACAGGGACAATTTACAGGCAACTGACACATTTTTCTGACAGTTTAAATGATCATTCAATAAAATAAAGGTGTTATTATTTATAGTCAAAGCATACCTATTGAGTAATTTATGTGGATTTTGGACTTTATGAACTTGACAAAAACTATCAAACTGGGGACAAATGGGCAAAATGTTTAGTAAAATGTTAACTGTGACTATGTTTCTATATATGTTTTAGTGAAATGTGTAGTTTAAGCTGTCATGCAGACTTTAAGAGATTATTCCCAACGCTGCTGCTCTTGTGGGCTGTTCCTGGCCTGCAGTGGTCTGGTATCCATCAGAGGTGCTTGAGTCCTTGGTTAGACCTGTTTTAGTCCTGGTTCAGGCCTGGTTGAGTCCTGCTCTTGTGGGGAGTTCAGTTTGCAATGGTCAGGATCTTATCAGAGGCGTTTCATACCTGGTTTAGTCCTCGTTCAGTCATGATTTTGCACCCATTTTTCCCTGGTTTGGTCCATTGGTCATAATAACATTGCTAATTCCCACATGTCTTTTATGAATTGGCTCATTTTCAGAAGCAAACCACTCTAAAATCGCACTTTCAAAATAAAAAACAAATTCCAAAATGTCATGTTCACATTTCTTCTTCAGTGCAGCTTGCGTCCTTGTCCTTCCTGTCACTTCCGGTGTCACTTCCTGTTTCCCTTTCATGCGGCGTCTACAAAATGGTGATCTCCGTCTCCAGGTTCCTGTAGGCCTCCTCCTGCAGCTCACTGTCGATCTGATCCATCTTCTGGAACGCAGCGTGGCCCTTCTTCCCTGCAGACGATAAATAAAGATACGTTTACTGGAGTTATATATGAGAAGAGTACAGCATAATAAGACGCATATTTACCAAAGGAGAGGACTGTTTCCCTGGCAGCACTGCGTACATCTTCATTGGACGACCGCCACAATTCTGCAATGAAGTCCACGCTCTCTGTTGCCTTCAAGACATGAAACGAAATTAATGATATTATACAGAACAATTAACACACGAGCAAACACTTTGGTGCTGAACCGTCCTTCTAACAGTGAGCCGGATAATCACGCTAGATTGTGAATCTACTAATCAGTCCTCATCCTTTGGTAAATGGCTGGAATGGGTGAAAAAAGTTGCAAGCTATGACAGAGACTACTGTATTAGTCTGTGTCATAGTTTGCTTAACTTTAATCATCAAGACTTTTAAAAATGTAAATATGGAAACAATTCCTCGAGGCCTAGCACTAAATCCATAAAATCTTATGGGGAAAAGGAAAAAGACAGAATGGATATAAAAATAGAAGGGCAAGAGAGGAAAAAAGCAGGAATGTCCCATATTGGAAACATCCCTAACATCCCAACAAAACAAAACAAAAAGCATACTGCGTGTGTGTGTGTGTGTGTGTGTGTGTGTGTTTAAATAAAAAATAAAGATAACAGAGAAAAAAAAGGAAAATAAGTAAATAAATAAAATGCCCCCAAGAGAGAGAGAGGGTTTATATACTTATTTTCCTTTTTTTTCTGTTATCTTTTTTAAATTTAATTCTATTTATTTACTTTCCCTATTTTATATTTTTTAGGTGGGAGGGAGGAGACAGTGGGAGGAGGGAGGTTTGTGGGTTGGGGTAAAAGAAAGAACAATGAAAAAACCCAGTACATTTATAGAACACTAGAAGAACACTGCTACAAGGACATGTTTTCACTTAAAGGAAAAAACATAATGCATTTTTCATTTTGTTATTACCCCTTAGTCTCTTGAATACCTTCAATTAAACTGATATAATTGTAATGTACTTTTCTAAAATATTACTAATATAATACATTCAATTTATACTTTCTTTACAGATTAATTTTGACAGAATAGAAGTAATTATTTGAAATAATTGGAATTTCAATCATGAGCCAAATAATCGAGATTATAATTTTTGACATAATCGAGAAACCGTATAATCTACTCTATTTTTTTTTTTTTAGAATTTTGAATATTATTGCACATGGATAAGGGAAGATGATCTAATGAAACAAATTGTATAAAGACTCACCCTGAGACATTTGAGAGCCAGACAGGAGCACTGCTGGACCTGAGCGTCCGAGCTCTTCAGACCCTCTGTGAAGTAAACCACAGCCTGCAAACAAAATGGACAAAAACGCTACAACACTCTAAATCAAACAATTCTAACGGCTGTTTTCTGAAATACACACTACGTTGACTGTCAGCACAAAAAAGCACCATTTGCTTTACAATTCGGGTGGTCAAAGTTCAGGGTTATTATGTCCTCTTAACACGTTAGTTGTAACTCAACACTTGTTATTGTGTCAGCCATGTTGGAAAGGTCAAAGGGCAAACTCAAGGTGACACAGTAGAGTGCTGTGAAAATATTTAACTGAGCATATGTCACGTGTAAAGTCACAGCGTGCTCCAGAGTATTTTCTGCACACTCAAAGTAGCACTTTACAGTACTTTGATATCTTATGCGTTCAACCATTAGCAATCACACAGTTAACACATCCAAGCTAAATGAGCATGTGTCTTGCCCAAGAGCTACAGTTTATGGGTTTCAGTCACAGTTTCAGTGACATTTTGAGGACTTTTGACCAGAAAAGAGATCCAGTATAATATCTTGTTCATAAAGTGTTCATCACTCTGAAACACCATGAATGCAATGATCAGTGAAGTGGGAATTGAACCACCAACCGTTCAGTTATCAGTCACTTCTAAGCTAAAAAAAAAAAAAAAAAAATTCTACCAACTATGCTTCCCAGACCTCCCAGTTCGTGGCAGAGCGTAACATCACTTGACATGGTTATTATGTCGGCCATGTTGGAAAGGTCAAAGGGCGAGCTAAGGGTAATAAAACATAAAAAACAATTAACTGAGCATATATCATTGCAGAGTTTTGCAAAACTAGAAAATAACACTTTATAATGACTACAATTTAATTAGCCTTCACAAAGAATTAATTCGTACGAACAAATTGTTTTTAAAGAAATCTGGTTTAGTAACTACTTAATTAATACCCTAACCCTAACTTTTATCCCTCCTTAATTACAGTTACTAAGACTAAATAATTCTTCTTTTTTTAATGAATTAGGTCCTGTTGATGCTTTGTTAAGATCAATTAAGGTATACTTATTATAAACGGGTACCAAATTACTATATTTACAAGCAACTCAAGTGTAATTAAACGCAAAAACACAATCAGATATTGTCAGTTTTAGCAGGAAGTGGTGAGAGGCGACACTGCTTTCCCCAGAACGTTCCCCAGTATGGCATTATCTACTTGCATTTATTCAAGGATAGGTATTTTATTGCTCAAAAACTAAAAACTCTCATTTTATTGTAATCTGTGTCACCTTTCCACAGATTTGCCCTGTAACTTATGTTTAATGCAGCGCTGTGGAACATCCTGGCGAAGTGATAACATCTCCAAGTTACATACAGCACCTTTAAGGCTAACGACCAAAGACAATGAGTACACAGCAATATTTACTTAAGTAAAATTAGCCTACTACAATTAAAGTTAGATTATAAAGTCCATTTCAACAAGTAAAACCAACTATGTGATGACTTTGGGAGTTACAAGTTGCATTGACATAGATGTATGGAAAAAGTAACACTAGAGGCAAAAACACACTAATGGAAACTACAGATATAATCTCATCTGATAATGATAATGTGTTTCAAAATCAAGACGTTTCAACTTCCATCTGAAAGTAATGTTCAATCTGGAGGAGCTGGCCTGAGAATCTGGATTTTGTACGGCTCTGACCTCTACCACTGGCTCCGATTCGTTATACAAGGTGTGCAGCGGGATCTGGTTTAAGGTTATGGGCTGTGAAGTTTCTCAGATCCTGTGAACGACCCGACACTAATGAAGGGCTGGAATTTGGATACAAAATATTTTCTCATTTAAGTATACAGTGCATTTTAGGATCCAAAAGTGAAATGGACTTCTGAATATGGTTAGTTTAAACTGTAAAAGCCACGTTAAAGGATGCATATTATTTATAAATCTTTTTAAAAATGCTTTTTACTTTGGAATTTCATGTTTTAGAACTTAAAATAAGGGAAACATTAAAAAAAAACTAAAAACAAACACTGGACTTTCTGTCAATCAGGCATTCCCTCATTTGGATTTGGTGTTACCACTCCCTCTACTGGTGGCAGGAATTACTATGAGGAGAGAAATAAAAGCTAGCTTGCCCTGACATGGAGTTGTGATTAAATTTGACAGCAGAAATGCGCAAAAAGAGTCTGATGATGATTTATGGACTTCAAAACACAACACCTCATAAACTTTGGGAAATTTGAAACTGAGTATTTTTGTGAGGCTCAGAGGAGGAGCAGCAAAGACAATATTGTAAACAGGATTAATGAAACAAGTGTGACTGAAGCTAAATACAACTCCAGGTATGTCGTTGATGAGGAAGCAACATTTTAACATGGTTTTAAAGCTCTGAAGGTCAATTTTGCAGAACATGTGTCCTAATAGAACATTAGCTTGTTTATTGAAGCTGGTGCTCCCCTGTGCGTACCTTGCTCCTGAAGCTCTTGTTGTTGACGGCCCTGCTCAGACAGTTGGCCGCGGCCTTACACACTTTATGATGGGGGTCGGTCTGCAGGGAGCCCAGGGTGTGGAGGGTCTGTCTGAGGGGCAGCAGCTCACTCAAGTGTCTCTGTTTCAGTTTGTTCAGAGCCTTCCTCCTCTTAGGCCCGCGTAGAGACCACAGGGTGTACTCTGGAACACAACACAATGAAGGTTTTGTTATTGGTTTTTCAACATATATTTAGGTTTCCTGGGAAGCGCTATATAAATAAAATCTGTCATTATTATTAGCATGAACACATTGTGTGGGTATTTCAAGTTTTAGAATACTACTGTGTTGCAAAACTTTGTTCCTTCAAAATCTTAAGAAAGTCAGAAATTTAGCAACATGACAACTAGCAATATGAAGCTTACAGTGAAGGCAGTTCTAGTGGTTACTTGGACACTATTTCTAGATTTTAAAGATACACAATACAATTTTTCAGGTGTACCGTACGCTAACTGCTTGTCTGCATGAAGATGTTATGGCTTTGTCTAGAATGTTCCACAGTAGGGCGACCAACAGGTAGCCTACGCTACAGGACAGATCTGTGTTGCAGAAGGAATGTACGGGTAACACTTTATAATGACTGAACCAGGGTGGGGGAGTTTGCAGATGGCATGCCCTCTCCAGGTGGGTGGACAGTCCTTGCCTCAAGTGGAGGTGTTCAAGCATCTCGGGGCCTTGTTCTCAAGTGAGGGAAGGATTGACCGTGTGATTGACAGGCAGATCGGTGCAGCGTCAGTAGTGATGGTTGTGGTGAAGAAGGAGCTGAGTCGCGAAGCTCTCAATTGACTATTGGCTATGTTCTTACCCTCACCTATGATCATGAGCTATGGGTGATGATTGAAAGGACAAGATCGTGGATACATGCGTCAAAATGAGTTTCCTCCGCAGGATGGCTGGGCGCTCCTTTAGAGACACGGTGAGGAACTTGGGAGGAACTTGGAGTAGAACCAGTACTCGGTAGGTGTTCTGGAAATGTTTCACCGGGAGGAGGCCCCAGGGTTGAACCAGGACACACTGGAGGAACTGTGTGTCTCTGTGGCCTGGGAGCACCTCGGGACCCTCTGGAAGAGCTGTGTGTGAAGAGCTGGAGGAAATGTGTGTGGAAGAGCTGGAAGAAATGTGTGTGGAAGAGCTGGAGGAAGTGTATGTGAAGAGCTGGAGGAAGTGTGTGTGAAGAGCTGGAGGAAGTGTGTGTGAAGAGCTGGAGGAAGTGTGTGTGAGGAGCTGGAGGAAGTGTGTGTGAAGAGCTGGAGGAAGTGTGTGTGGAAGAGCTGGAGGAAGTGTGTGTGGAAGAGCTGGAAGAAATGTGTGTGGAAGAACTAGAGCTGGAGGAAGAGTGTGAGGAAGAGCTGGAAGAAGTGACTACCTCCCTTACCCAATCCCGGTGAAGCAGAAGAAGAATGTTGTGACATCACACACATACAGCAATGCCCACCTTCTTTGGAAAGCTGAGAAATATGCTCCCCCAGGTCAGAGATACTCCAGCGCTTCATGTAGATGGACAGCTGGAACACAGTGAGACGCTCTGGGCTGGAGGAGGAGGACCAGGGGTTGGGAACGGCTCTGCACACCGACGCCACCTGCTGGACCAGCTGAGAAAAAACTGAGGAGAGACAAAGAGAAGAGAGCTGTACTTCAAGTCATTCTTCATGGTCATTATTACAGTCATTCCTACTGCAGGCTGCACAAAGTAAAACCAGAACATGGCAAATAGGCTCAGTATAACATGTTTTTGTTTTATTCATTCCATGTTCAATGTTCAAAAGGAATACCTCTTTCTGATTGGCCAGGCTGCTTGGCCTTCACCTTGTGCGTGTACCGTTTCCTCAGAGAACGGGAGAAGCTGTCGGCATGGCAACAGAAGGGTGCGGACATAACGTTGTCGGCACATTCTTCCCAAAACTGGAGCACGTCTCGGGTTTTCTGGGCTTTAGGGAGGACTGGGGGGATGGAAATTTTATTTCAAATGGGTGCACTGTATGAAGGTCAAAAATGACATTAATGAAATAAAGAACATATAAATAATTCTTCATCATGACTTTCAGACAAATTACTTTTTCTTGTTTGGGATGCAATGCCATTTTAGGACTTCTGACCAGTTTCTATTTGAGTTGTGTATGTAAATCAATAATTGAATGAATAAATAGATTCTCAACATTTTTGTATACATATTTATATATTTATACATTTAAAAATTTATTTATTTCCTCTGAAAGACTGATCAAAGCTCTGCCACTTGGTTATCTCCATGGAGATGTTATTGCTTTGCTCAGAATGTTCCACAGCATAGCAATTATCTTATCTATCCTGCACTGATTAAATTACAGAAGTTTTTATGCTCAAAAATTCCAACTGTGAGCTGGCTCGCCTCTCCACAAATGTGTGGAAAATTCCATAACATCTACCAGCAAGTGATGGACATTCACAAAAAAGTTACGTAATTCACCTTTACGTCATTACAGTTGTAGTTATCAGGTGAACATCAATGGCATAAACTCACTGTCTTTTGCCGAGATGTTGTCGTTCTTTTGCAGCAGCAGAGAGTTGATTTTGTCCAGGGTCTCGGTCTGAAGTGACACCTCCTCCAACAGGTCCTGCCTGGAGGGGGCGCTGTCTGTCACCCGCAACACCTGAGCCAACACACAGGAAGACTTTGACACTTACTCCAGTAGTTTTCACCATGTTTTAAAACGTCATGCGTCATGCTCAGTTGCAAACCGTCACAGCTCACAGTATTCGGACGGTATTGAGATGGACAGCAGGCAAAATGGACTCAGGTAAAAAGTGCAATTTGTGAATGCCAATGAAGAATAACTGATTACATGACAAATATGATGCATTTTTGTATTGTTATTGGCCTTTTCCATATCAGAGCTCCATCTACTGGCTGCAGACGGAGTAACAAAGGACTGATAGACAAAATCCAGACTGCCCCCGACATGCTAATGCAGCCACACAGTTGTAATGGATGTGATTTGAGGTAGAAATGTTCAGAACAAGTCTGGTGATGATTTATGGACTTTATGGACATCAAAACAGCAAAAACAAAAAATCTCAATAAAATCTGAAAGTAGGAATTTTGAAATTGAGTATTTTTCTGACGCTAACAGAGGAGAAGACATAAATTAGCATCAATGTACCTAAATAAAACTCAAGGTATATGTTTGATGAGGGAAGGAGGTCAGAACATGGTTAAAAGCTTATAAGCATATTAGAGTATGTGTCTTAACACTGTACTTTTCATTGCTTGTAAAGGGCTGAACACAATCTCATAATATCTACAACACACAATAAGTGTAACAAATAAATACATTTCTGTTATAGATGTGCACTATTTGACACGGTTACATACTGTAGTCAGTGACTATCCGTCAGTGTTACCTGGAGCAGGCTGCAGCAGATGTCCAGGTGAGTCTCCAGGGCCTGGTCCAGACTCCAGTTCCCAGAAGTCAATGGGGCAACCCCCAGCTCCTCCTGTGAGGCAGACTGACTGTCCTGGGAGAGAAGGCCCAAGCTCCTCAGGGTGCTCTCCTTAAACGAACTGACACTACAACAGGATACAGTTATCAGGGTTAGTTTATTTAAAAAAAAAAAAAAACATACACACTGAATAAATAAAATAAAAAAATCTGCTATCAAAGGTGCACTAATGGTGTGTTTCGACTAAACCTGGTGCCCCAGACCGATTCGCTTGGGGTCGGCTCAGGCCGCTTCTGTTAATGGCGGGCTGCATTTCTGTGCAAAGGTCCAGCTCGCAGTGGCCCGCTACGTGAGCAGCTGACATCACCCAAACATGAGTAATGTTTTCTTCATAAATAAAATGTACATTGTACTTTTTCTTCATTCAGCTGATCTTCCCGAATCATAAAAATATCTTCATTAATTACATGTTTGTGGCGGTGTAAACGAGTAAACAAGACACAGCTTCAACTTCACTTTTCTGGGCCTTTACGCCATGTTTAACATCTCTCTATGAAATGGGTTTGAGTAGGCTGCCATAGGCACTGAAAAAGATATGACTTTGGGTCTAAATGCGTGTACCGTGCATTGTAAACAAGAAACAGCTGATGCTAATGTGTGCTAGCCTTGTTTTGCTAACACTGCCCGCTCAACAAACAGAATGTTATCGTCACGGAAAATATGCTGGGTTTTTTCACAAGATGAAGTCAGCATTTGGTGAGAAATTATTATTTAATCTTTATATGCTTTTTGCCACTTCATTCTCACCGAGTCTGCGTTCACTTTTGTTCCCTCTTTTAACCGGTCCGTGCTCCAAACTGAGCCAGCACTCTCTTGGAGCTAGTACCTCTCGTGGCCCCCTTCGGACACCTCAAAAGGGGTGATACGGTTCACTTTTATTCAGTGGAAACACCTCGGACCGTCCCGCTTCATGCTGCACTAATGGAAACATGACTTATGTTCCCCAGAATGGCTTTAAACTTGCCTCTCTCCATGAAGATAAGCAGTTGATGCCACAGGGCCTAGATTTCTTTTTTTTTATCAATGAAAACAGCTGTAATATAAACAATTAAAGATAAAGACCATTCTCACTGGCGTTACATTCTTTTTGTGCTCTGATGCAGATTCTCTTGCCTAGAGCTGAGGACACATTTTTAATTTTAATTTAGTAAACTATATATAACAACTATTCTTAAATTGTTGTTTGTGATCTAAACCATTTGAAAGAATAATCGCTTGGTTAATCGATTAGTAAAATACTCATTAGTTGCAGCCTTTCAATGATTTGTGGGCTTAAAAACAGCACAGAGGATCTCGGAGCACTTATGACGATGTCACAAAACTGGAAGTTGTATACATATTGTAAAGGAGAGGACTTACCAAACAGGATTAATCAAACATGCGTAAATTAACCTAAATACATCTCCAGGCATGACGGAACAATGGTATAACATTGGTTAAAGCTCAAAAAAGTCAACTATGCATGTGCCCTTTAAGTTATGGTACAGTTAATTATTTACTCAAAGGTATAATGAGCTTCACGGATAGATTGCTCTTGTGCCGTGATTCTAGACAGATGTGTAGGGACTGACCCGCTGTCTTTGAGCCGGATGCTGCCCAAACAGGAGGTGCTGTCGTCGTCTGCGTTGAGGTCGTTGGATAAAAAGTCAAAACTGCCCAGGACCTCCTCCACAGCCAGGGTGTCCTCTGAGCACGAGCTCCCCAGCAGGGACAGGTCGTTCTGGGACACACAGCAACACAAATAAAGTGTCAAACGGCCACCACACCTTTACCAGGGAGGTCACAGTTCTGATGTCAGTTTAACAGTAAATGTGAGAAGAAATTATCCAATTAAATGAAAGCAATATATACATTATTTTCTTAAAGAAGACATATTGTGCTTTTTTCAGGTTCTTAGTATTGAACCATTACATTATCAAGCAGATCATTTTATATTTTGTTCATTGTAAACTTGTAAACAACACTGATCTAAAATGGCTTTGTAATAGAACAGATCCATTGACATCCTGTTCAAAACTGCTGAACTGATAAGCCCCGCCTCTTAATGGTGACATTTCACTGTAACAAGAAGCAGACTGTAATTTACATGTTTTTATTTTAGAAAAGTGACTACGTGACATTTTGGAACCCATATGTATCACTCGGAGTCTTACTTTTTCAAATAATTACAACTAAGTATACAGATGTGGGCGGGGATAGGTGGTAGGTGAAAACAGGACTTTTCTGAGCGCTAAAGCCTAAGTTGCAGGACAATTGAGTACTATGAGTACAATAATGACGAGGTGATTTTGCATAGATTAGCATTTAAAACTTAAAGAAGTCAACAAAAAGCAGAGCTGCTGAGGGAATTACAAAAGGGAGATGAACAAACTTAGCATGCCTCAGATATGCTAATGTAGGCAAGCAGTTATAATGATCGTGATTGACGGCAGAAATGCTGTCTGGTGATGATTTATGGACTTAAAAACAGCACAGAAGATTTCGTCACTTTACTTTATGACATCACAAAACTGGAAAATCCGAAATAGTGTTTTTGAGGCTCGAGGAGAAAATTTCTTAACGGGATTAATCAAACTAGCGTGAATGAGCTTAAATACAACTGCAGGTATGTTTTTGATAAGCAAAGAATGTTAGAACATGGTTAAAAGTTCAAGAAAGTACATTTTGCATATGTATCCTTTAAATCAAATGTAGGGGATTTCATTAAGATATTTATTATCCTAAAAAAGCTATCAATGGTAAACCTTGAGTATGGTGGCCAAGTGCAGAAGGTGATGGTCCAACGCCCGCAGCTCTTTCTCTGTGGGGTTGTGTTTCTGCAGACTTTTCTCCAGGTTTGCGATGAGCGCCCCCAGTCTGCGGGACAGGGCTCTGCGCTGCACCACGCTCACAGGTTTACCAGGGCTTGGATCAGTGCATGTGGGGTCTTTGGCCACAGGGGGCTGAGGTGAAGAGGACGGCTGAGAGTCTGCTGAGTCCTGAAACAAAACGGGAAGGAGTAGTGGTGGTTGTAGTAGCTGTAGAAGTAGTAGCTATTGTAAACGTAGTAGTTGTAATGATAGAAGTAGTAGTAGTAGTAGTAATAGTTAAGGTGGTAGCTGTAGTCCTGAAACTAAAGTAGTATTAGTAATAGTTGTTGTAGTAGTAGTAGTAGAGAACACTGTACAATAATATAAAACAAGCAAAGGGGGGAATAATAATAGTACAAGTACGTAACCAACAAAATAAGAATATGAATGTGTCCAAACCAACCTGAGAAATGACAGGGCTGACAGGATCTGCTTCTCCCACTGTGCTCTTCCTCAAGATGTCAGGAGTGCTGCATCTGGTCAAAAATGATAAGGGAAAATCCAAGCTTGACATACATGTGTGGTATCGATTCGTCACTTGTTATGGAGCACCACTGACCACTGTTTGTAGGTTTGTCGTGGAAGTCAGTGGACTTGTTGGAACAAAGTTAATATTTGGTGCATGTCAGTGACTCTTGTATAGTATGGACATTTCAATATTAATACTTTAATATTGTTTTGGACAACCTCAGGCCTGGAGAAATCGGTTATATTTGTGGCAGACTGTATTCCAGAGCAGTACTCCAAATGTGATAACACCAGAGACTGTACCACCTCTTTCAAGACTGCTGGTGTAACAACAGAGGCACACCTTCTGACTACTGCAATACTCTGTTGATAGAGTCATCAAATGAAAGCTTTATTTCATTCAACATGGCACTCAGGGTCCTCAACACGTCTAAAATTTATATCGGGCAAAAAAGAAAATAAGAACTCCTCTTATTTTACATTAGGGCAAAAGTATGATTCCAAAGATCCATACTTGTCTCACCTTTCCAGCAGCAGCAGTGACCCTGTGGTGCTCTGGTCAGGACTGGTAGACCTCTCCCATGTCTCCTCCTCTTCCTCACTCCTCCTCCTGCCGCTCTCCTCTGGCCCAGACTCCCTCACCGACCCTCCATCCAAGGACAGCTGCGACCGGCTGTCCCCCAGACTGGTGCCAGGACTGGGGCTGGACGGGTAACTGTGAGTCCGGGTTAGGCTGGGAGAAGCGCAACATTCTTAAAGTCATAGATTGCTCCCACCACACCCTGTAGGAGCCCATCAGTCCTGCCCACTTGTGGTTCTAGAAGTCATTTTTTTGCTGATAAACTCTTTGTAAAAATCAACTTTAATGATCTTTTAACCTCATTACAACAGAGTTTCCTCATCATTCGTTACTCGAAGTTGTATCTGAGTAAACTAATCCCTGTACTCAAAAATAAAAACCTGTACAGTGATCCCTCGCTATATCGCGTTTCATATTTCACGGCTTCGCTGCTTCACGGATTTTTTATTTTTTTTACAGTGCGGATATTTTTACACTGCATTGTGCTCTGAATCCTGATTGGCTCAGGGGCTTTACTGTTGTCTAGTTCTCAAATATAATCGAAGGTAGCATATCCGTTTATAAAAATCTTCTTGCTCAGAAAAAGAAAGAGCGCCAACAACTAAAGAAAGACTCCTGCGCCTTCAGTAGAAACAGACGCTACAGCGGAGCGGAGTCAGGACGAAGAGGCACAGCTGGGACTGTGAAAAACGACTGTTTCCAACCTCGTATTACTATATTATCAATCAATCAATCAATCAATCAATTTGTTCCTTTCATGAAAATAATTGTCAATGCCATTGTTCACACAATGATTAACATACAGTAACATACAGTAACATATTTCCATGATTGGAAAGGAGCAGATAGAGCTCTGTTTCTTACTTTGAACATAAATAACAATGTTCGTAATTCAATTATATTTTTAAGTTTCAGTAACCCTGACTTAACAAATAATGCATTTGTATGATCTCTAAATTTGGCTTTATGTATTATTCTAATAGCTCTTTTTTGCAATAGATATAAAGGCATGATGTTACTGGCATATGTATTACCCCACACTTCTATACAATAACTAAAATAAGGCATTATAATTGAACAATATAACATTCGTAATATATGACAAGGTAAAATATATTTAGATTTGTTTAAAATAAATAAGCTCTTTGATACCTTATTTTTCACATAAAATATATGAGATTTCCATGTTAATTTATCATCTAGCATAACTCCTAAGAATATTAAAATGATTGTTTTAAACAAATTTTGGGCTTTAAAACAGGTTTTGATTTTTGGTTTCATTCCATAGTTCAGTATTGCATTGCAAAATAATACAAAATAAAGCTGTGACTACTTCACGGATTTCACTTTTCACGTGTTATTTTTGGAGCGCAACTCCCGCGATAAACAAGGGATCACTGTACTTCAATACATACAGTTCTGCAGTTTTTAACAGGAAGTCAATATTGCAGTTTACAATGAACAAAATGTAAAACGACTATTTACTAATGTCATAGTTCCATACTAAGTACCCGAAAAAAGCATAATATGTCTCCTTTAAAGTAAACAACTAATGCCCTGGTTGTTTTCAGTCCAAAAAACACATTTAAAACTTGGTGAGATGCTGTAATGACTGATTGGTTTATAAAGTTTCAGAAATTAGCCTGAGATAGCTTGGCAGTTTTTAATATTAAAGGACATTAAAAGATTATGCTAAAGTGACTTGAACGTGACAATGCTCCGTCATCAAAAACATGCTGCATTTAGCTTCATTCATGCTATTTTTAGGAATCCTGGTTTGAAAATCCTCTCCCTTTTGGCCGTCAAAACCACTACCTGCTGAACTCCCTCAATTGGTATGATTTTTCAGATTTTTTACGTCACTTATCTGAGAAGCTTCTGCTGTTTTATGTCCTTAAATCAGTGGTTCCCAACCTGGGGGGCGGTAACCCCCAGGGGGGGCGCCTGAGATTTAGTATTAACATAAAATATAATTGTATGAACTAAATTGTGTGAGTGCTAGATGCCATCTACTGGCTGCATACATTCAGTAAGTGTCAGGGAAAACAGCAGAGGAACAGATGTTCATTTAGTTCATACATAATGAACTCTTTTTTTGTTTCAAAACATAAGATGGCAAACTTAAGGTACATTAGAGCATGTGTAAAGGTGAATTATAATACACAAAATGCATAATATTTTTTATTTAATATAATATGATATGAATATGTCTTCACTCATATATGCTCAATTCGGAAGCTATTGTTTTTACACTTAAATTGCTTCAATCCTCAATCAACCAGCAGAGTTTAAATTTAGCTGAAAAATCCTTGTAATGTGATGTAGGACATTTAATACTCCGATACTCACATGGGTGTGCTGCTGCTGTGTGGGCTGTGGCTGGACGATATTGAGATGTGTGATTGGTGGGACAGATAACTGAGCAGGGACACGCCTGCTCGAGAGGGGCGGGACTTGGGCACCAGCGAGGGCAGTGATCCCTCTGCATCCTGAAGCTCTCGCACCATAGACTGCAACAGAACAATTTCAAAAACTTCAGAGGGTGCGGCGATACCAGTTAATCCAACGTGCAGCAGCTGTAAAATATGAGTATAATCATACATGATACAATGACTTTAATGAAATACAGCCAAATTCACCAAAACCACATTGTGTATGATCATACTACATTCACTCTGATACTTAGTGATACTTGTGAGTTGTTCATTCAATATTGTATCTCCATCCAATTTCTCTAAACTACACTGGACTATAGAATGTGTAATGTCCTCTGCAGCTAGAGCTGAAACTGCTCTGCAATTAGCGGTTAAGATCACAAAAGGGCTGTGAATAAAGCTTTTCTTTTTACGAAATGTAACCCAAAGAAATCAAACGCAACACCCCTGATTTTCTTAAAAACATGAAAAACAGAACTAGTTATTGTTAAACAGTTTCAGACATGAGCAGCCTATTATTCACCACAATGAGTTTATGAGCGCTTTTCACAAGTTTCAGAGGGCAGAGCAGAGTTTTGTCTTTCCGGTAATCAGAGGTGGCAAAAGTACAAAGATTCACTTGCATAATACTCCACAAAACTGATTGAGAAAATAAGAAACAGCCATAGCATGCATCTGAACCATTAAACGACAAGCCCACCAGGAACAGCATACGTCTGGGAGAAGAGGGCGAACCATCTGATGGACTGGAATAACGCTAAGGTCATAATCACAGAGAACATCCAGTACCATTGTGGGATCAGGGCGGCCACCGAGATCGGGAAACACACACACCAGACTGTAAATCAGGACGAGGGGGCAGGACAACCCTCTCATACCTGGGATACAGTTCTGAAGACTTTGCAGATGTCGTCCTACTGCTGCAAGTAGAAAGACGGCACCAAAATCTGTTTAAATCATCTGAGAATAACATCACAGTAACATGACTACCACTTTTGAGGAAGTGAGCAGAGTGCAGCCCAAACTGTCAAGTTCTGATTAAAACTATCGTCTGCTGATAAGAAACTAGTAAATAGTATAATGCCGCTTGAGGACATTGCGATCAAGTACTTACAGACAAATAAATTATCATGTTTCGTCATTTGGATGCAATTCTGAGCAAAAAAAAACACTTCTCTCAGCACAAGGCAAGTCTGTGCATAGTCCAGATAACGATTACCGTAAAATCTGGACTATAAGCCGCTCATTTGTATCAAACGCTTTGAATCCTACGGCCTATGCAATGATGCGGCTAATTTATAGATTTTTACGGGAACAGCCTCTAGGGGCGCTCTAACGGGAAGCGCAAGAGTTTGACAAAAAGATGGAAGAGATAGCGCACCAGTTTGCGCTAGTTCAATTGTGTTTCAAACGGTAAGTCTGCATTATGCTCATCATGGAAAAACATACAAAGAAATGCATCTGATTTTTTAGTTCGAAGATGAAGCTAGCGATCAAAGACTTTTCTGGTTGGCTAAGGTATCTTTTACTGTATTTCTTGGCGTGTTACAGCTGTTTTACCGCTGTTACTGTTTTATTGTTGTTTTATAGCTGTTTTAGTGCAAGTTAGTGCCATTTTACTGTTGTTACTACCGTTTAACTGACTTGTTACAAGCACTGTTTAGAAAAAAGACGTGTTAAATTAAAAGTAATTAAAAAAAAAAAACACTTTTTTTTTCTTTGTAAATGTAGTTGGTGCGGCTTATACTCAGGTGCGCTCAATAGTCCGAATTATATGTTTTTCAATTACTAAATTAGTTTCAATAATTGAATAGTAACTTTAACCCAGCAATTGGTATACTTTTTTCATTTTATATTTATCTGGTTTTGTTCCATTTTATAAACAAACAAACATACACAACGAAAGTAACACAGACAAAATCAGTCAATAAATAAAAAAGAGCAAGCATCAGACAATAATCCAAAAAAATCTGCGTAATATCAAGGTCAAAACTGTGTCTGTCCCATTGTCATTTTGTGGTGACATGAACCATGAAAGGTCCCTGTATTGTTTTGTGTCTCCACTGCTTGTTCATAGTGTCCAGTCGAATAAGTTCCATTTGAATCACAAAAACATTTCACGGCGCCAGTGTTTGAAATTTGGCCGTATGGTGAATTTCCAGGCCAACAAAATAAACCACCACCGTTCCAAAACTGTAGTGCCAGCAATATGTCAGATTTGAGTCTCAGGTTGTCCATGGAACATCCAAATATGACTAAATTGTGATTTGGTTTAATGACTATAGAATAACTTAGAAAGCAAAACTGCAAACCAAAAAGAAAATAATTGGGGACACTTGAGAAGGCACTGGTGGAAACATTACCCTAGCATTTATTTATTTATTTATCTATCATGACTTTTTGGTGACAACTTATAATACCACACTTCTGACATTGCAGTTTAAGAACGTTCTACTTCTCATGTGGTCAGAACTCACCATGAAGTACTTCTCGGTGAATGAGGGCGTGTTGGGTGCGGTCCAGCTGTACACGGAGCTCTTTCTGCTGGACACAGACTGTCGGCTGATGGACAGAGGCCTCATCTTCTCACTGCTGTCGAACGGACTGCAGTGAGACAATCAAAAACATGACACGTACATTAAGTGCTTTGAGTGCCTATTAGATGTAAAAGCGCTCTATAAATAAAAATCATCATCATCAAGGAGAGACCTATGGAGTAAGCGTGTGGATGTAGAAATTATGATACTGTTTTTGCATTTTAATACAGGGCTATAACTGATGATTGTTTTAGTAGCCAAACCATTATTTCTATTCTACATTGAGACTTTTATAAATACATTATCGACCACATAAAGGTTGAAATATGGTGACTGAAAGCTTTGAATATTTACGAATAAAGTATATTGTTAATCAAATTCGGAAAATGTTTATTCTTTTTTGACATTTCGAATGAACAAAACCTGTTTTTAGAGTCTGTATAGTCCACGACTCTCAAAACCAGAGTATGTGCAGGGATCCCTTAGTCAATTTTAAAACCTTTTTAAGCCCTTTATGGAAAATCTTTATGACCTTATTGCAACACATCACAACACATCTAGCATCTGGAACTTCAAACACATCCCATATTTAGGAAAAGATATTTTAGAAATTATTTTAGTTAATTAAAATTTCAAATAAATGGTACACAATATCAATAGCATATTTAACTGTGTGATCTTAGTATTTACAATTTCAACTAAAAGTGAAAGTATAAAACATGTACAAATGTACAAAAAAGGTGTACCTTCCTAGGGCTATAGTAACTAAAGAAATTCTCTCTGTGTCCAACCCAAACTGCACTCAAACTACTAGTTATTAGACTTTAAACATGTTCTTGAGTGCCTCAAATTTACCATCTCATGTTTTGAAACAAAAAATGTTTCTTATTCATTAAATGACAGGCTTTATCAGCCTGTATGAAATGACACTTACTGATTACATCCATCCAGAAGATGGCGCCAGCACTATATACATTTTAATGAAGTTAGCTCTGAAAAGACACTATCCTGTGGGTTTGCTGCAGCAGTTATCATGTTTCGGCAGCAGAAATGGTCAGAACGAATCTTGCGATTATTTAAGGATGGAAAACAGCAAGATTCTCTGAGAAGTGACGTTGATGATTCGAAAATACAGCCCAGATCCAGGAAGTTCAGCAGGAATGGTTTAGAGGGGAGAAGATTTTCTAATAAACATTCCTCAAAACAGCGTGAATGCAGCTGAATATGTAGCAGCACGTGTCCTTTAAGCTGCTGATTGAAGTATGGTGAGAGTCACGTCATCTTTGCATCTGTACGTGGCCTCATGTGGGACTCGGCCAGAGCCATTATCTTCCCTTCTCAATATAATCCCATCACATGACGATACAGTAATATACAGAGGAGGGGGAAAATATGCATTGTTTAGGTTATTTTAAAATTTGAGTTTATTCGGAAATAATTTGACTTTTTATTACTATCAGGCTAATTTAACTAAATTAATTTATGGACTTTTAAGACTTTCTAAGACCCCGTGGATACACTGAAAACACGACTCCTGTTATTTTTTATAGTCAACTTGTCACAATTATTCGATTAATTGTTGCCACCCATGCTTTTGCATCACGCATTTTTACAGAAATTAAACATGCTACATGGTTCTAAGCGACATTTTTGAGAGGCCCAAGATAAATAAATTGACAAAGCTTTTATGTCAAGTATCTGCTACCTCAAAACATGCCTGCTATCCACTGAAAACCACACCAATCAAGAGCAGTCCAAACAACGCGGTGGAAAGTGCAAACATCTGGGGACAGAGTGGATTGTAACGTGTGTGATGCTTGTCCCGGGGCCTCCTCAGTCTCATACATGTTTGTGCAGTTTGTCATGAGGTTGTCTGGATCTACTAAAGTCCAAGTGAGGGTTCATGGTGGAGGTTCAATCAGTTCGACGTACACACACACACACACACACACACACACACACACACACACACACACACACACACACACACGCACACGCGCGCACACACACACACACGCACGCACGCACGCACGCACGCACACACACACACACACACACAGAGATCAGGTTTAACACGAGAGGAGAAAAAAAGAGCCAGCAGCAGTGCATTTTGAGTAACTGTACACTCAGAAAAAGTTGAATTACCTGATTTTCACTGTCTTAAAACGTGAAAAACAGAATTAGTTATTTCTAGTTATTTCTAAATTGTTTGCAGCAGTAGAGCAGAGTTTTGTTATCACGGTAATCAGAGGTGGCAAAAGTACTGAAGTTCACTTCTCAAGTAAAAGTACAATTATTTGTCTAAAATATGAAAAAGTACCCCTGAAACTCCATTACATTAAGTAAAAGTACAAAAATACACCATCATAAATGTACTTAAAGTAAACGAAACAGTAAAAACATACAGTTGATAGGACTGTGTTAAAAATTCAATTTTTATTTTTTTTTAGCTTTCATTTGGAGGAGCCTAAAGCTGCAGCATTCTCTCTGTTGAACACACACAGCTGAGATCTCACACGTGTTGTTAATATGTCATTCACTCAACTTGTTTATGCATCTACATTTGTCCAGGAGTGAGCCATCATAGAAACTGTTTTAAAAGTAGCCATCTGGACAGCTGACCTGAGAAGCTGGACCAGCTCAGGGCCAAGCAGTGGCCATACCTGCTGCCAATGCCAGATCTCGTCAGATCTCGAGTGCTAAGCAGGTCAGGGCCTGGTTAGACTGTTGGGACACCAGGTGCCACCATGTCATTAGACAAGGCCTAGTATGAGAGTGGTGTGTGTGTGAATGGTTGGTGGTGGTCAGAGGGGACGATGGCACAAATTGGCAGCCTCACATCCGTCAGTCCCCCAGGGCAGCTGTGGCTACAATAGTAGCTTACCACCACCTCTGTTATCACAGTATGTAATTGAGCAAATACATTTTAATGGTGAATTATGTTAAGTATGGCACTCAACATATCTCCAAGGAATCAAGCAGGTCAGGCCAAATATAAGTCCGATCTGTGGACAAGTGACGTTGCTCACTGTAAGAATGTATTTTTGAACAATTAAAAACTATAACTGTATAAATGCACGATCTTAAGTTCAAATCCTAATGCCATACTGCAGAACATTTAACACAAAACAATAACATCTCAGCGGAGACAAGCAGGTGGCGGACTCCTAGGTTTGACGGCTACAAAGTTGATAAGCACTCAGCCTGCCACCAGAGGGGAGCTGGTTTAGATCCCATGCATCATTGTGGCCTTGAGTGAGACACCACATTGTCCAGCTCAGTCCCATGTGTTTGGCTGCAAAAAAAGCCAAATCACCCCCAGTAAGTGACAAAAATCATGATAATAATAATAATACTGTCCACAAAAGCCATATTTTTGCCTGACATCTCCCGAGGCAGAGCGGACAGAGTAATAGCGCGTATGATTTACTCAGCAGCTGCACATAACCCACACATGAAATCACAGCTCCATACGTCGTGCTCTCCTCGGCAGGACATCTGTGTCTGGGCCAGTTCAGAGCAGGGCCCCTGTTTCTGGGTCAAATCTCCAGTTCAGCACACAATTCATCACACTTGTCCACACCTTTCCTCTCACACTATTTTCATTATTGCAAAACTCCAGGCTTTCGATAAGATAAGAAGGTTCTGTTTTATAAGATGTTTAGGATATTCAGTAATGGTACTTAAGGAGGGACTAAACACTCAAATCTTAACTGTGTATATGGTGTTTTCATTCGAAGTAGATATTGAGGGCTCAATATCAAAATAGCACATTTTAATGGTGTGAAAGTTTATGATGACCTCTATTCCTCGCTAATTGTAACAGGAGTGTCGAAACTATGGCCCAGGGGATCAAATGCGGCCCTAAGACAAATTTTTCTAGTCCCTTAGTCTATTTGATGAACTAGCCCATAATATACTTAGTCTTTTTTACTGCACGTTCATAATCATCTATAATTATAACCTCAATAATTTGCATTTTGATGTGATGAAGAGTGAATTAAAGTGTGATAAGACTTTAACATCCAAATCTACTTCATTCATGGAGCTCATTTTGCAAACAGAAATAGTTTCCAAAGTGCTGAAAAGATCCTCAAATAACTGCAACATTAAAAAAATAATCACAATGCAGATGTGTGAATGTGTACACAATTGCACTTTTTAGGACAAAGTTTAAACTAGGTTTCAGAGGTAATCATCTGGACAATGTTTTTGAAATTCAAGACATTTCGACAACCATTCAGCAGTCATTTTAAATCTGCCCAAGAAGGTTAGAGGGTAGAATATATTTGAAGTAAAAATACTGTACACTTACTTCCAGGAGACCTCGAGCTGCAGTTTAATAGTCCCCAGTTCGGTGATATCCACCAGCATCAGGCGGGGTTTGGACACAAAGAAGTCCGCGCTGGCACAGGTCACACTGCCAACCAACTGCCAACCCAATCCTTTAGCCTCTGTCACCTGCAACAGAGCGGAGCAAACAAGCAAATGTACTGTGTATGTAAGTTATAGTTGGGCAGGTCTAACACCAATACCAAGTCAATGTAGAGATTCGTCGATGTAAACCCTCATTTGTTCAGGTGTGGTTCATTGTAGAAAGGGTTTCAGGGGTTGGACACTGTTTGAAGATCGAGACGTTTCGACTTTTATCCAAAAGTCATTGTCAATCAGTCATTGACAATGACAATGACAATGACTTTTGGATAAACGTCGAAACGTCTCGATCTTCAAACAGCGTCCGGATGACAACCCTGAAACCCTTTCTACGGTCAATATAGAGATGTTTGCATTAGCGACCACAAAAGATCAAAGATAGCACAACAAACCTACCAAATAATAGAAATACAAACTAGCTGTAATTTTTGACAGACACCACTTTTGCAAAAACATTTTGTGATCAATGTACACTTCAAAACACATAATTTCAACACTGCAAGAGCATTTTGGAACATGTTTGTGGTTGAAGCTACAGGGTTACTAATTCAAAATGAGGCTCACTGTCATTTGATACATGACACATTTTGAGCAATCATTCAGCTCTATAAAACAAATATTTCAGTGCTTTGTACCTTGATGTGGAAGTTGTGGTTGATATGTGGGAGAAAAGCCATCTCCTCCTGGTCCCAGGTCTGAGTGTCATCTGTTTCGATTCTGCCTCGGATCCTCCAGCGCTGGCGACCCAAACGCACCACCACCTGATCAAATATTAACATTATACACAGAAATTTACCATAACATTTAAACTAGTTGTTTCCACATGTGAAGAAAATGTTTATTTCTAGAAATATGATGGTGTTCCTCAAGGCTCCATGCTAGGACCACTTCTTTTCACACATTTTGATGTACTATTGACTGACCCTTGCATGCCAGACTCAAATGCACTGAAGTATGTTTTTAGGTGCAAAGGATATGATATTCTCTTCAAAATAATGCAGATTAAATTTGCAGACAGGGTGCATGAATTTCTGTGTGATGTTGCATGTATTCCTTTTCGTCAATTTTCCCCATAAACCATGGGAAAATCCTCCAACTCCAACTCAAGTCCCTGGTTGCTGGCCACTTGACAACATACGGCAGAAGATTTAAAGTATGGGTCAAATGCAGAGGACCTAATTGTTTTTCTCTACTGGGATAATAATATCTATCTTAACCTCATTGTTGATGTGTCTTGCAGTTTTTCTCACCTCATACTGGTCTCCGGGGCAGAGGCGAGCGAAGCCGATCAGTCCTGAGTGAAAACACATGTACAGTCTGAATTGCATTATAAACACGGTGATAACCCGCAAAGCACTGTGGGATATTTAACACTGCGCGGAAAGAGGACACACCTTTCATTTTGATCTGCAGTTCACCCAGAAGGATCTCCAACTCGCCCTCCATTGACGACATGTCCTGCAAGAACAGAAAATGTGGGTCATCGACATGGAAGTGTTAGACTGTCACGAGGTATAATAACAAACAACAAAAAAACTAGTATTATGTAAGATTTGTAAAGGCAGACAGTTTAAAATGCAGAAAAATGTAATTAAATTACAGTTCAACTACTAATGCAGCATGCTTTAACTACATTTTTTTCTTCTATAAATCTTGCTCTAGCAACTACTAGTGCAACTATTATTTTGATACTACAACTATTTCATCCATTTAAACAACATATTACAAACATTATTATTGGTTGCACCTCAGGGATCAATAACAGGGCCACTGCTATTTTCTTGAATCTGCTTTTACATGCACCCATTCTACTTCTCAGAAAACACACACAAAACAAGATTGCACAATGTTTCACAGTTCTGTAATGAGCTTAGTATTTTTTGAACAATGAACAGAAGGACTAAATTAGGACAAATCCAGAAAATAAGACAAATGAAGAACTTAACTGAACCGGGGAACCAAAACCAACTTCTGTAGCGTATTGACAACACTTACAAAATGTATTAATATGCCTATATTTTTAAATAATACTCAGGAGCTGCTACTCAGAAAATTACTTAAGTCAGTATATAGCATTACAACCCCCTCTCCACTTGTCCGTTGTATTTTCTTCACTACAATAACATGGATAAACGCGGGAAGAGGTCAGAGTTTGAGTCTTCTGAAAGCAGATACTGCCCACAGTGTTAGCCCACATGGGGAAGAGCGTGTTGTGGTTGTTTATTTAAAGGGGAAAACACATGTTGTAGATTATTGGAGTCTGTCATTAAAGTCACGTCATCACAACACAAGAAGGAATGCCAGAGATGTTTACTGAGAAAGAGCTGCTCAAGGCTTTGTACTCAAGCGTTAACAGTTTGGCATGAATAGTACAAGAAGGTCTGCAAAGTATTGCATATTTTGGTTATTTGCTTGTGATATTCTAACCTATTTCTATAGAGTACACCAGCCACACTATCTATTTCGTTGTGGTTTAGTCTGGTTTATAATCTTAATTCATCTCAAATATCCATTGTTTGATTGAGTTTTAACTGTCGTCTCCAGATCCATTTAAGACAAAATTTACCAATGTAGGCGCATAATACAATTGTTAAATTAGTTTGGTAAAATTACCCATATTATACATTATTCATAAATCTTTGTTCAATTGACCAGTTTGATAGCTTTACAAATTAAAATAATAAAGCCTAAACGTCAGTGCGGAAGGCAGCAGAGAGCTGCCAGAAAATGTAAAAATACGACGTTTGCTGTTTGAAGATCAAGACGTTTCGACTTCTATCCCGAAGTTTGACAATGACTTTGGGATAGAAGTTGAAACGTCTCGATCTTCAAACAGCGTCCGGATGACAACCCCTGAAACCTTTTCTACGATGAAACATGCCTGGACGAATGAGGGATTACATTGACGATAAAAATACGACACAAAAATACAGGTCTTTCTGACAATAAGAAATCCAAGATTTATTAAAACATGAAGACCTAAAGAACCTTATCAGTTACTGAGCCCTGATTTTTATGTTTACAAAACACCACAGGGACCGGCAGAGGTCACAAGGACTCTCCCTGCTGGTGCATGGAGGAGCAGATTCAATGAGGCTTAGAACATTAGCTGCTAGAATGAGTCTGATAATAATTATGGAAATGAATTCTGTGTTCCGGTTGTCCTCGGAGGTCAGAACTCGGACTTCGGAGAGACGTTTTCTGCGTTCCAACACTAGTCAGGAAAACCTATGAGCAATACATGGGCTGTAACAACTCAAATCAAACAATAAAACCCAAGAAAGTGCTCAAATCAACCAAAATGTGGATCCAATTATGTTCAGTGTTATTACATCTGTAAGTTATAAATCAACATTTGAATGTGAATTTCTGCTTTTGATGTCATTAGCTCCGAGTAGAAGTTAGCAACATTAACATAACATGCATTTTTAACAGCAGAAAAGCAATGTTGGATTGACTAACTCGGATAGACTCGGGGTTCTGAATTGTTGCCCGAGTGAGTGCGAGTGTTCCAGTGTGAATTTCAGAACTTGGAAAATACAACCTCCGAGGACATCTGGAACGCAGCATAAAACAAAGCGGGAATTATACAAACATTGAAAAAACAATTGATTCTTTTGGAGGGAGGAAAATCTTCAAACTCTGTCTAGTTTGTCCGAAAAAAAGGTTCTGCTACTACTGCTGCTACTGCTAAAACAGATGACCTCAACAAAATCCTGCTGGTTTCTGTTATTATTTCGTGAAGCGTGGCGTTTGTTGAGAGATGCATCTGAAGTGGAAATGTTCTGCTCAATAACACGGGCCCAGTGTGAAAGAGTGCTGTGTAGTGTGCTAACGAGCCTTAGCCACATGCTACGCTAACACACAAAAGCATGCTAACAGACACATGCTAACCTGACTCCCTCTGGGACCACGTCTCACTCGATAAACGTTTTCTTTTGGCAGTGATTTGGGAATTAGCATTGAGCCGTGTTAGCTTGCATGTGCAGGTGTTGACGGCAAATTTCAAGCGTTCTAGTTGTGTAAAAGTTGTATATTATGGAAAACAAATATTCCAGTGGAAACACAACTCAATTTATATCAAGATTTGTACAATTTCTAATAAATTTTGATTCAAGAATACATTAGATTCTGTTGTTATTTTAGAGGTGAAATATGTAACTTTTCTGATGGATGTTTGTCTCCATGGAGATGTTGTTGCTTTGCCTTGAATCTTCCACAGTGTGGTATTATGGTATTTATCTATCTCCATACAAGCTCGTGCTCTATACGGCCAAGTTATGGGTCGGATCTGTGGAGTGACGAGTACAAATACTGTATATGTTTTCATGGTAGTTTTGCAAAATAATGAATAACAGTAATTCAATAAATGTGAGATTAATGCACACTGTGAAACATTACGAGCAAAGCATCAGCATCTTCATGTAGACAAGCATGTGGCGGGCCAAAAAAATTACTTAGTGTACCTTTTAAAGTTATATTTTTTAGCCTGTTGTGTGTAGCATTTCAAAAGCTGAAAACAAATCATGCAAGTGTCTATTTCATCCTTCTCAATGGGGCACTTGGTGCACTGACTTTGTTACTCAGTGCCCCAAGAATCTCCACCAAACACTGCTGCAAAAACTGCATAAATTAGTTGTGATTTGGGTTCACAAAGTCCAATAGTCAAACGCCTAGACAGCAAAGGCTCTTTAGAGAAGACATTTTTCTTTCTTTGTGTTGTCTCTTCCTGTTTGGTGCGGTTCAAGCCCAGATGACACATGTGGACTGTCCTTGTGTTGTGAGTCTGCTGTACAACAGATGGACCCAGGGGAGCGCTCATTCACACCACATGTTTCAGTAATGTGTTTGGGTTTGGGTCACTTCAGTTCATTCTGACCTCTGCCTGCTTAACACATGCTACAGTTCTAACTAACACCATATTTAAACCTACTGAACAACATGGAAAAAACCAACGGCAGTTAAAAGTATTGTCTTTTATTTGAACAAGATCAAGATGTTCTAAGAAGTCCTGACAGCAGATTAAATTAAATGGGATAATTCATGTCATTATGAATTTCCACATGGGACATCTGGTAAAGTTGTGCTTCAAATGGATAAAAAAAACATGAGTGACAATTAAAAGATGTATAAGGCAGGGGTGGGCAAACTAAGGCCCGCGGGCCACTCTTGGCCCAATTAACATTTCAATACAGCCCGCAAGCCCCTACCAGCAATTAATAAAATAATATAAAGATAGTTAAGACGTCAGTGCATGTCGTGTGGGGCTCCACAGATCTGATAAGGCTGCACCTGTGTGCACTAGTTGTGTGTTCTGAGCTCTCCTCTCCACCTGTGTGAGAATCTCTCCCGATATACAGTATTTTTATTGAGATGTGCAACATGTGAAACATTTTCAAAATATTATAACTTAGGCAACAGTCCTCAAATATCAACAAGAAAAAGGAAGCTGAAACCCATGTAATCAACACGTAATTAAGAACATTTCCATGGAAATAAGCAGGTGACAGTCTATAGTCCAGATAACGATTAATGCACTAATCATAATTACAAGAAAGTTTTCAGAAAATAGAAATGACATCTTCATTGCTTTTAAGGCAGAACAAGATGATACAAAGCCTAGCTTGTTACCTGTATACTGTGCCTGTGGTTACGGCTCAGCTCCAGCAGGCTCTCGCGGGACGCCCGGGTGGAGGGGGAGAGAGAGAAGGCCCTGCGCATGTTCACTGCCCCCTGACACAGCCTCCACTGGATACAGTACATCTCATATAGCTCCTCCACCTGAGCAAAGAACACACTTCTCTAACTACTTCAGATATATAAAGTGTTCACACACACAAAAATACCAAAACATTGAAGCTTGGTTTTCACAAATCAGAGTTTTCAGTTAGCCATATGTTGAACCAATAGATTAGGGTTAAAATACAAAATTTGACCCATCAGTTTATCGAGAGGTTCCTCTGCACTTTTATTTATTTTTTAACGTTGTATTGTCTAATGCATCTCTATGGACATTTTGCTCTGTTGCCAAAAAACACAGCGGAGTCATTGACGGTCGATTTTTGGTGTTCAATTCCGAGGCTAGAAATCAAAATTGATCAAATCAAATCTATTAAATCAAGACAAAATACTCAAAGTCATATTTTACTTAGCCAAATATCATATTTTTCTTTGTTGTAGTAGTTTTTGTTATAGAAGTAATTAAAGTAGCTTTGTAACATCTGTATAGAAGCAGTACTGCATGGAAAAGTCCAAGTAGTAGTAGTAGTAGGATTTACAGGAAGCAAGTAGAAGTAGTGTAGTAATATTAGTAATATTAATAGAAGTACTAAATGTTCTGACAACAGTAGTACACTTAGTACACAGAAGTACACTTCTGATGTAGTTTCTATTCAAATCATCTTTACAAATTGTCTTATTACACGTGCGGTAATATGTCACAGGAGCAAACCACTTCATCACTATGTAACTTTTCTGGAGTATGTCACCTGCTTGAGTCGATGTTATTGCTTTGCCCGGAAATGAATGAATCTGTTTGGCATTTATTGTGTTTTTATTGCGTTTTATTACTAAAAAGTCAACATGTATTCTTACTATACTATACTACTATAACTTGATGGCACCATAAGCTTTTTTTCCATGGACATAGATGAGTTTAATGCTACACTGTCACATTCTAGGCAAAGCAAAAACACTTCCACAGAGACAGGCAGGCGTTAGACCCTCAGCCAAAAAAGTTACATCGTGCACTTTTAAATAATGAGAACAATACCTTGCTGATTTGAAACTCTAATCTTCGGATGTATCTTTCCAGCGCTCTGATCTCCTGTGCATGAAAAAAAGATACAGGTGAGCTCCAATATGATCTTTTCCCCAGTTGCAACATTATATAAAAATAAAATACTATGTGAAAAATAACAAATAGTTCACCTTTTCCAGATCGTACAGAAAGGCCTGTGAATAAACAATATGTCATTAACATAAAACACAATTACAACAACTCAATTTGAAACTTGGCAAACCGTGGCAAAGCCTCACCAGCCTTGAGTTCCTCTTCGTCTCTCTCTGTTGAGAAGACAGGAAGTCCATTTCAACCTGATGCCCTTCCAGATACTCCCTACACAAATCGAAACACAAAGCCAACAAATCATGTTATTTGAAAGTACAGGTGTGGAAATGTATGTATGCGCTTTTGCAAACTTTTCCTTTTTTCATTTCTTTTGATGCCATCTGCTGGTAAAAATAGGAAGTGTACCCTTTTGAAAACCCACTTTAGCAGCATGGCTATTGTTAATTCTTATTGAGTCTAAAAGATAAAAGATAAGTGGGCATGAAATTATCTGAATGAATCCAGTGAAGCTGTATGAATGTAAAGGAAGTTATGCATTTTTATTGTTATTGGCTTCTTGTGTTTTAGAAAAATAATGTATAAGTCTATAGAAAAAACAGTTGCATCAGTCTACATACTCTAAGCCCCCAGTGAGAAAGATGGCCGCCTGTTTAAGTCAATAGGCTGTGCTTGCTAGCGGATGTCACCAGTTAGCCTTTGAAAGCTAGATATATCAGGTGGTTGTGTGCAGGCTCTCGTATCAGGTGACTGCTCTAACCAGTCAGAGCGAAAGCTGCTAGAGCAGAGCAGAGCGAAACAGAGCTAGCCGAAGCTAAAGATGAAGCTGTTTTTAAGCAAACGGAAGAATTTTGAACTGGAAAAAAGTTTATGATCTGAAAATAAGTAAAATATCGCCACAAAATCTGACCTTTTGTGAAAGCTGTAGTTTGCCTGTGAGCTGAACACGAGCAGTTTGTGTTTATATTGTGCTCTAGGGTTAAAATACTCTCTGGTCTGCAGAGGATTTTTTCGCTGGAGTTCCAAAGGAGTGGCCACTGGGGGCTGTTGGCGACAGGTTTAAGTTAGCAATACCCTTTCCAGTTAATATAATAGATCCATGATATGCTCCCTCATCTGAATTTAGTATTAGCCTGCCAGTGGGAATTACCATGGGGAAATAAAACAAAAACAAAGGCAAGCTATTTGAGCTGGCATGCTAGTGTAAACACACAGTTGTAATGAATAAGATTTGATGGCAAAAATGCTCAAAACATGTGGGTGATAATTTATGGGAAAACATCCCAGGAGAATTCTAGCTCTGACAGCACAATCTGGGGGAAATTTAAACTGAGTATTTTCTGAGGCTCAGAGGGAGACCACCTCGTAAACAAGATTAATGACAAGCTTGAATGAAGCTAAATCCAGCTCTAGGTGTACATTATAACATTGTTGTTGTTTTTTTAAAGTATTGCTTTTCTCATTTAGTAACATTTTGACATACTTAAGCCCTTTTCGTAGTGCCTGGAAAACCCTGTCCACCTCCTCCGGCTGCGATGACCACATGACTCCGCCCCCTCTACTCGGAGACAGGTGCGTTCTGGGAGATATAGTTCCAGATCCAGCTTTGGAGCGAAGGGAGTTTCGAACAGAAGAACTCCTATAGATAGTGAAAATAAAAATATTATCTTACCAATTGTGACGTGTCAGCAATGTGCCACCTCTCAAAAATCCCACCTCATAATAAATAATAATAATACATTTAATTTCAATAGTCTCTCAAAGTTTTCTCACAAAAGGTAAGTAAAAAAAAAAAACTAAACAAAACAACTGCCCAGTTCTAACACAAAAAAACTGCCCATTCGATTAACTACTTCCTAGATTTCAATTTTTGGCAACGGGGAGGGTGACGCAAAAACATACAACTCCAGATTTTAATTTGAATAGGAAACAACGGCATAAATAAAATTAACAGTACACAAACTATAAGCTTAACCTTTAAGCATTGCATTGACATATCACCTACGTTTTTATCAACCCATAGCCTTCAAATTCAGATTAAATTCAAGTGTATGTAAGTTTATATGTCTGTGGTCATGTTTATATGCAGACCTCTTGCGGCGAGGGACAGACTGCCAACTCAAACAACTGATTTATGCTGCTGGTCTCAAGCTGTTTTGGCAGAAAGCATCGTAAAAGGGGCAGTGATGATGTATTGTGTTTTATTACTTCACTAATATTAGTTTTAGTCTGACGGATGGCTCAACGCAGAGGACAGATTTCCCTACGGACAGTAAACCTTAACTTGTGTAATTTGTAAAAGTCTCTCATTTAAACCAATTTTGTACAGGAGAATGACTAATGATAAGAAGATTTTGCTTCATAAACCACCAGTTGGAATGTGTGGCTGATCACTTTTAGGCGAGTGTCATCATTTACTTTGGAATAATATGTTTGCCTTCAGAATAATATAAAGAGAACATTTACGCCGTGAGTGGTTAGTGGAAAAAGAGCGAGAAGATCCTGGGAACAGTTCCTGGGACGGGGCCTTTCAGCCAGAGTTTGCATGTTTTCCCACACTGGTCAATTAAAGTTAAAGGTGAATTATGTAACTTTTCTGGCGGAGGGATAGGTATAGACATTTAAAGATGCGAAATTCTTTATCTGTGCCCGTTGTTCAGACTCCAACACTTGACCAAAGCTAATCAGACTTATGTCAAATCGAACACTCCTTCACAACCAAAAGGTTTACGCTCTCAGAAATTAGTTAATGAGGCTTGACATCTCTTAAAGTTGACTGATGGGTTGTTGTGTTTTTTTGTGAGCTAAAGGAAAAATACAGGGGACTGGCTCTTAAATCTAAATCAGACTAGTTTAGCTGGCAAATAACCAATGGCATGTGCAGCCAATCCTGCATTTTGTAATTATTGGATTAAGTGTGACGTCACACCTCACTTCCGGAGTCTGAGCTGCCGCGCAATTTCACAGCTAATTTTGTTTTTTTTTTGACACTGTAGATTAGTTTGTATAGATTAGTTTAATTTTCTACGGTGGAACATTCCAGAAAAAGCAATATGTCCATGAAGACAAACAGGCGGAAAACCCCCCACAAAGTTACATAGTTCACCTTTAACATGTAAAAGAACAAACTTGTTGTAACTTGTTTAAAAGTAAAACAAAGTAACTTCAGCGACAGAGCTCCCCCTGCAGGTCTCTTGTGAAAATACACTGCCAGTAAAAAAAAGCAAAAGCTTTTTTCCCCCCTTCCTTTTAATTGAAATAAGGAAGTACAATCACACACAAAAACATTTCATATCGCCAAATGTAAAACAAAAGAATTAAGGTTTCTCAGGAGAGTTATCTTCAGGTCGGTGTCAGGAAATGTTGGAGCTGGTTTTCCGCACAGAGACAGCAGGGGGCGATGACGGGGCTTCAAACGCCCCAAAAATACATATGCACACAGACCATGGATGTATTAAATGAACTGGATAAGGTACGCCCCCTCTGTCCGTGGTCCCAGATTGATTAGTGGCCGTGCGAGGTACTGCAGCCTCTTGGAACCAGCCTTTTTCTAAAATTGCACATTATAATTGCAGACAGCACTGAATTATTATCGGTATTTAAATAAAATAGAAAGAAATGTTCTTTTCTACCGTTTCTAAAATTACCGAAATTACCGTTTTTATATGAAGTGGGGGATTGTCGTCACGTGGCGCCCTAAAGCAAAGATGGCAGCCTCCGTATCAGGAAGTAAAACAAAGATGGCAGCCTCCGTATCATCAAGTAAAGCAAAGATGGCAGCCTCCATATCAGGAAGTAAAGCAAAGATGGCAGCCTCCGTATCAGGAAGTAAAGAAAAGATGGCAGCCATCGTATCAGGAAGTAAAACAAAGATGTCAGCCTCCGTATCAGGAAGTAAATACGGAAGTAAGAAACTTTTTTGGGGTCATGCGCCAATGAGCACTCTCCATACGGATAAACAGGACGCCATTTTGGATTTATCTTCCAGGTTTTATTATAGTTCTATGACACAGACTTACAAATAAGGTAGAAATTTTTACTTAGCTCTGCTTTGAGATTCATGTTTTAAAAGCCACTGTAGTTTATCCTGTGTTTGACTCAATCGAAGCACTACTTAAAATCATGATGTAAATTTGATTACTTAAATAGCATATATTCAATAAAATGTAATTATCTAAAGTGGATAGTCTTCATACTTAAGAGCAATCCCACACAGACTCTTCTGCACCGTCTCCTCTCAGATTTAAAACAGCTCTTCTATAATTACAGACAATAAAGTGGTTTGATGGTGTGACATTTTTGTTGTCTTCTTGTTAAGTTCATATCCAAATCGTGTTAATGTCAACCTCAGACGACCATAATAGAGACAGATGGTGGTCCAGCGTGATGGGAGGCTCTCTACGGTGGGCGAGAGAGCTGGTTTTCATGAGAAGGTCCCATTGACAGAAGCCACAGCCTGCAGCACACTGTTATATGTGTGTGAATGTGCGTCCAACAGGAAGTGCATTCCTCATATGTTTTGAACATCCCTCTGCTCTGTGGCCTCTCGTGGCTCCAAAAGTTTGTAGTTTTTGCTCTGAACTCAAACACTATATGTTGTAGCAGGCTGTCTGACTGTTACGAAGGGAAGTATTAGAAGATCCTGCTCAAGACATAATCATACAATTGTCAAACCAACATTTATGATTTTACTTGTTATTTAAAGGTGCATTAGGTTAGTGTTTCCCAACCAGGGGTACAGGGTCTCCAAGGGGTACGCGAGCAATTACCAGTGGCCATACTTAGGTTTTAGATATGAAATGTACTTTTACTGTAATAAAAAAGTGTTATTAGTTGTAAATTTAACATCTTTTTGGAGTATCTTGGACCACAAATATAATTAAAACCAAAATATAACTGTAATAATTGACAATATGCAATTAGAAAATCAATTTATATGCCAGAAACTCTAGTTAAGGAGTACTCTGCACGTGAGACGAAGCTCATGGGGTACTAAAGGTTGGCAACCATGCACGATGTCACTCTTATGGTCAGGAAGACAATGTTGCTTTCATTTGAACGTTCCACATTGTGGCAGTAAAATGATAACCAACATTCATTTAATTCATTATTTGTTGCTGAAAACATATCATAACCAGTGTTGAAAAGTAACTGATTGCATGTACAAAAAATACAGAATACAATTTTGGATATGTTCACTTGCTGTGTAGTGAACTGATCAGAATGGTTTGAGATGACGTCGCAACATTATGGGCAGTTAAAATAATAATGTTAAAATGCTGCTTTTTGTTGTAAAAATAGTGACTTCTAAGGTCTAGTCACTCATAAATAAATGATCAGGGTCAACATTTCTGAATTTACCTTTTGGAAATTTCTAATAACAATACCATGTTGTAATCAGAAGGGAAAACTGCTTCTGTTCTCCATCTAGGAGTATGACATCTAGGACTGAAACAAGTTCAACACTTAATTGCAACTGATTGTTTATTGATTATTTGTCAACTAATTTAGTAATCAAGCAATTGCTTTCAGGACTATACAAACTTGAAAACATCCCAAGTGCAGAGGGAAGAGATTTATGGATCAGACAGAGCAGTAATTACACCAAAATGACACAGAAAACATTGAAAATAATGTTGCTTTAAAAAAAAAGAGAGAAAAATAAGTCTGTAAATAAGTTCTATGTAATATGTAAAGGATGTTCTAAAATGACATCTTTTCTGCTTCATCCCGGTCAAATTTAGTTTCACTATATTAATCGATTAGTAAAATAATCGTTAGTTGCAGATCTAGTGGCATTATCTCATATTAGAATCTGAAAACCACCGATGGACTTTAAAAACAAAGAGGAGCTTCATGGATAAACACAAGATGAGATTGACTGGTGGAGTGTTTCAGCTCTCAAGAGGGAGCCAAAATATGCTAAAACACTCAGACGAAAGCAAACAATAGCAAACAAAACAAATGTTGTTACTGACCTCCTGCGTCCCGTCAGAGATCCCAGTCCAGTGAAGGAGCGCGTCCTGGAGACGAGTCCTCCGTCTGAGGGAGAGTCGAACCTCAGCTTCACCGACATTCTAAAACACAGAGGACACAAGAAATACTACTGTTAGACAAGTATCACATGTGTACATCCTTTTATTTATTTATTTGGCAGGGACAATGCAATCATACATAGTTACAGAACAAAGCTTGTAGCTGATGCGATGCATACAGAGTTTATAGCAAATGCTAATTTTCAACTCCCGTCCCTGGTTGGACTTTTCTACACTTTCTACAATCAAAAACAAAACACATTAAAACACATTTCTATAAATAAATAGATCAGTGCAAATTTTAGACTTTTTCAGTCTCACTCATACACTTTCATACCATTTACAGGTGGGTACAGTTTTGGTTTTCTTTCAACCAGCCCTTAAGTCTAGAGGTGAACATCAGCATCAGAAATGCACTTGATTTCAGTGGGTCATGAGTTCCACAGTTTGCAGCTTTTGTAGGAAAAGGTTGATTGACCAAATGACGTCCTGCTCTGAGGGATTTGACAGTTTTGGTTTGCGATGCCTCTGGTCACTCTGCTGTAGTTTAGTCTCTGTATAAACACACTGACTGGTTCAGGGGCCAAGTTATGAATACATTTGAAACATAATTTTATAAAACATAAATTGCTGAAGTTATCAAAACTTAATAAATTATAATTCTTAAGAATGTGGCAGTGATGAAAGCGGATAGGTTTTCTATCCATAATTTTGATTGCTCGGTTGTACGTTAATGGACTTAATTGATCTAGTGTGATAAAGCTTTTGGCTACATTTCTACAGGCATGCACAGCAAGTGAAGTGTCTTGCCCAAAGACACAATAGACCCTTTTCATGAAACTGTGCAGCTAGTTCCGGTGGCTTCACTTCCTGCTCCATTCATTCCTTCTGGAGAATTAGCCAAGTGCCGCTAAAATAAATCAATCATCAATAAACACAAAGCGCCGAATGAGTAACAGCTGGATAATCATTTGTAGCATGTTATGACCTACACGTACAATATGAATACTTTAAAGATAGTGTTTCTGTCTCAAAGCTAATGCTAATCTAAATTCAATTTAATCAATAATGTTAAAATAACACCACAAACTGAACCAACCTATTACAGAAACAATCCACTCGGCATTCTTTGTACTTCTTTGAATCAAGCTAGTTAAATGTTAGCCTTTAGCTTTACACATAAGTTTCCTCTGGTGACATATTTGCAGCGTGCGTAAAGGTTTTAACCTGCTGCCAGTGATTATCCATCTGAGATTCGCTCTCCGCCGTGAGATCTTTTTATTTTGGTTTATTTTAACATGACTTGGCTAATCCTAGATAATCACAGACAATGAATGGAACGGTAAGTGAAGACCCGCACTTTTACAGGAACCAGAACTAGCTGAGCGCCATCTTGAAAAGGGCCCATTGCATGCATTGTTCAGATCAAATGGTGAACATTTGAGTTTATCAAAGAATATGCTATCGATTGAGACAGTGCCGACATCCAAAGGCCAAACATCAAAGGCCATACCTGAGTTTAACTTTTATAAAAATGTGAAAAACAGAACTAGCAGTGGTCCAAACGTATTCCTGACTTTCTTAACACATTCCGAGTATACTTATTTTAGGAGTTTTTCACAACTTTCAGACTTTGCCATCACGGTAAAGCTAACAACAACAACTAGCATGCTTGCTAATAGTGCACTTCCTGTTTCTCAGACAATTAAATGTATAAATAATTAGAGCTGCTTTTACAACATATCTCTACTGTGACAAAACTAATTTCGCTCAATTTCGGGAACAGTCATTGAACATAGCTATTCTGTTGTCATTATTTAGATACAAATTTTTAGCCTATTTTTTACACTATAATAACTAATGTAATTCAAGTACAAATTTAAAAGTCATCAAACTCTTCATTGTTAAAGAACTAAAAAGGCATTTTGCACATTCCTGTAGGTTTCACAGTTTAAATTCACTTCACTCAAATATGTGTAAAAGACCTATTTAGTCGAGGTTTTGTGAATCCACCACAACTGTCTCTTCTCACGACTGGACAATTAAAGTCTGTGGTGACATTACTGTAAAAAACAAACTCGCCAACCAAACTTAAAGGAGTCGACTCACACAATTGAATTAGCTTTTTGGAGTTTTTTTTTCTCTCGTCACAAACACATCTTAAAGGACACATCATGTTATGTGACTTTTTCTGAGCTTTTAACCATGTGACAATGTTCCATCATCAAACACATACCTGGAGTTGCATTTAGCTTCATTCACGCTGTTTTGAGGAATGTTCATTAGAAAATCCTCTCCCTCTAACTGTCAAAAACACTCCCTGCTGAACGCTCTCAATCGCTGACGTTTTCCCCAATTTCTTACGTCATTTATCTGAAAATCTTCTGCTGTTTTAAAGTCCTTAAATCGTCGCCAGACTCGCTCTGAGTATTTCGTCCGTCTAAACATGATAACTGTGACTGCTAGGCTACAGTCCCTTAAGTAATAACATAACTAAATTGTATAAGTTGCTTGACGCCATCTACTAGCTCTATAAACAAATGCTCATTTAGTCCAGAGTAAACTTTCTTTTATTTTTCTAAAACATGAGATGGCAAAGTCAAGGTACTCAAAAGCATGTTTAAAGGCTAATGACAATACAAAAAAATGCCTAATATTTTTCCTTTAAGTAGTATATAGTTTCATTTAAGGTGCTTTCTACTGTAAAATGTGAAAACAGAACTAATTCAGAACAGTTTTCAGCCAAGGCTATTCCTTACTTTTCCAATGAATTCGAGTGGAGTTTTCAGTCACGATAATGTCAAGCAACTAGCATGCTAACTGCACACCTCCTGGTTCTCGAGGATTAGAACGGTCTTTTTGCTTAAACAATAGATCTATATTGAGGCGAAACACATTTTTGTCAACTACATGCATGGACAAAAATTGGGTTAAGGTATCCTATGCTTTGTAATGATAAATAAAAGGTACAATTTATCTCATAGGGAAATTCGTCCTCTGCATTTGACCCATCCTTCAATACCGCTGGGGCATCTCCTCAGCAAGAGCGCACTCAAGATCTCGGTCAAGACTATTGGAGCTGGAGGATTTAACTTACTGTGCATGTTTTGAGCTGACGTGAGAAACCGGAGTATACCTGGAGGAAGCCAACCCAGGCCCGACCTCGCCCGGGTGTTGATCCCACAACCTTCTATTCTCATTTGATGAAGTCTTCCTATAGTAGAAACACTTGGTTCTGTTTTTCACGTTTCAAAACAGTAAAAATCAAGTAGAACGCCGTTAAAGTTCGGTTATTATGAGTGGTACTGAAAAATCTCTTGTCTCATAGCAAGCAGCAGTGCATTGGTTAAAGGGCCCGTGACAGGTTGGACCACTCATTTCACTTAAATGCAGTTCAGATAAATATATTTCAAATTCTGCTCAAATACTTTACAAATTTTCTCCCGCTTTAGCAATTTTTGAGGTTTTTTGTTTTATTTCCTGGTTGTAAATGATGACATCACACTAGGAAATTACCATAGCAACCACGCTGTAAACTGGGCCAAATTCATCTAATGTCACAGATTTTTTTTTTAATTTACAAATAAAAATACACGTGAACACCTTTTTTGGTTGAATTAATTAATAAGAGTAAAAAAAAGTTGTCTCTTTTGTGTAAATTATGCATAATCCTTGTCTCCCTAGTGTGATGTCATCAGTCTGTTTGCTTCCTGTAACTTTCTACGAATTTTTCAACTTTTCTTCACTTGATTGTTGTGAAACTATCATTTATATTTACAACAACTATTAATACCCCAAAATTTGAAAATCGTGAAAACCTGTCATACGCACTTTAACAACGCACAAATGAAGTTGGATGACGAGGAAAAAAAAATTGCTACTCCCGCTTAGCATTTCTACAGTACAGTATTAAATATATTGTACAATGACGTTGGAATATCATCGCGTCTCTCCCTGCTGATTTCCCAATGCTTGCGTGTTGAATTGTGAAGATTTGCACATAGTTTGGGGGGAAGGCGAGTAAAAAATGGATGAAAAACACGCGCTGAAAATGACCGTCTTGATTTACGACCATTAACTATGAGTCTACTATTTTAAGAGCTTATGTGCCTTTCTAAGTACTCCTCTGTCCAAAGCGGCATAGTTTATCTCTCTGGGGGCATGAGTCATCGGTGACCTCTGACCTCTCCCGAACCAGCCAATCACTTCACTCCAGGCACTCGGCCAATTACATGGCTCCTGGCGTCGGGCCAAATGTGGAGGATGAAACTTTGCAAAAACACAAGATAACGCCACGATAGGAAATGGTCACGAGTTGTACAATGTGAATGAATCAAATGCCTTTAAATGATCAAACTGAAAGCAAAATAGGAAAAAAAATATTAATGATATAAATTTGAAACTTCCCTTGTAGTTTACTTACAGTTTACTACAAAAGTGTAAGAAAATAATGGATTACAAGTTTTTATGTTTTGTAATGTTTTCATGTAGAAATAAGGCATTTTATATGTAAAAATAAAAGCCAAAATTGCACATCTTTGGAACATTAAAATCTGAAAATGGCTAGAACCAGGTTTAAATTTCTTGGCTCATTTTGTGCACATATTAGTTACAACACAATGTACAGAGGGGATTTTGGATTTCTCATTTAGTTTTCGACTGAGAATATGCCTAAAAATACAAATTTCGCCCCTGTTTTTGGATTTGAACTTTAATAAATCAGGCTTAGAATTAGACATCAACAACTCCTTCTATACGTTCTGTCAAAACCTTAAGAAATCTGTGAATGAAGTGGATTAAATGGAAGGAGCAGATTGGACAAGTTTGTTTTTCCACATGAATGACGATATGTTTAGACCAGGGATGCCCAAACTTTTTCCCTTGGTGGGCAAAATTTAGCAATTTTTTTTTCTTGGTGGGCCAAAATGTATACATATTAGCGTGCCAAGGGCCAACCATAAGTTTTTATTGCATTTAATATGTTTATTTGCTTTGATTTGTCTTTTATGTCTTTTATGGTCTCTTTTTCAACTGCTGACATTTTTATCTCAAAATTTTATCCTATAGATAGTTCTAATAAATCTCAGCACCCCTTCGTGGGCCAAATTAGACACCCTGGAGGGCCAAGCTTGGTCCACTTTGAGCACCCCTGGTTTAGAGAATAAACTAACGAAAAATAAGTCCCAGTAGTGTCTCACCTCAATGAAATTTGAAAACTTTTCATGTTGTTTCCGTTTTTTCCTTTAATCGTGTTTTGGTTTTATTGCCGTCAAAGTTTTCTACACATTTAGATTGTTTCCCATTCAAGAGCTCTTCACCATTAGTTCCACTGCATGATCTCACAACGTTCTGATCTAGGAAGTGCTCCTCTGGGTTTTTAAAGTCCATTCAAAGTCATAAAACATAATATTTCTGAGTTTTAAAAGCCTTCACAACACAGTAAACCGACTGTGTAAATAGCAGCTGTATGAACAATGGGGAAAAAAAATAAATAAATCACATTTGGGCTTGATTTGAAAATTGACAAATTTGAGAGATTTGTGCTCTCTGTGGTGGTGCTCTGTTTTTTGTGTTTTTATTTTAGACTGATCTATGAAAATAAAATAAACTAGAAGCTTTTGTGTTTTCATGCTTGGATTATTTGCTTTTAGTTGGTCCAATAAGAGATATAAAGACGAAGAGTTATTAAATCCTTGTTTAAAACATACGATGACCCAAAATGTGTCTGTTTTCATCTTGATTAAATGATGATGTAAGTTTTGTTTACATGGGGTCTTTGCTAACTCCCCGCGGATCATTTCAAATGTATTCAAAACAGTTCAGAACATTTCATGAGGAGGAGATAAATAATGAGATCACCAGAACATTTTATCAGTGACTGATCAGGAATACGAGAAAGTGAACATTACATTATTAATCCTTTTCCAAAAAACACGATCCATTCTCTTGAAAATGTACAAACTTAAAGGGTAGAAATTAAGCAAGACGCTTGGATTTGGATGGCTCGTAAAGAAGGATTTGTTGATATTTAATTCCAAGCCTGATTAATTAAGTTTGAATAAATTCAGTCAGATTTAGTTTACTCAAAAGCTAAGCAAGAAATCCCAAATCCTCTCTGTAAGACCTTTTATAGCTATGTGTATAAAATGATCTAAGAAATTTAAATCTGGTTCTATCCATTTTTCAGATTTAAGTGTCCCAAATATGTGTAATTTTCACAGTTTCTACACACAAAATGCCTTATGTTTACATGAAAACATTACATGATGACATTTATGTGAGTAGTTTGATCTTTGATATCTTTAAATTTAAGATTTTTCCCTATTCACCAGCTTTACACACACAGGTTTTGTTGCTACTTAGTGCTAAGCTAATTCTGTAGCCACAACTGCCCCGGGACAAACTGATGACGACATGGCTGCCAATATGCACATTCATATACAAATAGGGGTGAAGTGTCTTGCCTAATGGAACAGTGTCAGTTTGAACAGTTTCTGAACAACCTCAGAACATTTGTGCTGCCCCTAGTGGTAAAAGTTGTTTCTGTTTTGAGTTTAAGTGTTTTGTCTGCTCAGAGCTACCATAGTTTCCACATTGTTCCAGATTGCCTTCAGTTCAGTCACTTGCCAGATTGTTCGAGCCCCGTAAACCGTCATTTACTTACTTATGGGACTTAAGGTTGTTCTACATGTGAAATTTGTGCTGAAAAATACGGCTATATTAGCGTTAGCATGTCTATGGGATTTTCCATGCAAAAATTAGCATCAAGCTAGTTCAGCTAGTTCAACACACGTTTTATGATGTCAAATTTAAGCTAATGTTGGTCATATATAAGGGCATATTGAGCTATATTACGTTGTTTCATGTAGCTGTGCACACTATTTTCATATAAATGGGAAGACATTGTTTAATATGCATCTGTATTTTTGTATCTTACAGTTTTACAGTGTACACTTCAGCAAAAGGCTTCCTGGTTGAAATTCATTATTTCATGAATGCATTTCTTCTTCTTTGATTTCAAGATGACAGTGCATTCTGGCAGATATCATGCAAACTGGTTCTAAAAACAGAAACAACTGCACAGCACATACTTACAAGTCGACCAAAAAAATACAAGTTAGCGGAACTATTGTACTAATACCCCTCAATTAATCCACATCCTTCTATCAATCAATGCTCACAGTACAGGAAATTCAAGACCGTTTCTTACGATTTCAGAAGAGAGACTGACACAGGGACAACGGAATGTTTCTATTTAATCAAAGGTTTGGCACTCTATCATTTGTCAGACATTTTTATTAAAGTTTTTTTTTTTTTTATTACAGTTGCATTGCCTTTAGTTTGACTTGGGTGTGCACTTTACAAATAGAGCAGTTTAATCTCTTGTATTATGTTTCAGGGTCACACCTCATTATTGGCGGATTCTGACAAGTTACAGCGCCTCAACAAATTTAAATCTACACCAGTTTTCATGTTGGTCAAAGTGCAGACGTAATAATCCCATCATTTTAACAACAAACATTATAGTTGTGTCAATATAACTCAATTTTTGTATCTAAGAGGAGATGTTTTTGTTTGTTTGCGGGCTACTTAGACATAGACTATGCATAGGTCATTGATTTACATTATGTTCTTATGACTCAATACAGGTACTGAAAACTTTAAAGCTGCTGTACATCATTTTTACTGTTTTGAAAAGTGATAAACAGAACTAGTTCATGAACCTTTTGCAAAATATGAATTTCTAGATCTGATTTTCAGACGTTTTGAGTCGCTGAGATTACTGGACACAATTTATTTGCTAGAACTAGATTATTTTACTTGTTTTAAACCGTTTCTGACTTGTTTCAATACATTATTTCTTATTCTAATCAAATTATCTGCCAGTGGGTTAAGATCATTTTACTTACCCTACTGACACATTAATTTTCTTATTTTAAGCTGAATTATCGCAGGATCAGTCAGAAATACCTTGAAACCAGTGAAACATTCTTAGCAATTAAATCTCATAGACTCAAAACTGCTCAAATCCAGATAAAAATAATACATTCAAACCATTCTAAGCTTGGACAGATTTACATTTTTTGCTGTGTAATAAAGTTAAATCTGTTTTGCCTCAGTCCAGATACATTGTAAGATATTCGGGTGAAAATGAGACCTCAGCACTTTCTCTCCATCTAAGATTGATTCAGACGGGATTAGATTTACCTCTGGACCTCGGGTAGATTGTAATAATTACATAATTAATAATGTCTTTAAAAATTTCAGTAAAAATCCATCCTCTACTATATTTCAGCAAACTCAGAGGTCCTCAGGAGATTTCAGTCTCGTGCGGATGCTCATGTCTGTGATTTGGAGAATTTTTAGTCCATGTATTGAAGCTTAAATTGATTCAAAATGTCTCTACTTCCATTTTACATCCAAATATGAACTTGATTTTCATTACATATTATTTATTGCCATGGAACCTTCACAATCCAAAGAAAAAAACACAAAACAAACTGCGGTAAAGACGTGCCTCCTGAAAGTACAAGTAATTTTGGGAACGTTTTGATCGAGGGGCCATATCAGCGTAAATGGATTATTAGAGAGAGGCTACAGCTGTTTCATAAAAAATCTGATCGTGTGGATGTTCACGCTACAGTACAAGTAATGCTACAAAACGCTAAAAACAAACCTAAAATGACTGAAAATAAAACTCTACAGCCACATGGATGAAATAAAAGGTTCTTGTCACATTAAAGCAGAACTAAGTAACATTTGTAAGTCCGTGTGGTGGTTGCAAATGCATTTTCGGGCGTTTGAAGCCCCCGTCGTCGCCCCCTGCTGTCTCTGCGCGGAAAACCAGCCGTGCAACTCTCCTGAGAAACCTTGGCTGTCTTTTTTTTATATTGGCAACGTGAAAGGTTTTTGTATGTGATCGTACTTCCTTATTTCAAGAAAAAGGATGCATCTTTTAATGGCAATGTATTTTCACAAGAGACCTGCAGGGGGAGCTCTACCGTTGAAGTTAGTAAGTTCTGCTTTAAATGTCTGAATAAAGTCAGTAAAAACAAATGAATTACGGACACTGCTGATCCCGTGCGAATGCTCACAATAAAACGCAGACAACTTGAGGTAAAACTATTCCCGTGCAAATATAGCTTTATTCTACGAGATGCAGGAAGTGCGCCGTTAGCATGCTAATGTTTATACGCTTTACCCTGGACAGAAAGGATGCTAATAAACTCATGGTGGTGACTATTTGGGGTGCTGGGACTGCATTAGGAAAGTGAGAGATGTGACTGTTGTAAAGTCTTTAAAACAAAGTAATTCTGTTTTTCAGATTTCAAAATAATATAGATCTGGTACAGCACCTTTAATAGACATTATATAAATATTGATTTCCTTCTGATACTGATACGATAATTAGTCATTTTGACAACACTATGTCAACATCAACGCAGGAAATATTGAATAGAGAAACCACATCTTAAAGCTCAGATTTATTTTATCAGCTCTTTAGTATGATTTTAACAACTCTAGACATTTTAACACACCACAATATTGGGTAACGGTTTAGATTAAGGTTCCTTAGTAAACTATTTATAATGCATTAATAAGCACTTGTTATGTGTTTATAAGCACTTACAAGGCATTTACAAGCATTTATTAGCGTGATAATTGAAAATAATGTCATATGCAGCTCATTAATGCTCTGTACATGTGGTTTATTAACTCAAACATGTTTTGGCTGATGGATTATAAACATGTACAAGGTGGTATAAGTGCATAAACAAACTATTAGTGCTTATTAACATCTTATAAATAGTTAACTAAGGAACCTTAATCTAAAGCGTTACCCAATATTCTAATATTCCTATTCCTAATATTTAGACCTGCGTGTTTTTCTCATGAAACTGTTTAATTTATCCGTCACACATATGTAATCATTTGCACAAGCCATAAACGTCATGACACATCTCATTTCGTCCAATATTTCTGTCTTAAAAGCGTCCTCAGTCTTCGTCCATAACCTTTTTCGACTCTTCACCACATTCATCTTCAGCATATTTTGTGATTTTCCACCTCACCTCCTGAAGACCTCCTACATTCATCAGATGGATCTCCTTTTGCTCAGCTCGGACCTGTCCTCCCTTCTCATGCTGGTGTACGAGTTTCCACAAACACTTGAGGAATCAAATAGGTTTCATTAAATATACTTTATTGTTTTTTTCCTGAAATGTTTTGAAAGTGTATTATATCACGGGGCGGTACTGGGTTGAGCATGCGACCACCAACTGGACGGTAGCCAGTTCGCCCTCAGCACATGCGTGTCGTGTCTCTGGGCAAGACACTTCACCCACCCACACTAGCTGCGTATCCATCCTTACAAAATGTGCAGGTTATCTAAATCCGATTAAGTGAAGTGAATAACAAACGTGAATTCATCTGAGCGTTTGTGCGGATATCTAGGTGTTGATTACCTGGATATTCACCTCCGCCCCGCCCACTTTTGCCTCTTTTCTTGTCACTTCCAGTTTTACAAGAACCTCCTTCACGCAATTGTCGAACGAGGGAAAAATCTCGCCGCTTAGCTATTATATAAAGTAGACTGATGTGTGTAAAATATTTGATATGCACGCGTAAGTCAGCAACGCACCGATATCCTGGGCGGCCTGAAAACTGCTTTTTAGTCCGTGTAGAACTTCTTTTCAGTTGAGCTCGTCTGCCCCATGTAAACTATAACGGAAAAAAAGATGGCGGCGCGTGCAGCAACTTCTGGAATAAGGTGAATAAGAGTTGTACATTTGTTCTCTGTCGTGGCTCCTCTGATCCCGCAGAGGGCGGTCTGTTTGTTTTGGCTTTGCTAGAGACGCTCTTTCTGTGTTATTTAGCTGTTAGCCGCATACTTTTTAATCATGTCCAAATTTTAGCAGGTTGTTAACACTTTAATAATGCTATCTTGCTACATGCTATCTTTGCTAAAATGTTACGCTGAAGTTAAAAAGAACGAACGCTGAAGTCTCACAAGACTTTTAATTTTGGACAAAAATAATCTATTCTTCTTTAATCGGGATCACACAGTGTGAATATTTTGATTTTAGCACGAGTTTCAAGCTTTGTGCGGTGCAGCGATGTTTGTTTAGCTTTGCTTTTCTGGAGGATTTGGGGAAAACCACCAGACAGAGTCCACTCCGGAGTCGCCTGTCACGTGACTTTAACCATTCGTATCAAGAGTTTAAGCAACTAAACACATTTTCACTTTTCAAAATTTGCTTTAACGGTTATGCATCTAAAATAAAATCCACCTGAAGTGAGCGAATACACTTTTCATATCTTTTCTACATCTTTTCTGTTGGGACTTGAATTGAGAATTGTGAATTGCTCTTAAAGGAAGCTTTTGGTTTTGGTAACGCTTTAGATTAAGGTTACTTAGTACACTATTTAAAATGCATTAATAATCACTTATTATTTGTTTATAAGCATTTATAGGTCATATAGATTGTTAAAAAAAAGCAGCTTATTGATTGTAAATGTAGTTTATAACCACATGCATGTTTATGGTTATTTGACTAATTCACTTTTATAAGGTATTATAAGTGCATAAATAGTTTACTAAGGAACCTTAATCTAAAGCGTTACCTTGGTTTTTGTTCTTTTTGTACGTGTGGGTGCCGTAAAAAAACATAAATTGCATAAACTTTGGGTGATAAGTGAACTATTGGAGAATTCAAATTCATATGTGCAGCTTACATGTTCTAAACAACTTTAAACAGGGGGGTTTGGGGGTCCTTCCCTAGAAAAATTTGACCATATTTCCTGTTTATTTCCGTTTCTGTTTGTTTGCATTTTAACACATGTTCCAGCTGATTTTAATACATGATTTTCATTTTTTATTTTTTAATGTTGTATTTTATTTACTATTTAGCTTTATTCAGGGGGATGGTTTGAGCAGAATGAATTCATTTGACAATCCCAGATTATTTGGTTGGTCTTTTTCTTGTTTCTTGTTGTTGTTCATCTGAAGTTCAAGTTGGGGGTCCGCCACTGTCTCTCAGGGAAAGGTTTGTGCCAGTCCAAAGCAAGAAGTAATTGGCTGCACAGATATTACGTGGGATTGTTTTGGCTTGTTTTCATTCTCTCTTAGACACAACATAAATATATTCTTTTGAGGACAACCCAACATCTGTCCAAGCACAAAAAAAAAGTTCTTCTTCATTCTTTCAAGCCAACCCAAGTATTTCCCTAATGATAAAAACGTGAACAAACAGTACAACATCTCCATAACTCCAGCGCGGTTATGTCCAGCAATAAACAAAACAATGAGAGCTTCAAATATGCCGTCCCCTAGGATTTTACTCAAAAGTCAAGTTTCAACAAATCTTACTAAAATGTCAGCATCAAATTCCCCAAATTTCCACACTGAAGTCGTATATTAATCATATTACACTACTTCATGGTGTCATAGCCCTTTTGCAACATTTCAAACTCAATTTCGATACTAAGGAAAAGGCTTGATACTTGACCAATTTCGTTTAAAGGTCCCATAACATGCAAAATCGACTTTTCAGAGGTTTTAACCTTCCTACAGTGCTATTTGGGCCTCGTATGTTGTGCCCAAAGTGGTTTTTTGATTGATTCCCACATGCTTTCACTAGAGAACTGTCTTTTCCGTCCCCCTTGGCTGAGCAGCAGACGGGGGCTCCTCACTAAGATGACGCGGCTTCACTAGGATGACGCGGCGCTCAAGCCACGCCTCCAGGAAGCGCGCAGCTGCAAGAATAAAAACAGCTAATGCTAATGCTACACAGTAATTCCACGATGGATACGACAGATAGAAGAGTTAGCTTGTTATTTACCAACGTCCGTCGTCGAGGCCCTGGAGCACGTCAAACTCCAGGTCAGATCCAGGACGTAGGACTCAGCACGACGCACCGTCAGGACGGATAAAAGGTTTATTCCCGTGTTTGTGTATCGCTGTTTACCGGAACACACGGCGCATGCGCACCATCTCCGCTCTAGGCTTCGGCACGAGTTGGGCGGAGGAGGCGCGCGGCATGGGCGGGGGAGGCAGCCTGCTCTCTGTTCGGGGGGGTCAGATCTCAGAGTGAGCCGTTTGCTTTTGCAAGGAGGGGGGCCAGTCCAAGAAATGGGTGTTTTTTGGAAACTGTTATGTTATGGATATTGCACAACGCAAAATTTGATCAACAAAGCCCTTAGAATAGACTGTGTAAAGGGGAAAATAGCAGAATATGGGACCTTTAAAAAAAATTATGATTTAAACCTTATGTTTAAGACAATAGAATGTAATTTTCAAGGCTAAATAACGCTCGTTTCTTTAACATTACATTTTTATCTTATGCTAGTTCTGATAAAGATAAAGCTAATTCAATAACTGTCCAGGAAAGGTCAAATTTTGGTCCAATATTTGTCCAAGCACGGCCAAACTTGCTTCTTGGACGTGGAGTTTGTGTCTTTATTGACATGTATAATCAAAAGCACGTAGTTCCAGTTTTGACATTTGTTTCACCTGTAACATAATTTGACAATACTGTTTTAGTCACATGCAGAGGTCCCCTGAGCATTGTTCATAGATTTGTGTGTACCTGTAGACCCAGTGATGATGTGAGCAGACCAGAGGAAGGATGCTCTCACAGATGTTAATGTAGTTGAACGGGAGATTTACCTCTTCACCTAAGCCCTACTGACGAGTGAGAGAGCTGCTACTGTCGTTAGTGTCCTCACCTAATCAGTCATTTTCTCAAAACAAGATGTAACCTCAGCAGATTTTTTTTTTGCATAATGTTGGCTTAAATTCAATGTTTTGTTCTTTACATTATATTTACTTCAAATTATTCATCAGATTCCACGGCCAGTTTGTTACTCCTACAATTACTCTGGCTTGATTTGTAGTTTGCGCAAATACTTTTTAACTGTTACTTGAGTTTGATTTTTGGCTTCATTGATTTTTGATTAATTCACTTTTAATTCCCCTTCTTCTGCCACGCCCAGTTTTGCCTGCAGATCCACACTCCTGTGGTAAAGGCACTAAAGGCACTTTATATGTTATATAAAGTAGATTGATTCCTTTAAAATGTTTGCAACAGCAAGTCAGCAATGCATCCATTTCCATGTAAACTAATACAATGGAAACTTCCAGAATAAGGTTAATGCAGGAAAAAAAAAAAAAAATCCTCAAGGTGGCACCGGGAGCTGCTCCAGTGGGCGCCATCTAGTGTTCAGACGTGGGCTCACTGATAGTGTTAAAGCACTATGCGCATTTTTTACCTGGAAGTAAAACTCTTGTGGAAAATACACTGCCAGTAAAAAGCTGAGGGAGTACAATCACATACAAAAACATTTTACATTGCCAAATGTTAAAAAAAAAAAAAAAAAAAATTTAAAATGGCGAGGGTTTATCGGGATTGTTGTCTTCTGGTCGATGTCAGCAAATGCTACAAAGGCTGGTTTTCCGCCCAGAGACAGCAGGGGGAGATGATGGGAGCTTCAAACGACCCGAAAGTACAGATGCAACCGCCACACATTTACAAGGACATTTAATAAGGTAAACATGTTACTTACTAGCATGTTCTGCTTTAAATGGCCTGCTGTACAGGGTTAGGGTTAGTCACAGGTTCCAACACATCATTAGTGCTGAGTGACCAGACAGAGGGAGATGGTGCAGAGGACGACTGCAGTGGGTAGAAGTTTGATTCAGAAGGATAACTACGGCCTAATTTTATCATAGACAAACTGTTTGTTGTACATTTTTCAACCAGATTAAAGGGTCTCTGTAGGTTAGGTGTAAGTCCCAGTAAGTTGTCAAATAAAGTTTGAGATAAGAAAAGGTGACCGGGTTGATGGTTGTAGCTGCTTCCAGGGTGAGTTAACACTCAGGATAGGAGCAAAACATGGTATGGTCTGCATATGATACAATTGACACCCAAATCATTAAAATAAAGAACAAACAGTAAAGGTCTGTTCTGTCGAATCGTCATGTCTTTGCCGATACATGTAAGTGATAAGATGAGATAAGTTGTGATAAGATGTATAGGATTTTCCCCAGTAACTTTGGTTCTCAAGAAATACTGAAGGCCACAAATTCACAATTATTAAGGTATCTCCTTTACTAAACTTCTTTCTACAGTTTCCCGGTCATAGCTATGGATACAAAGCTTGCAACCCGATATATGAAAATAAGCAGAATTCATAAAAATGGCTCAGCATGCAACCTCCTGGAGCTCGGCACAGCATTTCTCCATAACTGTGGGGGTCTGACATTTTAAATATATGGATTAAGTTTTCCCTGCCAAATGTCATGCTGGACTTATCCCTGAATAATCTTGCTAATCTTTGTACATTTTGCAATCCACTCCCCATCAAAGCACTTGGAAAAGGAGGACACTGATTTATTCTATTGGAAAAAAGGCACCTCAAATATAAAAGTGTGGCTATTGCACACCTGCATGGGGAGAGTTTACAGTGTTATTTCTTGCACGTGATTGTCTCGCGCTGGAATAAAGTGGGTCATTGAGAGCAGTTTGTGTGGGGGAAGTTGCTCCAGTGTGGAATGGGAATAGTGGTTGGGCCAAGTGAAATAAATGACATATGTGGGGGGTGCAGAGGTTTGAAAATTTGAACTGAAACCACAGGTCTTTTCACTGCTGGAGCTCCAGTGTCAAAAACAGACAGTGGTGACTTCGCTTAAGGTCAATAGAGACATAGACCGTGTACTAACAAGGGAAAGTGTCACATTTTAACGTAATGAATTAGATTAACATTAGGACTTGCTTTACTGAGAAATTTGTTTGTTGGATTTGACCCATTCTTCATCGCTACTAGGGCAAACAGTCAGGAGAGGCCAGTCGCGGTGCTGCACCCATTGACCCTTTACCTGATGTTGTGCTAGTCTAGTGGCAAATATAGGAGTATCTTGTTAGAGAAGTAGCCTTGAACATTTTCTTTTAGGTTATGTTAAGTAAGAATTTGACCCATTGACCCATTTTAGGAACAGCTGCAGTTCTTCCAAATCTTCAGCCAGGCTTGATCAGGATTACTTTTGCTTGACAGTTTTACATATTTGCCCGTCCTTCCAGTGTTTGAAAATGAAACGCTGTGCTCCATTAGTCTGGTACCATTCCATGTGTTAGCACTAATGCATTTTTAATAGGGAAGTTAGCATCGCAAACTAGGAAAAACCAGGGCTGTTTTGGCAACTGACAACCACTTGACCACACTTGAATAACAGGTACTTCGGATAGAAGTGTTTTCTTTTACATTATTGCAATTAGTGATTACTGCCAAAATTAACATGCTAGCAACCTCGTAATAACCATTTCTTAAATATAACATTATTAATGACAATGAAATTCATCTTTTGTTTCACCAAGCTCCTCATATCCTACAGTAATAGGTGAACTTTAGAAACTAGAGGGTGAAGTCAGATAAAGGACTGTTACACAATAACACATTTTGAAGTGAAAAGAAGTGAAATACTGATGAAAAAAAAAAAAAATACGACAAACAATAAAAAACGAATTTACGCACTGACACAAACAAAGCTAACCCCAAATTGCAGTAAATGTTGCCTGACCAGCCACTCCCTCTATCATTCAATATCTTTCAGTTTGGAAAGAAAGTGGGTACGGGCATGATCGGGAAACCCCCTGCTCCTCTGTTCTGCGGCAACCGAGCCAATCAGAGCCGTGAGAGGAGAACGTCACATCCCATACGCCACGATTACAAGCAATAACAAGCAAGATGGCATCCACGACAGAGAAAATGTTTGGGGCTTCTCTCTCCTCTGTTTTAAAAAAACAAGAAATGTCAGTAAAACCACAGCCAGAGGAAGCTTTGCAGCTACATGCCAGTTTGGACTGACAGCCACAGCTCTGTGCTGCCCGTCGTGGTGCTGTCGTCATGTCTGCTGTTTGTCTGATTGACTGGTGCTTATCCCGCCCCCTGAAGTCAAACTGTGTGGTGAACTAATCGAGAGTATTGAATAATACATGGAGGCCAGGCAGCTGTAAATGCACACTATTGTTTAAAACCATGAGTGGCAATAAAGAAAGAAATAGCAGAATCAAACAATATAGTACTATTTTGTACCAATAATTTGTCAAACAAGTTATTTATTCAGTTGTCTGCAGCTCAAATCCTATCCTAGCTCAGAAAATTAATAAAAAAAGTCCCTCACTAGAACAAATAAAAGTACAGATGATACACACTGACCCCCAAAAATGATGTTTCTTCTGTTATTTATTGAACGATATGTCAATATAGTACTTATCATGACAGGCCTAGTTAGATGATGACAGTTGTTACTTGATGGAAACTGTGATGGACACACCGTACAAACAACAACTATGTGTCTGTGCTGTCCACAAGCAACAAAATGCTCCGTTTAGATGAATGAATAGAATGTAAACACAATAATCAGGCTCTGTGCACATCCTGGCACTGGCGTCACTCTTGGAAGGGTCCATGGTGCATGGTTTCAATGGGACGAACTGGAGTACTCCAACAACAAGTACACACTATGGGCTACAGAATGCCAGGACCTTTGTAAAATGGGGAATCTAACAGTCACTTTGCTCTGTGTGAAGGAGTAGCAGCTCTAGTCTAAGTTCCTCTTGAGTGTTTTGTTTTATTTCAATGGGAGCACCCAGACACTGTTTGCCTGCTTAAACCAACAGTGTAACAAAAATAGTATTTGCTTTTTAAACCCCAGTTTGTTTTACGTTTTATATCTTAGGTTGGGTTTATTGTTGTTGTTGTTTTGGTAATCATTAAAAATAAATAATAAATGGTGGCCCTGGAAGCAAATGGTTCACCGTACTTGATTTAGTGAGGTTACTATTTCATCCAAAAAAAAAAAAAAAGATCAAAAGATAAATAAATTAATAATACTACAAAATAGAATGCATAAATAAATTGATAAAAGTTAAATAAATAAAACTACATCTATTTATTTATTTAACTTTTATCAAAATAAATAAAACTACATCTAAAAAGGAGGGGTGCACGGTGGCAGAGCGGCTAGAGCTTCTGCCTCTCAATAAGGAGATCGTGGTTTCGAATTCCGAACCACCCCAACATCACACGATCTCTCTGGGTGGAGTCTGCATGTCCTCCCCGTGTTACTGTGGGTTCTCTCCGGGTTCTCCGGCTTCCTCCCACCGTCCAAAGACATGACTGTGTAGGTTAATTGAGAACTCTAAATTGTCCCTAGTGAATGAATGTGAGAGTGAATGGTTGTCTGTCCATGTCCATGTCTCTGTGTTAGCCCTGCGATGAGTTGGCCACTGTCCAGGGTGTACCCCGCCTAAGGCCCAAAGTCACTGGGATAGGCTCCAGTCACCCGCGACCCCTAACGGGAATAAGCGGTAGAAAATGAATGAATGAATGAATGAACATCTAAAAAGGAATATAAATAAACCCATCATCTTTAAAAAATGTAAGCGTTTGTGCATTTTTTTTTCTCCTTTACACAGTTATAGGCCTACTTCTTCATTGACTTTTTTATATCTTCATTGACTATTCTTTTTTATGTAATTTTTAGATTTTGTTTTTGACATCTTCACAGAAAATATGTTTGTTGATCTCATTATGGAGATCCTAAACCTACAAGCCTTCCATGCGTGAGCCTTGGGGCGGTGCTGTTGTGAAAGTGGAGAGGATCAGTCTGTTATCTTGTATCTACAGTGACGGCTCACACTGGGGTCCAGAGCATGTGGAAGGCAATGATAACACGTATAAACAACATATGAAAACAGACCCGAAGATGTGGGTGCTTCTTCTCTTAAAGGGGCTGTACTGTTTGGAAACGTCAAAAACAGAACTGGTTCATGTTAAAGTCTCAGTCACATGTATCTCTGACTTTCTTAATGTAGTCCCAGCATCCTAAATATTCAAATATCAATTATAAGCTCTTTTCAGCCCAGAGTGTCACAGATCTTCACGGGTAAAGCTAACAACCATTAGCATGCTATCGCTGCACTTCCTGCTTCTCTTGTTGAATGAAATGTTCTATAAACACATGCAGAGAAAATGTTCACCCAAATAGATGCTTTTACATTATGTTTTACTTTATGACACATGTTTGTTTCCTCTTTGATGAGAAAGAAATGCTTTACATTATATGCAGACAGTGCACAGCTGTCTCATTTTTGAAACAAAGTGCTGCTTTTACAGTATATTCTTTTGGGGAAACTATATTTGTTTTGTCAAAAGCATAATTCAGAACAAGACTGAATGTAGGAAATCAATAAATACATTTCTGAAAAAGTTCTTCAAGGTAAAAAATAACTTAAAAAACAAACAAAAAACGGAATCAGTGTTTGAACTTTTATTTCAAGTTGCTGTTTATATCTACGGAGGATCTGCAGCTGCTTGTCTCAGTGGAGATTTTTTATTGCTTTGCCCCTAATTATACCTGGAAACAAGATCTGCACATAGGATCATCAGATTTAAAAAAAAATCTTTGTTAAATATATAAATAGGTAAAGCTGGTGTCTGGAGGGATGGACTGGTTGACACTAGTTTGGGCATTTGTTGGGTTTGGAAAATGCTTTAAAAGCTGAAGCAAATTTCACAAAAAAATGTTTAGAAACTTGTTATAAAATCCAGGTAGAATTCACACAAAAGTCCAATTTGTTTTAAAGTAATTGTTTATTTGCGCTGATTCATCCCAGAATATTAGATTGGAAATAAGTTGGTTACAGCTTTCTTTTCATGTATAACATTCCCATCAGCTGATTGTTTCCTCTTATCAGATGCTGGACAATAAGGAAGAAATTAAGAAAAAGACCCACACAAGGGCCCTCGGACTCTTATGGATTAAGAAAATGTTATGTTTGGGTGACGTCAATTGCTCATCTAAATGTCTAGATGATGGAAATGTATTCTGTCATTAAAAGAACCATTCCAAGGTTTTCCAAGGCAAACCAACCTGGGGGATCAGAGCCAGTTAGGGCTAGAGCATACTGTGAACAATAACACCTGAAAATTCTACCTTTCAGCTAGTCCATGCATTTTGGATTTTAGCAGAAACAGCTAAAATGCTAAAGAAACTGGTGCAGTGACTTAAACTTTAACGTCTACAAATTCATTCTCTCATGGGGCCCCATTAGTCGGATATTTTATGTGCATGTGCATGAGCTAATTTTAGGACCATATGGAAGTCAAAGCCACAATAATAGCTCTCTCCAAAGACTCTTAAATCAACTGTTTTATTACAAGCAAAGACCCAAGACTGAAGCACATTGAGTGCTTTGTTGAGCAATAATACTAAAATCCTGTAGACAAAAGCTTAATGTACCCAAAATACACTGGAATTACAATTGGAAACAGTATACATTTATAAAAAAATCTAAATTAATTTTAAGTAGCATAGGCTTACAGCATAGGCTTTGTACCCAGATGATATGATGTCGCTAAGCTAACTGGACTAACGTATGTTAGCTTATTTTAAGGTCTACAAACAGTACAGTCTAGACGTTGTGAATGGAATAATAATAGTAAATCTTTAGTTAAAGGTTTTATAGGGGTGACAGAGGAGCGTAGTTTTAGGGGGCTAAACTAATATTTTCACTCTCAAGATGTTTTACAAGTTGGGACGCTAACAGAACATGTAGCACCTAGCCTTGATATATAACTTAAAAAGAAAAAAATATGTAGAAAAAAATACATAAAGATATGTGATTATCCTGTGAGCTCCGTGGACACAAACAGCAGATATATATATATATATATATATATATATATATATATATATATATATATATATATATATATATATATATATATAAGTAAAAAATCAGTTAGAGTTAAATAAGTTGTGTGTACTGAATCAGTGTGTGTACCTATCTTTCACAAAATGTATTGTTCAAGCCTTTTTATTAGGCCTAGTTTAGCTTATTAGTCTTAAAATAAAATCAGAATAGGCCATTTGTAGACCTACATACACCAAGCCCCAGGAAGGTGGGGCACTATTCAAGTCCATGGCCGCTCACTGGCCTGGTTATTGACTTGAATAGTGCCCCAGGTCATCAGCCGCTAATAGCTAAACTGTTGCCAGTTTAGCCTTTAGCGGCTAGCTACAGCTGGTGGCTTTGTGGCCCATTGACTATGGTCTGCCACACAAGTACCATGTGACCGCCCTGACCAATCAGAGCGAAAGTTGCTAGAGCGGCGCAGAGCAAGCCAAAGCTAAAGATTTGTAATAAAACTGAAGGATTTTGAACCAGAAAGTTCATGATCTGAAAATAGCAAAAACTGCAGCAGAATCTGACCTTTGTGAAAGCTGTCAGCCAGTGATCTAAGCAGTTTGTTTGAACATTGTGCTCCATGGGAAAAATGTTTTCCGTTGCACAATGGACTGACCAGTTGGCCAGCTCACATCATATTTAAATTAGCAATACCCCATCCATTTTAATAGATCTATGGAATTTCAATTTTGTTTTTGTCCAGGCAAATAACCCTGGTGCAGGTTATTTGCAAACCTATAATAATAATAATGCCATTATAAAGAATGAGGGTATCTTTGAAAGTGCCATAGGTCTTTATCAGCAAGTATTTAGTGCAGTACTATGTTTTATGTTATCTTATACCATACACAGAAAGGTTTAGACACCTACAAGCCACGTCTCAAATACAAGAAGATTTTTTGGTGTCCATTATATTTGACTTTTGCTAATCACAAATGCTAACCACATGTTATGCTGTAATGAAGCAAATTTAACATTAGAGTATTCTGCTGCCTTTGTAAAGACTAGGACTGGTCTGATATTTGAGCTGTACATGCACATTCCCTTCAGAGTTTGTGAAGCTGAAATGTGACGTATATCATGACTTGGAGCTATTAGGAGTTCACCTGTTTCCTGGACCCACAACGCTTTTATAGGTAGTCTATGTGAAAGTTTATGTAACCTACAGATATAATCCTTGAGTCATAATCCTTCCTTTAAAGCTAACTTACTGCATTTCGACCTGTTTGGACATGTTGATGAGACTACATCATGAGACTGACCCAACTAACTGAATTCAAAACCAGTCTGGGTGGACCTCAGTCTTTTCTGTGACTCCCACATGCTGTATGACAGATTGTTCAGTGAAGGAAAGAACAACGAAACATCCTAAATCCAAGGTTTGTTAAATAAATCACGCCTACACTTACCATTGTATTGAGTTTCTGATGAACGGAAAGTGGTTGTGGAGGAACTAAGTTTGGGAGACACATGGCCAGCTAAAACAAAGGACAGAATTCGGCCAAAAATGTAGTGAAAATTTCAAATAGTCTTAGCAATTTACATTTATTTTTGTCACCCCTCTGCTAATTTACTTCAAAGAACATCTGACAAATCGATGGGCGAAATCATGCAGAAGACCTTCAAGAGAGAATCATTGCCCTCATCGAGAGTGAGGCTTTAAAGAGAGCTCTCCCGTTGTGTCTCTAGACTTCATCTGACTCTGATGAGCACTGACACTTTTGTCCTGAGGGATGTTACTCTCTGACTGATTGATTATCACAGAAAATGACACAATGGACTTAAAAGTAGTGGTTACATTTGAGGTTTTACTGAACATGTTGCCAATGTGTCCCCAATTTGACATTTTTGTGAAGATAACACTTTACACGTATTCCTGCCTTAGTCAAGCATGTACAAAGACTTTTTTCATAGTTTATTTTGAATGATTGAGGTTTAAATATACTTAAAGCTGGGGTACCTAATTTTCAGACATTTGAACCGGAAGTAGGTATTTAAATGTGTCTAACTAGTTCCTCGCTCTCACAGATCCTTTGGCACACACAAGCATTCATTTTAGGGTGTCAGCTCAGCTTTAGAACAGCTTTTTTTGTCAGCAAAGTGAAACTGCTGCTACCACCCCAAGGACAGCCAATCAGAGCACTGCCTTCAGCTCTTACGTCGCAGTTTACACGACATAAAATACTTTTTTATTAGATGCAAACAGCGCACAAAAGTCTCATTTTAGTCAAAAAGAGCTGATTTACATGAAACTCTTTGGAGAAAAAAAATATATACAAATTTACACACCCTCAGAAAAGTCAAGTACTCCAGCTTTAACTAATGGTGAAATGATCAAAATTAGTCTGAAGGTGAACAAACAGAGGAGCTTCATTGATTACCACAATTTCACGTGCGCCAGTGAGAAGTGAGTGTTACCAACTGCATATAGACCCTTTAAAATGTGATGTGTCAAAATTCCAGAATGGGGGCGACTGGAGGCTAAATGAAGTTGACAGTAAATTTTTCGATGATTATCTCACATTTGATCTAAATTCTACTGGTTTAAGTGTTGGAAAAAACCACCACGATTGAATTTCCAGAGTAGAAAGGCAGTTTAGTTTGCTTTTCTATAACAAGCGATGGACAAAATTAAAACTGTATTTTAGCTTCAAAAGAATCTAATCAATGGTGTATTATCTAATATATATCTAGATAAAATGAAACATGATTGTGGGTTCAACATTTCTGTGAGTATTTTTCCAGTAAAACCCATAAATCTGGATTATTCCTTCGTCAAAAATGCAAAGAGCTTATCCTAATTTCCTTGGGTGCACGGTGGCAGAGCGGCTAGAGCTTCTGCCTCTCAATAAGGAGATCGTGGGTTCGAATCCCGCACCACCCCAACATCGTGGTTTCGAATTCTGAACCACCCTAACATCACACGATCTCTCTGGGTGGAGTCTGCATGTCCTCCCCGTGTTACCGTGGGTTCTCTCCGGGTTCTCCGGCTTCCTCCCACCGTCCAAAGACATGACTGTGTAGGTTAATTGAGAACTCTAAATTGTCCCTAGTGTATGAATGTGAGAGAGAATGGTTGTCTGTCCTTGTCTGTCTCTCTGTGTCAGCCCTGCGACGAGTTGGCCACAGTCCAGGGTGTACCCTGCCTAAGGCCCAAAGTCACTGGGATAGGCTCCAGTCACCCGCGACCCCTAACGGGAATAAGCGGTAGAAAATGAATGAAAAATGAATTATCCTAATTTCCTTAAACATAATGTAAAATACAATAATAAATGTGTTTAAAGCGGCTCTGATGTCACTGATGTGTCTGAGTGGTTTTCATTGTTCAAAATAATCTCCATTCTTCATATTTTGTGATATTCTGACGTAAATCCCAGTTTCTCCAGTGAAATCACATCATGTTCCACTTCACTCTTGCCTCCATTCACAATTTAGAATGTTTTTGTTACAAACTTTTAAAGGGTCAATACGATTGTTTCAAAAGATGATCTAGAGATGATAATTTGTGCATTTCTATCCTTGAAACTATGGACATATGAGAATTTTCCCAGCATCGAGGCATGTTGAAAAGTAATTGGGAGGAGGAGCAAAGCTGATAACTGCTAGAGCTGACGGTGTGGAGGTCACTGGCGTGCAGCGGAAGTTTCCCCAGAATAGCTTTGTAATTGAGTGTTGTTTAGGTGACAATGATGTCCGACCAACTAAATTATAAAGAGCGCAGTGGTGAGTGAGGGACTTTAAAGATAAACAGTAACGCATGTCCAGTTCATGTAGAGGGGAAGAGGGCACATGCATAGGCCTATTTAAAGTATCTCCATAGTCAATGACAGAAAAAAGGCTCGCTTCAACCCGTTTAACAAGATTTGTGTGTCTAAAATAGAAGCGAGTCTTTTGTTTAAGTTCAAATAAACAAACACGCGTACTTACTTTCTTTCAGGAGCTGAAGAGGGAGAAAGACTCAACGCGTGATTATTCAAAACATACTCTACGTTTTGGATGGAACAACATTAATACAGTTTCGCAAAATAGTTTCTTCCTGGACTACCATGAATCATTGTCTAAACAAAATGAGATTTAAATTATTTCAAATATGGACATATGATCCTTGAGTTAATTGTAATTATTCCCAGACCGCCGTCCCGGGACAGGACCAATCACTTTCCATTAAAACCACTCTCATCAGTAATGTGGTCATTTGACGCGGATCAGGCACTTTCAGAACAGCGCGTTTGACCTGGTTTGTTATGGAAGTGTTTTTACTGGCTGGCCTCAGTTTGAGTTGAATGCGCAGAGGGGATCATGGGAAAACATCTGGATCTCAAACACAAACCGACTTCCATCCAAAAAAAGAAAAGACAGGACTGAAGAGAGAGACATGTAATACTAGATATAATAGAGATGATGAAGGCTTGTAGATGTTGCAATACAAGCATATCCATTTCAGGAATTTGAAGATTGTGGATGAAACTAATTGCAAATCATCCCTCATCGATGTTTTTGTGGTCAGGTTTTCTTCGCAGTGTCGGTGGATTGTATGCCTCTTGAAAGATTGAGGCAACTGGAGGCAAAATGAAGCAGAACATAAAATATTTCCAAAGATGAACTGAGATCAGATCTTAAATGTTAATGGTTTTTAAGTTTTTATGACAAAATATGGAAACAATTTCAAGTTTTCTGGGTAATTAGTTTGTGTTAAAGTACATATATTCTGCTACGGTGACTGCTGACTTTTTTTTTGAGCTTTTGTTTTGTGTGTGTGTGTGTGTGTGCGTGTGTGCGTACGTGTGTGTGTGTGTGTGTGTGTGCGTGCGTGCGTGTGTTTTACTTTTTACTTGCTTTTTTTTGTACACTGTTTTTACCAATGTGTCTCAATAGACATTTTGCACTTCTTACATTTTACTCTTACATTTTGCTGTTCAAGCTTTATAGGCCAATCCAGAAAAAGAAGGAGCCTCACAGACAAAAATTTGGCAAAAACAGCAAAAAACAAACATTGTATTGTCACTCAGTTGGAACATTGGAGGGCATGTCTCTAAATAAAGAAATCTCATTACCAAGCAATACAGATTTCCAAGTGGCACATTTTAAAACCATAACCTAAAACCAATACTAAGCCCCCATCACAAACAACGTCCCATCGTGAAAACAGACAAATGGTATCCATGGTAACCATCAGCTCCATTAGTATACATCAACTATTTTCATTCCCATGGCAAAAATAAAACATCTTTGACGTGTTTTTACTCGAGGTAAGTCATGGTGTCTGAAGCTAAATATTGGCAAAACATTTCATTTTTGGTTAATGAAGAATTTAAAAAAAATCTTATTCTTAAACAAAAAGATTTAAAATTCTCGACACCTTGATATTTTATGCTCTACAACATAATTAAACTCTGTAATTCTAACTTTTCTGATGGGGGGTCCGCCATCTTTTGTTTGCCTGGAATGTTCCCCATTGAGCATTAATCTATCTTGCATTTATTCAAAGTCAAATGTGTATTACCTGTAATAAAAAGCCATAAATGAGCAAGCTCGCCTCTCCACAGATTTGACTGTAACTTCGCTTGGTCGCAGACCCTCCACCAGAAAAGTTACATGGTGCACCTTTAATGAATGAGTACGGAAAACAACTTAAGATGCTAAATACAGGTAGATATGAAGGGTGTATGGGTGTATAAGGTGTGTAGACTTTAAAAACACAGAGGAGCACCCTACGTGATTAACCTATTCCAACAAGAGAGTGAAACAACACACAATAAATGGACTTTATACATTGCATTTTTCATGATAACATGGCTAAAGCTTTAAATGATAGCTAGTTGTTTAGCCTGCCAGTGTCTGTAAACAAAACACTGCGTTCCATCATAGAACTATAATAAAACCTGGAAGATGAATCCAAAATGGCCGCCCTGTTTATCCCTATGGAGAGTGCTCATTGGCGCATGACCCCAAAAAAGTTTCTTACTTCCGCATTTACCTCCTGATACTGAGGCTGACATCTTTGTTTTACTTCCTGATATGGAGGCTGACATCTTTGTTTTACTTCCTGATATGGAGGCTGACATCTTTGTTTTACTTCCTGATATGGAGGCTGACATCTTTGCTTTACTTCCTGATTCGATGGCTGCCATCTTTGTTTTACTTCCTGATACGGAGGCTGCCATCTTTGCTTTAGGGCGCCACGTGACGACAATCCCTCACTTCATATAAAAACGGTAATTTCTGTGATTTTAGAAACGGTAGAAAAGAACATTTCCTTCTATTTTATTTAAATACCGATAATAATTCAGTACTGTCTGCAATTATAATGAGCAATTTTAGAAAGAGGTTGGTTCCAAGAGGCTGCAGTACCTCGCACGGCCACAAATCAATCTGGGACCACAGACAGAGGGGGCGTACCTTATCCAGTTCTTTTAATACATCCATGCGTTCCATTTGTCCGTTTTAGCCAGGAGTTAGCACTAACGCATTTTCAATGGGAGAGTTAGCATCAGCCTCCAAACATCGCAAACTACGGATAACCAGGGCTGTTTTGGCGACTGACAACTGCTCGACCACATGTGAGTAACACCAGAGCCTCGATAGAAAATATTACCACGTGTAAGTGTTTTGTGTTGATTGTTAGCCATTAGCACCAAAATCAGCCTACATGCTAAGATCCTTGTAAAATAATTTCTTAAACCTAACGTTATTCTGGATAATAACCCAGCAAAAACATAGCAAGTGACAACACCTTGACAAGACAGACTTTGTGTTGTTTGTGCATCCTGGTGCTCGTGTCACTCCTGGAGGGGTCAAGAGTTTAGCCACAGATTGTCCCTTTAATTGTGTTATTCAATTCTAATTCAACACCATATGCCAAAAACATCAGCACATCAGTAAAAAGATCACACACAAAAAACAAAACTACAGCATGGACAACACAGCTGTTTAGGACCACAAACCCCGCCCCAGAACCATCACCACTTTTGTTTCAGACGCCATGGCAACAAGCAACTCACCAAGTCACTTTCTTTCACATACTACCGTGCAATGGTAAAGACACTTTTATGTTTAATGTCAGGAGCAAAAGTGACACGCCCACTTTGTAATGAGAAGCTATAACTGTGTTTATGTTTGTAAAAGCATATTATGTGTGTTATGAATTGGTAAAAATTATGACTCTATGACTATGTGATTATTCAAAGTAGGCTACAAGTAATTTTTGAATTAATTAAAGGACCACAATTATCCTTCTCTATTTCCAAAAGTAATATCCATAAGGAAAACAATAGATGGTACCAGTTTATAATAAATACACCTTAACAACATGAACAAAGACTTAATCCACAATGAACACATATTTTATTAAGCAAGATTCAGGCTTAGTAACTACTTAGTTAGGGTTAGGGTAAGTATTAGTTAAGTAGTTACTAAGCCTGAATCATTCTTAATAAACTATTTGTTCACGATGAATTAAGCGTTTGTTTATGTTTTAGTAAGGCAGGCATATGTGTAGTTATTATAAAGTGTCACCCAATAGATTTAATCAACATGAAAATCAAACAAATAAGCATAAGCCATCACGTAAAAATCCAAAGTGATGTAAATCTGGTACTGCTCCTGAAGAAATAAACAGTTCAAAACAAAATCTTGTGTCTTTTGAATGGGTAAAAGTCCTCAGAATATAAACTCTAAAACCAGGAATAAATGCAGTAGACTTACCTGAATGGAATAAGAAATTTAAATCCAAATTGTCAGTCCACTTTGTTCAATGCTTCAAACTAAAACTCCTACTACTACTACTACTAATACTACAACTACTACCACTACAACTACTACCACTACTACTGCTACATTGTACTTGTCCCGGGACTCTGCTTGGTGCTGTGTGAGGCTCGTGTTCTTTCCTGATAACAAATCCAGCTTCTACTCAGTCTGCTCCTTCAGCTGTTCACTAACCCCGCCTCCTTCAGCTGTGTCCGCCCCCATTTTCAATCTTACTTAGGCGCCTCCTCTCATGGTCCCGCCCACTCGCCCCATGTGCTTTGAGTTTATCAACATCCTTCCCCATTTAAAGGGTTATAGTTGTGCTAATTTTTCACACCTTTCCACTGAGGTTTAAGGGCACTCAAAACTATACAGTAAATGATAGATTTGCAAGAAAATGAATAAATAAATACGTACTCATGAGCAATTCTAAAAACAACACATAAATTAAGCGAGGAGAGAGGGAGGAGGAGACACAGCGAGGAGAGGGGGAGGAAGAGACATAGTGAGGAGAGAGGGAGGAGGAGACACAGCGAGGAGAGAGAGAGGAGGAGACACTCTGAGGAGAGAGGGAGGAGGAGACACAGGGAGGAGAGAGGGAGGAGGAGACACTGTGAGGAGAGAGGGAGGAGGAGACACTGTGAGGAGAGAGGGAGGAGGAGACACTGTGAGGAGAGAGGGAGGAGGAGACACTGTGAGGAGAGGGAGAGGAGGAGACACAGCGAGGAGAGAGAGAGTAGGGGACACTGTGAGGAGAGAGAGAGGAGGAGACACTGTGAGGAGAGAGGGAGGAGGAGACACAGGAAGGAGTGAGGGAGGAGGAAGCACAGAGCAGAGGGAGGAGGAGACACTGTGAGGAGAGGGAGAGGAGGGGACACAGCGAGGAGAGAGGAAGGAGAAGACACAGCAAGGAGAGAGGGAGGAGGAGACACAGCAAGGAGAGGGAGAGGAGGGGACACAGCGAGGAGAGAGGGAAGAGGAGACACTGTGAGGAGAGAGGGAAGAAGAGAGACAGCGAGGCGAGAGGGAGGAGGAGACACTGTGAGGAGAGAGGCAGGAAGAGACACAATGAGGAGCGGGGGCCAAGGAAAGAGGGAGAAGGAGACACAGTGAGGAGAGGGAGAGGAGGGGACACATCGAGGAGAGGGAGGAGGAGACACTGTGAGGAGAGAGAGAGTAGGGGACACTGTGAGGAGAGAGAGAGGAGGAGACACTGTGAGGAGAGAGGGAGGAGGAGACACGAGGGAGGAGGAGGCACAGAGCAGAGGGAGGAGGAGACACTGTGAGGAGAGAGGCAGGAAGAGACACAATGAGGAGCGGGGACCAAGGAGAGAGGGAGAAGGAGACACAGTGAGGAGAGGGAGAGGAGGGGACACAGCGAGGAGAGAGGGAGGAAGAGACACTGTGAGGAAAGGGAGGAGGAGACACAGTGAGGAGAGGGAGAGGAGGGGACACAGCGAGGAGAGAGGGAGGAGGAGACACTGTGAGGAGAGAGGGAGGAGGAGACACAGTGAGGAGAGGGAGAGGAGGGGACACAGCGAGGAGAGAGGGAGGAGGAGACACTGTGAGGAGAGAGGGAGGAGGAGACACTGTGAGGAGAGAGGGAGGAGGAGACACAGCGAGGAGAGAGAGAGAGGAGGAGACACTGTGAGGAAAGGGAGGAGGAGACACAGTGAGGAGAGGGAGAGGAGGGGACACAGCGAGGAGAGAGGGAGGAGGAGACACTCTGAGGAGAGAGGGAGGAGGAGACACAGCGAGGAGAGGGGGAGGAGGGGACAGAGGGAGGAGAGAGGGAGGAGGAGACACTGTGAGGAGAGAGGGAGGAAGAGACACAATGAGGAGCGGGGACCAAGGAGAGAGGGAGGAGGAGACACAGTGAGGAGTGGGAGAGGAGCAGACACTGTGAGGAGAGAGGGAGGAGGAGACACAGCGAGGAGAGAGGAAGGAGACACAGTGAGGAGAGAGAGAGGAGGGGACACAGTGAGGAGAGAGGGAGGAGGAGACACTGTGAGGAGATAGGGAGGAAGAGACACAATGAGGAGCGGGGGCCAAGGAGAGAGGGAGGAGGAGACACAGTGAGGAGTGGGAGAGGAGGGGACACAGGGAGGAGTGAGGGAGGAGGAGACACTCTGAGGAGAGAGGGAAGAGGAGACACAGCGAGGAGAGGGGGAGGAGGAGACACTGTGAGGAGAGAGGGAGGAGGAGACACTGTGAGGAGAGAGGCAGGAAGAGACACAATGAGGAGCGGGGGCCAAGGAGAGAGGGAGAAGGAGACACAGTGAGGAGAGGGAGAGGAGGGGACACAGCGAGGAGAGAGGGAGGAGGAGACACAGCGAGGAGAGAGGGAGGAGGAGACACTATGAGGAGAGGGAGAGGAGGGGACACTGTGAGGAGAGAGGGAGGAGGAGACACAATGAGGAGAGGGGGCCAAGGAGAGAGGGAGGAGGAGACACAGTGAGGAGAGGGAGAGGAGGGGGACACAGGGAGGAGTGAGGGAGGAGGAGACACTCTGAGGAGAGAGGGAGGAGGATACACAGCGAGGAGAGGGGGAGGAGGAAACACTGTGAGGGGAGAGGGAGGAGGAGACACAGCAAGGAGAGAGGGAGGAGGAGACACTGTGAGGAGAGGGAGAGGAGGAGACACAGCGAGGAGAGAGAGAGGAGGAGACACAGAGAGGAGAGAGGGAGGAGGAGACACAGGAAGGAGTGAGGGAGGGGGAGGCACAGAGCAGAGGGAGGAGGAGACACTGTGAGGAGAGGGAGAGGAGGGGACACAGCGAGGAGAGAGGGAGGAGGAGACACTGTGAGGAGAGAGGCAGGAAGAGACACAATGAGGAGCGGGGGCCAAGGAGAGAGGGAGGAGGAGACACTGTGAGGAAAGGGAGGAGGAGACACAGTGAGGAGATGGAGAGGAGGGGACACAGCGAGGAGAGAGGGAGAAGGAGACACAGCGAGGAGAGAGGGAGGAGGAGACACTGTGAACAGAGAGGGAGGAGGAGACACAGCGAGGAGAGAGGGAGGAGGAGACACAGCGAGGAGAGAGGGAGGAGGAGACACAGTGAGGAGAGGGAGAGGAGGAGACACAGCGAGGAGAGAGGGAGGAGGAGACACAGTGAGGAGAGGGAGAGGAGGGAAAACAGGGAGGAGTGAGGGAGGAGGAGACACAGTGAGGAGAGAGGGAGGAGGAGACACAGGGAGGAGTGAGGGAGGAGGAGACACAGGGAGGAGAGAGGGAGCAGGAGACACAGTGAGGAGAGAGGGAGCAGGAGACACAGTGAGGAGAGAGGGAGCAGGAGACACAGTGAGGAGAGAGGAGGTAAGGGAGAGACTAGTGTTTTCTTTGCACACACTAAAGCCTGTGCTGTAGATGTCCCTCAAAGCTGTGGTTGTGTCGGTCCCAGAGCAGAGATCTGTCTGTAGAAGTGGAGTGGCTGCAGGAGTGAAAAAAAGCATTACTGTAAAATTCCGACTATTGAGCGCACCTGAGTATAAGCCGCACCAGTCATATTTACAAAGGAAAACAAATGTGTACATATATAGGCCGTCCACGTTGTAACATGAGACCCTGTTGTAACATGAGACATTCACACAGAAGGATGGAACACGAAAGGTTTTTTAAAATAATTATTTTTAATTGAACACATGGCTTTTTCCACACAGTACCTGTAACACGGCAGTGCATTTTCACTCGGCCGCCTCCGACGTCTCACCATAGATCCATTGATGACGAGCTCACGTGCAACAGCTCTATTTCCTTCTTTGGCTCCACATCGATTGCTTTTAACATAAAAGCTGCATCACGTGTTTTCTGTGATGATGGTGTGTGCATGATGCAAACTGACTGTTCAAAACACAATAAAACTAGCATATTTCTGCGTGTATCTCTTTCACCGGTCTGTCAAAGCGCCCCTAGAGGCCGTTCCCATAAAAATACATAGCTGTGTTAGCTGCAGGGTTCAATTAATGTGAAAAAAGTAACGGCTTATAGTATAGAATTTTACGGTATTTTTGCCACACTGTATTTTCAAACCATTGCCAAATTTCATTTTCTTGGTTGGTAAAATCCTAGACTCAGAAGTCTGGCTGGTAGATTCAAAATAACAAGACAAAACAGCAAATGCCTCAATTCAATTCTGTACATATGATTTACAACTTACTCAAGATATTAATTATTTTTAAATGAACTGGATCATGCAGCCGGCCAAAAATAAATGCTTTAAAACCAGAATTCAAAATAACCTTTTTGCCGGCATTATAATATTATCACGCTATACTTTTAAAGGGGTGGCCTTTTTAAAATGAAATGTCACGTAAAAGGCTTTACAAAAGTACATGTGGGAGTGGCTCAGGGGTAAAAGTGTGAGAAGCACTGCTCTAATAGCCTCTTTGCAGAGTCAGCAGAAAGATCTGAAGAACGTGTCAAGTCCGAGTGCTTGATCCACAAGTACCAGACTCCTGTAGAGCTCCTGCAGTTGTGCTCACGCTGGGCCAGAACTAAAACTTTAACTTCAAATGTACTCAAATGTACATTCTGCAGAATCTAAACTCCTTAATAGCACAATTGTGCCATGTTAGGGCCACTAATGTTTATTCTGATTAGTTTTTAGTGTTACTTACAACTTAATTTAATGACAAGGATAAACTCTAAAAAATTCATTGTCACTGGGGTGGGCACTTAACGCCAAGCGCCTGGTGGCTGGGCCTTTCCTCACTGGGCCTGGACATACACAGCCCGAAGGAGCGACGTGGGGCCGTCCTCCCGTGGACCAACCACCTGCAGGAGGATCCGTAAAGGGCCGGTGCACAGAGATCCGGGCAGCGGTCAAAGGCGGGGGCCTTGACGACCGGATCTCCGGACACAGAAACTGGCTCTAGGGACATGGAACGTCACCTCGCTGGGGGGGGGGGGGGCTGAGCTCGTGTGGGAGGTCGATCGCTACCGACTAGCTACCGATATCTAGTCGGCTTCACCTCCATGCACAGCCTGGGCTCTTGAACCTGTCTCCTTGAGAGGAGCTGGACGCTCCATTTCTCTGGTGTTGCCCGCGGGGAGAGGCGGCGGGCTGGTGTGGGCTCATAGCCCCACAGCTCAGCCACCACGTGTTGGAGTTTACCCCGGTGAACGAGAGGGTCGCGTCCCTCCGCCTTCGGGTGGGGGACAGGTCTCTCACTGTTGTGTCGGTCTACGGCGATGTCGTCCTGATGGCTTCTTCAAACCAGGACCTGCAGCACTGGGACGGTTTGCAGCCGAGTGTGAAGCGGCTGGGATAAGGATCAGCACCTCCAAATCCGAGGCCATGGTTCTCGACCGGAAAAAGGTGGCTTGCTGTTATGTTTATTGTAGTTAATTAATGTCATGTTATTTCTTGCTGAAATACACCATCTAGTGGTCGCTTTAAGTTACACCTTTAATGACAGTAGAAGAAGAACTCTAGACAGGAAGTTGTTGTTTTCTGACCATGCCTATGAGAGATGGTGGCTCATGTTCCTGGGTTCTCTTTTGGTGTTTGTTAAAGCATTGTCTGTAAGTATTACATGGTGGAAAATGACCACACACTTCTTTTTGTTGTTACAGTCAACACGTTTTAATGTGTGCTATTCATATGTTAATTATGACGGTAATGCATATGCTAATCACGGCGCTAATTGCTATGCTAACTGTTCTAGTTCTTTGTAATTGTTTTATTTGGTACAGTACACCGATGTACACTTTCTGTATGTGTTTATTTCACAGTTTCACAAAATAAGGAAAGAGCAGTAAAGTTCACTGAAGACATCTTTTGTCTGTGAAGTTTCTGGGTCCATGTTTAGCTGTTTGGATAGCTAGTTCAGCTTCTAGCAAGGCCATTT